>CM038678.1:478725393-479259456 GCA_021605205.1 Aegilops longissima | reverse complement strand
ATTCAAATTTAGTCCATATGGTGAGCGACAATATATATGTTCACATGGTGGAGTAAAATGTTCATATATGATGGAAGATCAAAATGTACGACTACATCAATTATAAACCGCAAGGTCACCTAATGATATATTCGAATTCAACATAACGTGGATTCAAAAATTGAAATTCGAGATCATGGCATCTCTAATCATATAAAAAGGGACATTACTCTTTCTTTGGTGGGAATTGATTTTTTGTTGTTGTTGAGGGAAATGCGAATCGATTTGGTACTGTGCAGGGTAATCTTGTTCTCCCGATTTTTTTTACATTTTTCTTGTAGTTTTTTCAATGGCATCTATAGCAATATAGTAAAAGAGGACATGACTCTCTTGTGTCTTGTATGATTTTGTTTTACACGTTAAGTTTGTCCTGCCGAACAAGGAATCTGCTCCTTGTTATCCCGAATTTTCAAGCTCGAGTATCTTTTGTCTCACCTGCTTTGAAACTCCCGCTTCTTCAACCCATGGCGCCTTTGTTATCTCGAAATTTGGGCGTCGCGAGAACTCCTCCTCACAGAAATCGCTCCTGCAGCCGAGACACGCGAAATCCCCCTTCTACCCCTCAGCCGGAAATGAAGCTCCACGTCGCGGTGTCAAAACCAGTGGGGGTACGCTGGTAACTTACCCTAGATATCGGACAAGCGCGTCCCTAAGCTTGGCTCCCCCCTCCCCCTTCGCCCCCCCACCCCATTCGTACACCGAGGCCACCAAAACCCGCGAAACCCCACGCTCCTCCATCGGCCTCCCGACCGCCGCCCAGCCAGAGACTCTTCCCCGACTACGTCGTCCACCGCAATAGCTCGCCGTCCCTCATCCACCGAACCGGATGAGGATCCGTTGTCGATCTCATCGTCCCGCCGGATCAGCCGCCCCGTCCTCCACCTCCAAGGAGTTGCCCCGATGTTCGCCTCGTCTATCGCGCCACCTCAATCCCCACAGCGCCGTCTTGACCTACCCCACCGGAACCGCAGCACCCTCACCAATTCCTCCGATGAAGCCGAGGCCAATTCGGCGCCACCAAGGAGGTTCTGCACTCACCGCTGCATTTTATCTTTTATTCGATCTCACGGGGCTGTTGGTGCTCAATACCGAGCAGACATGGCGTCTCCATCGACGGCGCCGTCGCCGGCCACATCATCCACGACGTCTCTCCCCCATGTCGTTGCTTCCTCGGCGGCGACTTCCACAACGGCACTAGATGCAGCTGCTCCGGCTCTCGCTTCGCCTTCTGGCTCTGTTCTTCTTTGTCGGTCGCGCTGCTCCCTTGCTCTCGCTTTCGTTCGTGCTGCTGCTCTGCTCTTGCTCTCGCTTGCGCCTCTGCTGCTGCTGCCCGACCTCTGGCTGCTACAGGAGTTGCTTCTTTAGCTTTTCTTTCATGGTGCTACTGCACGACTTGCTCTCTTCTAGTGCATTCCTGCTCGGCGTCTGCTGATTTAGATCATTGCTTCTCTGCTACTAGTGCTCGAGCGCCCTAAACATCTATTGCAATGCTCTGTTACTAGTTCAATCAGTTTGCAGTAAAATTCAGTTTATTTGTGAAGTTCATTTTCTTCGTTAAGTTCGAGTGAACAGTACTTACAACATCTGTCGGGCGATCGTGGCGCTGCTGATGTGTTTACATCTAGCACTTTTGGTGATGTATTTTACATCATCTATTGCAGATGATATTAGGGTCCCACTTCAGATTAAAGTTGTCTGTCTTGTCATGCTTCAGCCTCGTCGTTGTACGCCTTTTGGAGCTGCTCCAACAACGGAACCATCCATCACAGCGGAGCAGTACCCTCAGCGCCGTTTCCAGAGGCCTCGGATCTTCTTCCCCGCCTCCGACAGTCACACCAGCATCATCACCATCCTCCACGTCCAACCCAATGATGTTGAGGTCCACAAGGCTATGCCAAAGAGGTTGTACACTCGTCGCATCACTTTGTTTCTCCATTCCTCTGTTCTTCCAATTCATGTGAGCCAAACACCTGTGTTGGCTGAAATCCTATGTTTCCAAATGCTCTGTTTTGCACGTGGATTCCTATCCTATTCTGTGTTTTCCTGTCCCTACATTTATAGAATCCTCCAATTCTAAGGAGCCCTTACAGATTTACTTCATTTTCAGATTGGCCAAAGAAAACTACATGTGTTATGTCCTGCTCTGTCGTGCATCATCCACCCACCCGAGGTGCACCATCGGCGAAGTGTTCACTGCAGCAGCAATCCCCCTGCAGACTTTCTTTCGCCGCCTCAGATCATCTTCCCGTTGCGGCAGCCACGCCTAACTGCATTACCATCATCGGTGGCAGATGAACACGAGGACTAGACAGTTCGGAAGAGAGGTCGCGATCTTTCGTGTTCGCCACGTTATACATCGGTTATTATTACCGCTACTTTATCGTTCAATCTTTAGTTTTGAATTGCCCATGGGTCTCATATCGAGCCACAGCGAATAGTATCATCTACTATCTGGTTCATCTGGGGTCTTCTATGTGGTTCATGTTGGGTGGGCAATAAACAATAGATGATCCATTGTCTATCTTTTAAACTGAAGCTATAATCTACCGCTATCATTAGTTTTGGATCCATCCACTCGTTTTCTACCATCGGTCTTGATTTTGCATGCACCCTTAGGCCTTACAAAATCTAACTATTTTTTATTATGCATGTGGATATTGTACACAATCGTCTTGAACATGTAGAGAAAAAGAAGACCGTTGAGTGCGAATATAATATCATGCAGACGCTGCTCCATGGTGGTGATGCCCCCCTCTCCTGCATTTCCAGTTGTATTCGGAGGAAGATAACTATTGAGATGGAGATTCGGAAGGAGCCGACCATGCTGTTTACCACCAGAGGTGTTTGCTCTAACTTTGGCATCTTGATGTTGGTCATATCATGCATATGGCGCCTTGAATTGCTTACATTATACATCTTATATGTCATCAACTTAGTTTAGATTTTCTTTGTGTGAATGCCACTGTTTGGTTTCTATATCATACTCCCACCATTCCTAAATATTTGTCTTTTAGAGATTTCAACAAGTGACTACATACGGAACAAAATGAGTGAATCTACACTCTAAAATATGTCTATATACATCCGTATGTGGTAGTCCATTTGAAATCTCTAAAAAGACAAATATTAGGAACGGAGGGAGTATATGGGAATTATGCAATGCCATCTTCTTTAGCGGGCATCATACCGTGAATCATGCAATGCCATCTGTTTAGCAGGTCATCGTATATGTGAATTGTATCGTGCCATATTTTTTCCATAATGTATTCCATTTGTCAACAATATTTATACATTCATCTACTCTTCACATGCATCAGCCATTTGAGTCGGTCATGGGAAAATCCGAGTGAAAACAAGGTCTTCGAGCGGTCGGTGCTACACTGTCGATGCAGATTTCTTGCTTGATTCTGAATAGCTCCTCGGAGGAGGATTCAGAGAGAGATGACCGGTCGATCCCCCGAGGTGCATGCTCTCACTTGGCTGGGTTATATTGCTCATATCATGCATATGGTGTCTTGCATTGCCATGCCATCTACTTAGATTAGACATGTTTTGTGTGAATGCCTCCTGTTTGCTTTCTATATCGGATATGTGAATTATGCAATGCCATGTTTTTCAGCCAGTTATCATATATGTGAATTATGCACCGCCATGGAGCCAGGCATGATATATGTGAATTATCTCATGCCATCTTTTTTTTCATTACGTGTTCCATTTGTCCACAATCTGTGTATATTGAACTACTCTTCATGTGTATCAGCCATTTGAGCCAGTTATGGAAAAATTTGGAGTGAAAACAAGGTCTTGAGCGAGGTGCAATGGTACTGTTGAAGCATATATCTCGATGGTTCTGAGGAGCTCCTCGGAGGAGGATTAGAGCAGATGACCAGTCCTATATCTCACACGAGGTGTATGCTCTAAGTTGCAATGTTTATATTTCTCATATGATGGATATGGTGTCTTGCATTGCTTAGTTTAGACATCATGTGCACAATATTGAATCCTATCTGCTTAGTTTAGAGATCATACTTGCGAGTGCCAGCTGCTTAGTATATGAATCAATTATGTCAATTATATCATGCCATCCTGTATACTTAGACAACATGTATGTGAATTATTTCATCCCAACCTATTTTAGAAAGACATCATATAGTTTTTTCATGTCATCCTGTTTAGGTACTCATCATATGTTGAATTATGCCATTATATCCTGTTAAGTTATCCATCATATATCTGAAATTGTGTCATGCTATCCTGTTTAGTTAGGCATCATATATGTGAAATTGTGTCATGATGTCTGTTTGGTTAGACAACATATATGTGAATTACCACATATGTCTATCATACAATGTCTCAGACGTTCAATTTCTTTTCTTGTTTATCAGCCATTTGAATTGGAGGGTGATGGCGGTATCTAAGGGCGAAAACCCGTTCTTCACAAAAGACAAGTGCTACCCGTCGATGCAGATAGAACCATGGTTGTCTTGGCCCACAAACTAGCCCCACCACACATAATCGAGACTCTTCCAGTTGCACACTTACACCGTTGGGCGAGAGAACCAGCTACAACCCATCTAACCGCAACCCCAGTGATAGTAACCCACTTATAGTTGACAAAGCACCATGTCCACCACAGAGTACCCCCACACGAGCAGTTTGTAAAGCTACTCCAGTGCCCAAAGCACAAAGACCACCACAGCTAACCCAAACTCCACGTTTAAAGCAGAAGAGCAAGCTGTTCTCGTGTCGATTCCGTAGCTATGGTCCATACTCCTTTCTTTGTTGCATCCTTGTATTTACTCATACCAACTACTTTTGAATTTGAAGGATCCAATTGAAACTCCAATGGCGCAAGGTATGTTTTAAACCTATTTCTTTAACTGGATTGCTGTTCTAACTTCTTGCTCTATGTTGATTTCAGTTTAAGTTGTATAAACAGTTATGTTCTCATGTGATGCACATTACAAGTGCTGCCAATGTTGTGTAGTTTCTCACACTTATATTCTGTCTATGCTGATGTGTCTTAAAAATATATGAGTTGAACTGTATCTCTATCTTGATTAGGGAACATAAACTAGAATGATATGGACAATACAGTGACCATAGTACATAGATATATGTTTGTTTCATCTTTGTTATCATGTCCACCTTACTCTTGAACGGTTTACCAAAATGAGTTTGGTATACTACAAGCTAAACCTGTGATGTGTGCGCTTGTTTCTCTTGTAGTATGCAAAGCAGAATATTGGAGAAGAGCACCCCACTATGGAATGGTAGAGAAAGTAATGAAGATAAGGTTCAAGATAGTGAGACAACCTGTTGGTCTCCAAGAAAGGTGATAAAAGCGATCTTGTAGGCGGTGAGAAAACCCCACGATCCTGCGTTGATGTAGTGTTCGAGTTCTTCGCAGCATCACTGGCACAAGCTCTTCGAACTCACCGCTGAATCACTCCGGCTTCTTGAGTCTCAGCTACAAGCTGAAAGGCATCGATCGGTTGTCTTTGCGGCAAGAAGTCAAGGACCGAGAAGTCCTGCAGAATTCAGATCGTACTTTCTTGTGCAACAATGAAGCTGGAGGATTTAAGCGCCAAACAAGAGAAAGTTAATAAGCTTGCTAAGCATCTTGCCAGCATTATGGGTACCCAGGATATTGTTTCTTGAACTCTTCTGAAGTGGTTTCAGTTCTGGACTTGTTTTGCTGCAGCGTTTATATGCTGCCGTGTTCCCTATATTTGCACTGGTGGTGAACTTTGATGCCCAGTGGATGTAATATGTGTAATAGCCGTGGTAGCCTAGCATAAGTTGCTTGCTTATTTATTTCCTTGTTGTCTTGTTTATTTGTTTGCTTGTAGTCAATGCAGTTCTTTTTCCGGGGTTTGCTAGTGGCTGCAATAACCTATTTTTTAAAACTAGGCCACAATAACCATGGGCTAATATTTATTGTAGTGACGGTGGGCCTCCTACGGGCCGAGAAGCGATGGGCCTTCTACGGGTCAGAAACGAGAGGCCTTCTACGGGTCAGAGAAACATTGGGCCTTCTATGGGTCAGTAGAAACAATTGGCCTTTTACGGTCGTATCATCAATGGGCCTTATACGGGCCGTATGATCGATTGGCAAACATGGGCCAATAACGAGCCGCATTATGGTCGTAAGCGGGCTAGAGTTGGAATCGTCCATTCATGGGCCGACCATAACGGGCCATCATTAATAGGCTGTATTTGATGACGCTATGAAGCGGCCTAATGTATTAACGGACCACAAGCGGGCCATTGTAACCACAGGCTGAATTTGGCCCACAAGCGTAAAATGACGAGAACGGGCCGTAAGTAAACGAATGCTCGAAATGAGCCCAAGAATAAATGGGCTCGAGAAGGCCGAAGATAACATGGGCTGAAACGCCCAATCAATAACGGGCCCTTAATGGGTATAAAGTGATACATTGTTCATTACGGGCCGTTTCACCACGCGCCGTTAATGGGTATAAAGTGATACTGTTCATTGTGGGCCAATTTCACCACGGGTCATTAATAGGCCAAGAGTTACATAGGGCCTCATATGGGCCGAAGGCGTCATGGGCCATACATGGGCCGGCGAAAACAATTTGGAATCATATTGGATGGCCCGGATGACGTTCTTGGGCCTAATTCGGATAGGGCGTAAAGGGCCTTGGGTTAGCGGGCTGTAAATGGGCTATATGCGAACATGCCGTTAACATGCTTTCCATGGGTCGCCCGTTACCTTTGACCAAGTCAAGCGGGCGGCCTTTTCACAGAATGGGCCTCTGTTGGGCCGTGCCACGTGTCGATGTATCATAGGCGTATACATCCAATGAGTGGATGACATCTGTCCCAACAATGAGTCGACATCGTGTTTCCTCCAGCCAATGATGATTTTACACGTGGAAAATCCCCATTGGTCGGGGCTGTTAACGGGTTATCGGATCCAAAACCCGACCCGATAGCTTAACATCGTTCCGTTACGGTGGATGCCACATGTCGGTCACCCTTGACGAAAGCACTTCTGTGACGCACGATTTATCGTCACGGAAGTGGACACTTCCGTGATGACAATTTTGGTAATGTCATGGAACACTTCTACGACAACACAGGTATGACTATCTTGATTCTGTCATAAATTTTTCATGGATGTACATGCATGACAAAAAACGCGACCTACTGTGACAAACACGTATCATCACGGAAGTGTATTTTTTTGTAGTGTATGGTGCGATATATGATATCTCTTATTGATTTACCGCTATCATTTTGGGGTTATGCTTTAGAGACGGCTGCATTCACGTTAAATAGGTGTAACGCCCCGGATCCGATGCGCCAGGTGTCCGCCAGTTATTCGCCATCGTTGCCATGTCATGTGCTTGCGTGTTGCACTTTGCCATGTCATCATCTGCATTTCATATCATGTCATCATGTGCATTTCATTTTGCATACGTGTTCGTCTCATGCATCCGAGCATTTTCCCCGTTGTCCGTTTTGCAATCCGGCACTCCTATGTCTCCATGCGCCCCCTTTTACCTCTTTTCGTGTGCGGGTGTTAAATGTTCTCGGAATGGGTTGAAGCTTGGCTTGCGGTCTTATTATAGTGTAGACAGAGCGCCTGTCAAGTTTCGTCGCATTCGGAGCTCGTTTGATAGCCCAACCATTAAATATATAGCGGCACCCTTGCCGGTATTAACGTCGGACGTTTTCGGTCTCCGAAAACTATTGCGGGCTGCCGTCCTCCCTCTCTTCTCAGCCCACAACCATCTACACAACTCACGCAGCCCACCTAGACCTGCCTAACCCCCTCGCGATCGGATCCGTCGGATCGCGATCGGAGGTTCAAACCCCTCCTAACCCCTCAAACCCTAGCCCTACCTATAAAAGGAAGCCTCCTTCCATTTTTAGCAGCAGCCAAACCCCTCCTCGAATCCGACGCCGCCAGCCTCCTCCCACCTCGAGGGCGCGCCACCAACCTCCCTCCACCGCACAAGACCTTCCCTCCAGATTCGCCCGCGCCGCCACTTATGCGCGCCGGATTGGCCAGCTGTCGCTGCGCCGCCGCCCGTGGCCAACGGGAGAACGCCACGTTGCCCCTGCCTCCCTCCTCCTCCCGCAGGGCCCGCCGGAGCCCATCACAGCCCGCCTGGGCCCGATCTGGGCCGGAGGAGCCAGCGTGCCCGCCGCGTGGATTCGCGCTCCTGCAGCGCTTCGAGGAGGAGCCTCGATCCAGCGCCGCCGTCCATCCCCGCCACGGTCGCCTCCCTCGCCGCCTTGCAGCCCCGGCCACAAGAACAGATGGCGTCGCCCCACCTCCTTCTCCCTCGTTCTTCCTCTCCCTCTCCCTAACTCGTAGCCTCTCCTCCCGCGAGAACCCATGGCCGCCTTTTTGGAGTTCCGCCACGACCCCGACGCCTAGCCGCCGGATCTCACGGGAATGGCTCCCTCGCCTGGATCTGGAGGATCCGGCCTCCTCCGCCCGTCCTCGACCCTCCTGCATCGGCCGCCGCGCCTTTGACCACGGTCGCCGCCGCCTCGCCCTGCCTCTTCCCCGATCCAGGAGGGGTCGGGAGGAGGAAGACCTCCACGTGGGCCACGGCCCAGCTCCTCCCAGCGGGCCCCGCAGCCCAGCTTCCCCGCCGGCCCGATCCACCACCGTCCTGGGCCGAAGCCCATGGTGAGCCATCTGTCTCTCCCCCGCCCGGTGCACGTTATAGCTAAATCACGCTCATATGTTTTTTTTTCCTAAAACGACTAAGTCCCCAGTTTCCAATAATTTTCATGCCCTGTTCATCACATCGTATCTCTGCATCCGTAGCTCTGTTTTGGGCGTGTAATATGTAAAATTGTTCGACTCGCAGAGTAGATCATTTCGTCTCATTGCATCATTTTCATTTGAGCTCATCTTGATGCCCTAAATGCTGTTGGAGGAGTGCTATGTGATGTTAGTTTCTGTTTCTTAACAGAACATGCACTTTTGTCATTTTTGCCATGATTGATGTGTGCATCCTATGAACTTGAGTCCTACATGTGTTTTGATCTATGCCATGCCATCTTTACAGGGGTGTATGCCATGTATTTTTGTGATCTCTGTGGTGACTAGCACAAGCATGCAAACTAGGCTTCATGATGTTGCTGATTTCAGCTCTGTTTTGCTGATATTTTTATGCCATGTTAACTTGAGGCTACCGAGAGATCCAGTCTTATTTTGAGATACTTCAGTAAGGATGTTTTGAACATATGGTTATTCTCTATCCATCCATGCCCTTGTTTTCAATTATGGAGTGCCATAACTTGAGTCAATCGAGCTCTACTTTTGCTATAAAATGTTTCCTGGTAGGTTGTTTACATGTTATTCAATTTTGCCAATGTTGTTGTAGTTGATCCATGCACTCTATGTTGTTGTTCTTGCCATGTATAGCTTCTATGCCATGTCTTTTTACTGTGAGTTTCCTTGCCATGCCATGTATTGCTCTGTGGTGAGTGGTTCAAGCTCACCAACATGCCTACTTATCGTTGTTCCTGCCATGTATGAATCTGTAATATAACTTGCTATGTTTAAATGGGTGCCATCATATTTTCGATCCTTTTGGCTTATGGTCAGTAAGGAATTTTGTTCTATGCAATTAGTAGATTCATGCCATGCCTTTGTTTGCCATGATAAGTTCCTGTAACATGTTGTTTGATAGCTCTAAACATTGCAACCTCGATGTTATTTACGCAAAGTCCAAACTGTTATTATTTGCAATCTTGCCATGTCATTTTGAGCATGTTCTAGTGATTTTGGAGATAGCTCAATGTTCATGTTTTGTCATGCTTTACCTGTACATCATGCCCATGCCTTTTGTTCTCATGTTAAGATGATGTAGCATGTTGTTTTGATGCTTGCAATATGCCTAGTTGTTTTGGACAGATTGTTGTTATAACTTGTATAGAGTGTGTGTTGAACCGTTGCTCCGTTTTGAGTGTGCTCTATATGAAACTTGCTTGATTTTGCATGTAGTTTCATATTATCATGTTCCATCTTTGATGTGAGGTGTTTGCTTGATGTTTGTATGCATTTTGCATCAATGCCATGTTTAACTTGTTTTGCTCATATCTTCTAGGCCGTAGCTCCAAATTTAATAAACTTTATATGTAACTTGACTAGAATTTCGTGTAGATCATCGTGGTGCATCTTAACTTGCTGTTAACAACTTGAACATAAGGTTTATTCAGATCTGGACCAATTTCGAAATTTTCATATGAGGACTTACCGGAATTGTTATATGTTGTTTTCGGCCTCATTTAAACTTGCTTTGATGTGTTGCTCTTGTTTGCATCATCCCTTGCCATGAGTAGCTTCATGTAGCCGTCATGCATCATGCTTGGTTGAGCATCATGTCTTGTTCATGTGTGGTGTGTTTACTATGTTGTGTGCTTCTTCTTGTTAGTTCCTGTTTGCGTTGCGATCGTGAGGATTCGCTCGCTCACGCTTGGTTAAATCTTCGTGGCTTCATCTTCTTCATGGACTCGTTCTTCTTCCTTGCGGGATTTCAGGCAAGATGAACGCTACCTGGATCTCACTACTATCATTGCTATGCTAGTTGCTTCGTTCTATCGCTATGCTGCGCTACCTATTACATGTTCCTCAAGCCTCCCAAATTGCCATGTCAGCCTCTAACCTTTGTCACCCTTCCTAGCAAACCGTTGTTTGGCTATGTTACCGCTTTGCTCAGCCCTCTTATAGCATTGCTAGTTGCGGTGAAGATGAAGTTTGTTCCTTGTTGAACATGGAGATGTTGTTCCTTGTTGGAACATGTTTACTTGTTGGGATATCACAATATATCTTATATTATTTAATGCATCTATATACTTGGTAAAGGGTGGAAGGCTCGGCCTTATGCCTGGTGTTTTGTTCCACTCTTGCCGCCCTACTTTCCGTCATATCGGTATTATGTTCCCGGATTTTGCGTCCCTAACGCGGTCGAGTGATGGGACCCGCTTGACAGTTCGCTTTGAATAAGACTTTTCCAAGAAGGCCCAACCTTGGTTTTACATTTGCCTCACCTAGCCCTTTTTCCCTTGGGAGTCGCGCTCTCAAGGGTCATCTTTATTTTACCCCCGGACCAGTGCTTCTCCAAGTGCTGGCCCAAACGAAGCGATGTCCGGCGCCCCCGAGCAATCAGGGTCTATGCCAACCCGACGCCTTGCTCATCCGGTGTGCCCCGAGACCGAGATATGTGCAGCTCCTATCAGGATTTGTCGGCACATCCGGCGGCTTTGCTGGTTTTGTTTTATTATTGTCGAAATGTCTTGTAGCCGGATTCGAGACTGATCGGGTCTTCTCGGGAGAAGGAATATCCTTCGTTGATCGCGAGAGCTTATCATGGGCTGTTGGGACACCCTGCGGGTATAAACTTTCGAGAGCCGTGCCGCGGTTATGTGGCGATGGGAATTTGTTAATATCCGGTTGTAGTTAACTTGAAGCAAACTCTTCTAAAATACACCAACCGGTGCGAATCGTGAGTGTCTCTTTTCGGGTTGATCGAGAGGAGAACACGGTTTCTTGGGTTATGTCTGACGTAAGTAGGAGTTCAGGATCACTTCTTGATCATCACTAGTTGGCGACCGTTCCTTTGTTTCTCTTCTCGCTCTCATTTGCGTATTAGCCACCATATATGCTTAGCCGCTGCTGCAACCTCACCACTTTACCCCTTCCTTTCCCATTAAGCTTTGCTAGTCTTGATACCCATGGTAATGGGATTGCTGAGTCCTCGTGGCTCACAGATTACTACACCACCAGTTGCAGGTACAGGTTTGCGATGATAATGACGTGAGAGCGATGCTTGTTTGTGTTGGAGTTCTTCATCTGCTTCTTCGATCAGGGGATAGGTTCCAGTTCGGCAGCCTGGGCTAGTAGGGTGGATATTGTTTGAGTTTCTGTTTATGTTTCATCCGTAGTCGGATGTTGATCTTGTATATGATGATGTTGATGTATTCTTGTGGCATTTGTGCCTTATGTATGTATCCCCATCTATTATGTAATGTTGATGTAATGATATCCACCTTGCAAAAGCGTTTCAATATGCGGGTCTATCCTTGGTGGGACCATCGAGTTCCTTTTGGATAGGGTCGCATATTGGGCGTGACAAGTTGGTATCAGAGCCTCGACCGACCCTAGGAGCCCCCTTGATTGATCGTGTAGTTTGGCCGTTGTTGAGTCTAGAAGAAAACTGTTTTGAGTCTAGTTATATCGAGAGTAGGAATTCTTTTACTCCTCGCCCTTCGCCGCTCTGGTGAGGAATCTTGACGTAGGTGTTTTGAATTACTTCTCTTCCCTTCAAATTTTCTTTAGGATCACGCAGTTGGTTTTTCGATCGTTGTTCCTCAGCTCTTTGCATCCGGTGCATTTCTCGTCAAGTCAACTCGACCATCTTCATCTTTGCCAAGTTCAATCCTCAGTTGTCCTTGTTTTTCCCACCGCCCCCTTCTTCCTCTCGGAACCGGAGTCCGTGAATCAGTATCCATTCTACTCGTGCGAAGCCTTTGCATTCTCTCCTCAATTATTTCAACCGGTGCTTTTCTCTTCAAGTTACTCGTCGATTCCCGTTCCAAGTTACCTTTGTTTTTCCCGCCCTCCCACCCTTTTTCTTCCCGGAGTTCGAGTTTCTTCCGACCATCAATTCCATTCGTGTGGAGTCTCTTCAGTCTTTCGTCAATCATTTCAACCGGTGAATTCTCGTCTTGTTCGTCATTCTTCATCCCTTTCTTTTTCGGTGCACTCAATTCAAGTTTTTCGTGTTGATCATATTCTTTCCTTGGATCAAGTGTTTTCCTTGCTCGCTCGCCTCTCGCCAGCTTTATCATTCCGGAGTTCAAGACATCTCAGAATATTCATGTTCGCATTCTATTAATTCGAGGTTGTCACCTCGGTAAAATATTTCAATTGTTCCGTGCTTCATCTATCTCTTCAACAGTCCTTTTCAAGGGTGTTTTTTTAGTGGGCCCTAACCCACGGGTCTTTTCGAGGATCTTACCGACTCTTTTGATTTCCCGGAGTTATTCTCAATTCTTTTCAAGTGTGCCGTAAGAATGGATTCCATCAGTCACATGCCTTTTTCGAGATCAATTTCAAATCATTTCATTGTTGGCTCAACCTCTTCGCTTTTCGTTCCCCGGAGTGCCTTTACAATTTTGGTGGTGTTTCCCGTCGATATTTGAAGACCGAAGTAGATTCCTCTTAAATCTTGCCCGTTCTCCCGGAGATTCATGGTTCTAGCTTCATATCATCCTCTCGGATTATTTCAGTTTGTCAGATATTCTTTTCATCCATCCGGAGTATTTCAGGAGTTGATTTCTGTTTCTTTTCACCGGAGGCCATCGTTCCAGAAGAATTCTTCGTCCTCACATTTCAGCTACCGTTATCCGATTATTCCGGTGCTTCGTTCAAGTTTTCTTCAATCAGCTCATGATCTCTTTGTTCTTTTACATCTAAATCCCCTCTAGTTTATTTGTTCTTCTAATTTTTCCCGTCGATTCTTCCATCAGTCATTTCTGAATTCTCACGGTGGTTCATCCAAGATTCTTTTTCCTTCATTATCATTTTAATCCATTCGTTCTTTCGAATCCTACCGGTGGTTCATGAAGACCTTCGCAAGGTGACGCTATGTCACTTCTCAATCCTTTTTCAAGAAGAATAAGTTGCATGCCAAATCCATTGCTTGTCATCAATTTAATTTGATGAAGGATAAGCATACAATAAATCTTACTCTTATTTCATCCAAGTGAGTAATCCCTTCCTTCGGAGTTTATTCTCTATGAGTAAATTCTAGTTCCAAGTGTTTTCATATTTTCTTTCCGGAGTTCAAATTTTCCTTGGCCATTACGTCGGAACCGCCATCTAAATCATCACAACGCTCATCTATTCTTTCATCCTTCATTTTATCTTGTCATCCTTTTGTTACCGGAGTTATTCATGGTGGATCTTCATGATTTAATTCTTTCTTTAAGAGTTCATCAAGTATCATTCCATCCTCTCTAGTTCGTGTTCTTTTCCTCCATGTTTAGCGGAGTTCGCCTAAATCCTTTCAGTCTTATTCATTTCTTATCTCGCTTCTAACAGAGTCGTCTCATAGTCTATCGATTCCGTGAGCTTGATTCTTGTCATTCTCGTCGTTCCTCTCTTCTTCTTGAGTGCTCTCGATTCTTTACTTCTTCTCTTGAGTTCTTGCTTCACCTCATCCTTTTCCCTCCGTCTCGGTCCTAAGATCTCGGACGAGATCTCTTGTTAGTGGAGGAGTGTTGTAACGCCCGGATCCGATCGCTGTGTGTCCTTGATTATTCGCCGTCGTTGCCATGTCATGTGCTTGCGTGTTGCACTTTTCCATGTCATCATCTGCACTTCATATCATGTCATCATGTGCATTTCATTTTGCATACGTGTTCGTCTCATGCATCCGAGCATTTTCCCCGTTGTCCGTTTTGCAATCCGGCACTCCTATGTCTCCCGGCGCCCCCTTTTACCTCTTTTCATGTGCGGGTGTTAAATGTTCTCGGAATGGGTTGAAGCTTGGCTTGCGGTCTTATTATAGTGTAGACAGAGCGCCTGTCAAGTTTCGTCGCATTCGGAGCTCGTTTGATAGCCCAACCATTAAATATATGGCGGCACCCTTGCCGGTATTAACGTCGGACGTTTTCGGTCTCTCGAAAACTGTTGCCGGGCTGCCGTCCTCCTCTCTTCTCAGCCCACAACCATCTACACAACTCACCTGCAGCCCACCTAGACCTGTTTAACCCCCTCGCGATCGGATCCGTCGGATCGCGATCGGAGTTCTGAAACCCCTCCTAACCCCTCAAACCCTAGCCCTACCTATAAAGGAAGCCTACCTTCCATTTTTAGCAGCAGCCAAACCCCTCCTCGAAATCCGACGCTGCCAGCCTCCTCCCACCTCGAGGGCCATGCCACCAACCTCCCTCCACCGCGCGCCACCTTCCCTCCAGATTCGCCCGCGCCGCCACTTGGCGCGCCGGATTGGCCATTGTCGCTGCGCTTGCCGCTGCGGGCTAACGGAGAACGCCACGCTGCCCTGCCTCCCTCCTCCTCCCTTGAGGCCCGCGGAGCCCATCATAGGCCCGCCTGGCCCCGATCTGGGCCAGAGGAGCCCGCGTGCTGGCCGCGTGGATTCAAGGCCTGCAACCGGGCCGAGGGGAGGAGCCTCGATCAGCGCCGCCCGTCCATCCCCGCCACGGTCGCCTCCCTCGCCGCCTTGCAGCCCCGCCGCCGGCAACCAGATGAGCGTCGTCCCACCTCCTTCTCCCTCGTTCTTCCTCTCCCTCTCCCCTAACCCGTAGCCTCTCCTCCCGCAGGAACCCATGGCCGCCTTGCTCGAGTTCCGCCGCGACCCCGACATCTAGCCGCCGGATCTCACCGGGAATGGCTCCCTCCGCCCCGGATCTGGAGGATCCCGGCCTCCTCCGCCCGTCCTCGACCCTCCTACATCGCGCCGCCGCGCCTTTGACCACGGTCGCCGCCGCCTCGCCCTGCCTCTTCCCCGATCCAGGAGGGGTCGGGAGGAGGAAGACCTCCACGTGGGCCACGGCCCAGCTCCTCCCAGCGGGCCCCGCAGCCCAGCTTCCCCGCCGGCCCGATCCACCACCGTCCTGGGCCGAAGCCCATGGTGAGCCATCTGTCTCTCCCCTGCCCGGTGCACGTTATAGCTAAATCACGCTCATATGTTTTTTTTTCCAAACGACTAAGTCCCCGGTTTCAGAATTTTCATGCCCTGTTCATCACATCGTATCTCTGCATCCGTAGCTCCGTTTTGGGCGTGTAATATGTCAAATTGTTCGCCTCGCAGAGTAGATCATTTCGCCTCATTGCATCATTTTCATTTGAGCTCATCTTGATGCCCTAAATGCTGTTGGAAGAGTGCTATGTGATATTAGTTTCTATTTCTTAACAGAACATGCACTTTTGTCATTTTTGCCATGATTGATGTGTGCATCCTATGAACTTGAGCCCTACATGTGATTTGATCTATGCCATGCCATCTTTACAGGGTGTATGCCATGTATTTTTGTGATCTCTGTGGTGACTAGCACAAGCATGCAAACTAGGCTTCATGATGTTGCTGATTTCATTTCTGCTTTTCTTGATATTTTTATGCCATGTTAACTTGAGGCTACCGAGAGATCCATGCTTATTTTGAGATACTTCAGTAAGGATGTTTTGAACATATGGTTATTCTCTATCCATCCATGCCCTTGTTTTCAATTATGGAGTGCCATAGCTTGAGTCAATCGAGCTCTACTTTTGCTATAAAATGTTTCCTGGCAGGTTGTTTACATGTTATTCAATTTTGCCAAGGTTGTTGTAGTTGATCCATGCACTCTATGTTGTTGTTCTTGCCATGTATAGCTTCTATGCCATGTCTTCTTACTGTGAGTTTCCTTTCCATGCCATGTATTGCTCTGTGGTGAGTGGTTCAAGCTCACCAACATGCCTACTTATCGTTGTTCCTGCCATGTATGAATCTGTAATATAACTTGCTATGTTTACATGGGTGCCATCATATTTTCTGATCCCTTTTGGCTTATGGTCAGTAAGGGACTTTTGTTCTATGCAATTAGTAGATTCATGCCATGCCTTTTTTGCCATGATAAGTTCCTGTAACATGTTGTTTGATAGCTCTAAACATTGCAACTTTGATGATATTTACGCAAAGTCTGAAGCTGTTATTATTTGCAATCTTGCCATGTCATTTTGAGCATGTTCTAGTGATTTCTGGAGATAGCTCAGTGTTCATGTTTTGTCATGCTTTACCTGTATATCATGCCCATGCCTTTTGTTCTCATGTTAAGATGCTGTAGCATGTTGTTTTGATGCTTGCAATATGCCTAGTTGCTGTTTTGGACAGATTGTTGTTATAACTTGTATAGAGTGTATGTGTTGAACCGTTGCTCCGTTTTGAGTGTGCTCTATATGAAACTTGCTTGATTTTGCATGTAGTTTCATATTATCATGTTGCATATTTGATTTGAGGTGTTTTCTTGATGTTTGTATGCATTTTGCATCAATGCCATGTTTAACTTGTTTTGCTCATATCTTCTAGGCCGTAGCTCCAAATTTAATAAACTTTATATGTAACTTGACTAGAATTTCGTGTAGATAATCGTGGTGCATCTTAACTTGCTTTTAACAACTTGAGCATAAGGTTTATTCAGATCTGGACCAATTTCGAAATTTGCATATGAGGACTTACCGGAATTGTTATATGTTGTTTCCGGCCTCATTTAAACTTGCTTTGATGTGTTGCTCTTGTTTGCATCATCCCTTGCCATGAGTAGCTTCATGTCGCTTCGTCATGCATCATGCTTGGTTGAGCATCATGTCTTGTTCATGTGTGGTGTGTTTACTATGTTGTGTGCTTCTTCTTGTTAGTTCTGTTTCGCTATGCGATCGTGAGGATTCGTTCGCTCACGCTTGGTTCATCTTCGTGGCTTCATCTTCTTCATGGACTCGTTCTTCTTCCTTGTGGGATTTCAGGCAAGATGACCGCTACCCTGGATCTCACTACTATCATTGCTATGCTAGTTGCTTCGTTCTATCGCTATGTTGGGCTACCTATTACCTGTTCCTCAAGCCTCCCAAATTGCCATGTCAGCCTCTAACCTTTGTCACCCTTCCTAGCAAACCGTTGTTTGGCTATGTTACCGCTTTGCTCAGCCCTCTTATAGCGTTGCTAGTTGCAGGTGAAGATGAAGTTTGTTCCTTGTTGAACATGGAGATGTTGTTCCTTGTTGGAACATGTTTACTTGTTGGGATATCACAATATATCTTATATTATTTAATGCATCTATATACTTGGTAAAGGGTGGAAGGCTCGGCCTTATGCCTGGTGTTTTGTTCCAATCTTGCCGCCCTAGTTTCCGTCATATCGGTATTATGTTCCCGGATCTTGCGTCCCTAACGCGGTCGGGTGATTTATCGGACCCCCTTGACAGTTCGCTTTGAATAAGACTTTTCCAGCAAGGCCCAACCTTGGTTTTACATTTGCCTCACCTAGCCCTTTTTCCCTTGGGAGTCGCGCTCTCAAGGGTCATCTTTATTTTACCCCCGGACCAGTGCTTCTCCAAGTGCTGGTCCAAACCGAAGCGATGTCCGGCGCCTCGAGCAATCAGGGTCTATGCCAACCCGACGCCTTGCTCATCCGGTGTGCCCCGAGACCGAGATATGTGCAGCTCCTATCAGGATTTGTCGGCACATCCGGGCGGCTTTGCTGGTTTTGTTTTATTATGTCGAAATGTCTTGTAGCCGGATTCGAGACTGATCGGGTCTTCCGGGAGAAGGAATATCCTTCGTTGATCGCGAGAGCTTATCATGGGCTAAGTTGGGACACCCTGCAGGTATAAACTTTCGAGAGCCGTGTCCGCGGTTATGTGGCAGATGGGAATTTGTTAATATCCGGTTGTAGTTAACTTGAAGCAAACTCTTCTAAAATACACCAACCGGTGCGTAATCGTGAGTGTCTCTTTTCGGGTTGATCGAGAGGAGAACACGGTTTCTTGGGTTATGTCTCGACGTAAGTAGGAGTTAAGGATCACTTCTTGATCATTACTAGTTGGCGACCGTTCCTTTGTTTCTCTTCTCGCCTCATTTGCGTATGTAGCCACCATATATGCTTAGTCGCTGCTGCAACCTCACCACTTTACCCCTTCCTTTCCCATTAAGCTTTGCTAGTCTTGATACCCATGGTAATGGGATTCTTTGAGTCCTCGTGGCTCACAGATTACTACACCACCAATTGCAGGTACAGGTTTGCGATGATCATGACGTGAGAGTGATGCTTGTTTGTGTTGGAGTTCTTCATCTGCTTCTTCGATCAGGGGATAGGTTCCAGGTCGGCAGCCTGGGCTAGTAGGGTGGATATTGTTTGAGTTTCTGTTTATGTTCCATCCGTAGTCGGATGTTGATCTTGTATATGATGATGTTGATGTATTCTTGTGGCATTTGTGCCTTATGTATGTATCCCCATCTATTATATAATGTTGATGTAATGATATCCACCTTGCAAAAGCGTTTCAATATGCGGGTCTATCCTTGGTGGGACCATCGAGTTCCTTTTGGATAGGGTCGCATATTGGGCGTGACAATAGGGCACCATCTAAATCCATTGAGGCGACACCATATGAACTGTGGTTTGGCAAGAAACCTAAGCTGTCGTTTCTTAAAGTTTGGGGTTGTGATGCTTATGTGAAAAAGCTTCAACCTGATAAGCTCGAACCCAAATCAAAGAAATGTGTCTTCATAGGTGTAACACCCCGGAAGTAACTTTCCATATTTGTAACTCCAACTCTTGCCATTTTCGGCATTGTGATATGATATTCCCTCCGTGGTTGGGTTCTTGTCTTTTGTTTTTGCATTTTGTCCATGTCATGCATTTTATATCATGTCATCATGTGCATCGATTTGCATACGTGTTCGTCTCATGATTCCGAGCATTTTTCCCGTTGTCCGTTTTGCAATCCAAGCACTCCTATATCCCCGGCGCCCCTTTTACGTTTTTCCGTGAGCGGGTACTAAACTTTCTTGGAATGGACCGAGGTTTGTCAAGTGGCCTTGGTATACCACCGTAGACCACCGTCAAGTTTCGGTCATTTGGAGCTCGTTTGGTACTCCAACGGTTAACCGCACTCTCGCAAAGGCCTCTTTTAAGTTGCAGCCCAACACCCCTTCAAAACAGCCCAATAACCCATCTAAGTCACTTCCATGCTCTCCGTCATTCGATCACGATCGTGTGGGCGAAAACTACACCTCATTTGAACTCTCCTAGCTCCCTCTATGCCTATTTAAGCACCTACCCATTCCAAATCGCGGTACAACCCTAGCCTTCCCCTACCTCGCGCCCGGACACGTCCGCCGCCGTCCGGACGAAACCCGCGCCGCCGCCCTCGGCCAATCCGGCCTTGCCACGTGGCCGCCGCCTCCCTCCGCCATGCTGCCCTGCGGGCTCCACGGCCGCCCGCCCGGCCTGGTCGTAGCCGCCACCTCTCATGGGCGCCCGAGGCCTCCGCCGCCCGCCGCCGACTCGGCGCCGGCTGGCCCGCCGCCGCCGACCGTCGCCGGCGCCTCCGCTCGCCGCCGCCTCCGCCACGCCCGCCCCGCCGCCCGGCCACCGGATCTCGCCGCCCGGCGCCACGCGCCTGGCCCGCCCGCTCACGCCACGGCGCCGCCTCCCTCCGCGCCACTGCCCCGCCGCCCGGCCCTTGGCTCCGGCGCGCCGGCCGCCGCCCGCCTCGATCCGGCCTCTATCGGATCTGTAAACCACGAGGTTGACTTTTCTTCCCCCAAATTTCCTCAAGTATTTTGTTTTGGTGATTATTTCGTGGCATTTTCAACGCATCATAACTTTGCATCGTAGTCCGTTTCATGCGTATAATATGTCAAAATGTTCGCCTCAAGAGTAGATCATTTCATCTCATTGCATCATTTTCATTTGAGCTCATCTTGATGCCCGAAATGCTGTTGGAAGAAGGCTATGTGATGTTAGTTTCGCTTCTTAATGAACTTGCACTTTTGTTATTTTTGCTATGATTGATGTGTGCACCCTATGAATTTGAGTCCTACATGTGTTTTGTAATATGCCATGCCATCTTTCCAGTGGTGTATGACATGTATTTTTGAGATCTATGTGGTGACTAGCACAAGCATGCAAAGTAGGCTTCTGATGTTGTTGTTTTCAGCCCTGTTTAGCGATATTTTGATGCCATGTTAACTTGATGCTACCGAGAGATCTATGCATATTTTGAAATACTTCAGTAAGGATGTTTTGAACATATGGTTATGCTCTATCCATCCATGCCTTTGTTTGCAATTATGGAGTGCCATAGCTTGAGTCAATCGAGCTCTACTTTTGCTACGAAATGTTTCCTGGCAGATTGTTTACATGTTATTCAATTTTGCCAAGGTTGTGGTGGTTGATCCGTGTATGCTATGATGTTGTTCTTGCCATGTATGTCTTCTATGCCATGTCTTCTTGATGTATGTATTCTTAGTTTATCATGAAAGGCTCTGTAGTGAGTGCTTTGAGCTCTCAAACATGCCTACTTGTTATCTGTTTTTGACATGCCATGTTGCTGAATCTGTTAACGAAACTTGCGTTATTGACATGGGTGTTACTATATTTTCTGATCCTTTTTGGCTTATGGTCAGTAAGGGACTTTTGTTCTATGCTTTGAGTAGATTCATGCCATGCCTTGTTTTGCTATTATAAGTTCCTGTAGCATGTAGTTTTCTTGCTCTGAACATTGCTACCTGATGCTGTTTTTGCCATGTCCAAACTGATATTTTTGCACTTTTGCCATGCTTGTTTGAACCTGTTATGATGTGAATTAGCCGTAGCTCAGTGTTCATCTTTTGTCAAGCATCTTGAGTAGATCACTGCCATGTGCTTTGTTTGTACGTTTGGGTGCAGTAGCTTAATTTCTTGTTGCTTGCTAAGTGGCATCATTTGTTAATGGCGGTTTTGTGCCATTCTTGTTTTGCTTGTCATTTGCAAACCGTGCATCCGATTCCGTGATCTTTATATCGATTTCAACGAAATCATCTCATCTTTCCAGCGGTATACTTGGTTTGCCAAGTTGATGCCTGGTTCATCATTTTCCTTCCGGAGCGCGCATACGCATTGCATATCACATCCCGCATATCATGTCATGTTTTGCATCATGTTGCTTGTGCATTGCACCGTGATTTATTGTGGTTCCTTTGTTTGTGTTTTTGCTTTGGGTAGAGCCGGGAGACGAGTACGTGAACGAGGAACCTGTTGAGAACGCTTACGAGGATCAAGCCTTCGACAACTCTGAGAACATTGCAGGCAAGATGACCATACCCTCGAAATCACTTCTATCTTTGCTATGCTAGATGCTCGCTCTTTTGCTATGCCTATGCTACGATGCCTATCACTTGCTTATCATGCCACCCATATTGCCATGTCAGCCCCTAACCATCCCTTCCTAGCAAATCGTTGATTGGCTATGTTACCGCTTTGCTCAGCCCCTCTTATAGCGTTGCTAGTTGCAGGTGAAGATGAAGTTTGTTCCTTGTTGGAACATGGAGATGTTGTTCCTTATTGGAACATGTTTACTTGTTGGGGATATCACAATATATATCTGCTATAACTAATGCATCTATATACTTGGTAAAGGGTGGAAGGCTCGGCCTTATGCCTGGTGTTTTGTTCCACTCTTGCCACCCTAGTTTCCGTCATACCGGTGTTATGTTCCTTGATTTCACGTTCCTTACACGGTTGGGTGATTTATGGAACCCCCTTGACAGTTCGCTTTGAATAAGACTCCTCCAGCAATGCCCAACATTGGTTTTACCATTTGCCACCTAAGCCTTTTTCCCCCGGGTTTTCGCGATCCCGAGGGTCATCTTTATTTAAACCCCCGGGCCAGTGCTCCTTCGAGCGTTGGTCCAAACTAGAGCACCGTGCGGGACCATTCCTTGGCAACTTGGATTACGTCGGTTCCTGTACGCTTAGCTTATCCGGTGTGCCCTAAGAACGAGATATGTGCAGCTCCTATAGGGATTTGTCGGCACAGTCAGGTGGTCTTGCTGGTCTTGTTTTATTGCTGTCGAAATGTCTTGTAGTCCGGGATTCGAGATTGATCGGGTCTTCCGGTAGAAGGAATATCCTTCATTGACCGTGAGAGCTTATAATGGGCTGTTGGGACACCCTGCAGGTATTATCTTTCAAAGCCGTGCCTCATGTTATGAGGCAGATGGGAATTTGTTAATGTCGGTTGTAGAAAACCCGAAGTTGACCTTAAATAAAATACACATCAACCGCGTGTGTAACCGTGATGGTCTCTTCTCGGCGGAGTCCGGGAAGTGAACACGGTGTTGGAGTTATGTCTGACGTAAGTAGTTCAGGATCACTTCTTGATCGCTACTAGTTTCACGACCGTGCCTTGCTTCTCTTCTCGCTCTCTTTTGCGAATGTAGCCACCATATATGCTAGTCGCTTGCAGCAGCTCCACCTTACAACTCTGTCCTTCCTATAAGCTTAAATAGTCTTGATCTCGGGTGTGAGATTGCTGAGTCCCGTGACTCACAGATTCTACCAAAACAGTTGCAGAGTTCCGACGATGCGGTGCAGGGTGACGAACCGAGCTCACGTGGGAGTTCGACGAGGAACGTGGTCGTTACTATGTGTCTTTTCCTGATGATCAGTAGTGGTGCCAGTTGGGACGATCGGGATCTGTGTAGCATTTGGGGTATCTTCTTTTATTTTGGTTCCGTAGTCGGACCTTGAGTGTTCTCTGTATGATGGATGTTTATTTATGTATTGTGTGAAGTGGCATTGTAAGCCAACTATGTATCTCTTTCCTTATTTATTACATGGGTTGTGTGAAGATTACCTCACTTGCGACATTGCTTTCAATGCGGTTATGCCTCTAAGTCGTGCTTCGACACGTGGGAGATATAGCCGCATCGAGGGCGCTAAGTTGGTAATCGAGCCTTCCCGACTTAGGAGCCCCTACTTGATTGTTTGTCATGCGTTGTTGAGTCTAGAACGGAAAATGTTTTGAGTCTTAGGATTATATATATCGGAGAGTAGGATTCTTTTACTCCCGGTCCCTTCGTCAGCTCTGTGAGGTCTCTGACGAGAAGTTTTGACTCTCCTCTCCTCAAATTTCACTAAAAAAATTTAGGATCACGCGGGTATCTTGGGATCGTTCCGATGGTTTTGTGACGAGAACATTTTTCTTGGTGCCTCGACATTTAGGGGTTGTGGCGGTGTCCCGGGAGTTGAGCTCCGAGGTGTTGTCGTCACAATTTTATCGTTGCAGATTCGGAATACCCGAGATTTGCCGACATCGAAATCTCTTTTGTGCAGTTGTTGGTGAGATAACCCGATAACCCAAGATCGGGCGAGCTCGAGTATTGCCATGACTTGTATAACGGATGTTTTTCAAGGTCGAGGTACACGATTTCCGAAGGTTTCTTGGTTATGTGTTGACGGATGGATACAGCTGGATCTAGGTATTGTTAGTTTGGGTGATATATTTTGTGTCTCCTGTATCCCCAACACCAGATTGCATAACCAGAAAGTTTTGGGAGTTTATAGGTGGGATTCAAGTAGGTCCTAGCATTTCTTCCCGTAGATATTTGGTTCGTGATTGGGCAATCCTTACCACTTATTTGTTCCAGTCGTACCTTGTTATTTTTTTTCATCAACCTTTAATCAAGTGGCTTCTCACCTTAATGGACGTGTGATGTTAACTTTGGAATTCATTCGTTCATCCTTGTTCGAATGTTTGTTGTGAAGACTATATGTTGCAATTTCTATCCGTTGATTCAACTTGACTATTTGTCTATCAAATGCTAACGGATGTCACCCTCTTTCAGATGGCTCCGCCAACGGCGTCTGAATCCGGAACGGAATGATGGGAATCATCGAACCTCCACCTCCACCTCCGCCTCCGGAGGCTGGCAAGCTATCATGGCAGCCACCAATGCCAATGCTCGATGATTTTGCAGCTCTTGCAAGAACGTACTCAAGGGCAAGGCAGTCAAGGAAATCAAGGTCAAGGCAACAACCAGCCGCACTTTGCTACTCTCGATCGGTTCCTCGCTAATCAGCGAAGTCTTTCGGTTTACGTGTCGAGGCCACAGACGCCGACGATTGGCTTGTGGACATCTGCAAGCATTTTGAATGTAGCAATGTCGACACGAGGACTTTGTCAAGTTTGCTTCGTTTCAACTCAAGGACCAAGCTGCTTTGAGTGGTACCAAAGAATACAAAGATTCCAGAGGAGGTCGTGTCATTACAGGATGAGTTCCGCCGAGATTTCAGAGCTCACCACATTCGAAAAGTGTTGTTGAGAGCAAGCGTGAGGAGTTCCGCAATCTCAAGCAAGGCAACATGTCGTGTATCAATACAATATCCAGTTCCTGCTAAACTCGCTTTGCTAAGCAAGACGTCCACGATGAAAAGAGTATGATCTATCAATTCAGAGGTGGTCTCAGAGAAGATCTGCAATTAGCTCTTGTGTTTTTGAGCCGAAAAGTATGATGAATTCTACAACATGGCATCAAGCAAGAAGCTGCCCAGCTCAAATGTGAGGCTTCTAAGAAGAGAATCGGGGATGCAGATTCAGTCTTCTTCTTCCTCTCAAGTGGTAGCTAAGCAGCAGAAGTTCTACCTTCCTCCTCCTCCGTTCCGTCGGCCTTATCACAGAAGAACTCGGTGGTCGTGGATCTTCCCACCCACCCAACCCAAAGCTATCGTAACAAGTCTAATTCTCAAGCTCCAAGGTCAAGTGCTCCTTACCACCGTCCGCTCTCAGAGGTGACTTGCAACAAGTGTCGCAGAAGGTCACTATGCAAACAAGTGCTTCAACCAGAGGCGCCTTCCGCCTCCTCCCTGTGAAATCTTCCGGCAATGCGGTGGTCAAGCATAATCCCAAGTCTGCAAAGGTGAACATGATGAATGCAGCTCAAGTGGAGGAATCTTCTGATGTGATAATGGGTAATCTTCCAGTTAATGATATTCCTGCAAAAGTTTTATTTGATACCGGTGCATCGCATTGTTTCATGTCTAGATCATTTGTTGCAAAGCATGATTTCATCTCGGAGATGTTGGATAAACCCTTGGGAGTTGTTTCTCCAGCCTCTTCTATGAGGGCTACCACAAGGATTCCGGATGTTTCTATCAAGATGGGCGACTATAGATTTCTGGCTAAACCATTTGTCCTTGGTGACTCGGATATTGATCTTATTCTCGGGATGGACTGGCTTTATCAGCACAAAGCTCAGCTTGATTGTGCTGCCAGGGAAATTCAATTGACTCACTCTTCTAATGATGTGATCATCTATGCCGCTCGTGATGAAACCATTCGGTTGTTTTCTCTCAATGAGAAGGGCGAATGGATGCTATCTCTCGATTCGATCGTTTGTGAGTACCAAGATGTCTTTCCGTAAGAGCTTCGGGTATGCCTCCTCATCGTCCGCTTGAGTTAGTTATCGATCTTGAGCACTGCATTGAACCCGCTTGCAAGCGCCCATACAAGCTTGGACCTGATGAGCTGAAGGAATTGAAGAAGCAGCTCGATGAACAAGAGCGTCTGGTTTTGATCAGACCGAGTACATCTCCTTGGGGTTGTGGTGTTCTTTTTGTCCAGAAGAAGGATGGCACGGACCGAATTTGCGTCGATTACCGTCCATTGAATAAGAAGACAATCAAGAACAAGTATCCACTTCCCAACATCAATGAGCTTTTCGAGCAACTCAAAGGTGCTAAAGTGTTCTCCAAGCTTGACCTTCGTATGGGTTATCATCGATTCGCATTCGTGAACAAGATATTCCCAAGACAGCATTCGAACAAGCTTTGGTTCTTATGAATATACTTGTCATGTCTTTCGCCTTGTCAATGCTCCTCCAACATTCTCTCGGATGATGAACTTCATATTCAACCCTACACCAATGAATTCGTCTTGGTCTATCTGGATGATATTTTGGTCTTCTCCAAGAATAAGAAGGATCATGCCAAACATTTGCGATTGGTGCTAGACAAGCTCGAGAGTATCAATTCTATGCTAAGTTTTCCAAATGTGAATTTTGGCTTGATGAAGTGCTTTATCTTGGTCATATCATCTCCGCCAAGGGCATCGCTGTTAATCCCGAGAAGGTGTCCATGATTGTGAATTGGGAACCTCCTCGAGAATGTCAAGCAGCTCCAGATTTTCTTGGTCTTGCAAGCTATTGTCAAGATTCGTTGAGAATTTCTCCAAGATTGCAAAGCCACTTTCCAACCTCCTCCGAAGCATGTGAAGTATGTACGGTCTCCCGAGTGTGACGTTGCTTTCAATACTCTCAAAGAGAAACTCGTCACAGCTCTGTCTTGACTCCTCCGATGAATCCAAGCCATTCAAGTTTTCGTGATGCTTCTCTTCAAGGTCTCGGTGCTGTGTTAATGCAAGAGAAGAGAGTTGTGGCCTATACCTCTCGCCAGATTGAAGCCCAACAAAAGAACTACCCCACTCACGATCTTGAGTTGGCGGCGATTGTCCATGCATTGATAACATGGAGACATCTCTTGTTGGGAAGGAAAGTGGACATTTTCACCGATCACAAGAGTCTCAAGTATATCTTCACTCAACCCAACCTCAACCTCAGCAGACTCGATGGGTCGAAATGATTCAAGAGTACAACCCAAGTATTGAATATACTCCGGCAAGGCCAATGTCATTGCAGATGCTTTGAGTAGGAAGGCTTATCGCAAGCAGTCTAATCCTCAAGCCCTTCCAACGGATCTCTGTGAAGCTTTCCATAAGCTGAATCTTCAAGTGGTTCCTCAAGGCTTTCTTGCCAACCTCATAGTCTCTCCTACTTTGGAAGATCAGATTCGTGAGGCTCAACTCCTGGATACCATGGTGAAAAAGGTGAAACGTGGTATCGACAAGGGCATTTCAAGTACAAGTGCTTCCACGTTGATGACAAAGATACTCTTTTCTTCGAGGACGGATTGTGGTTCCTAAGGGTGATCTCGAGAAAAGTCATTATGAACGAGGCTCACAATTTGCTTCTATCCATTCATCCCGAAGAAACGAAGATGTACCATGACCTCAAGCAGTCATATTGGTGGACTCGAATGAAGCGAGAAATTGCTCAATTCGTGAATGAATGTGATGTCTGCAGAAGAGTGAAAGGTAACACCAACGACCAGCTGGTCTCCTTCAACCTCTTGCTATTCCAGATTGGAAGTTTGATCATATCGAAATGGACTTCGTGACTGGTTTTCCAAAGTCCAAGCGTGGAAATGATGCTATCTTCATTGTCATTGACAATCTTACTAAAGTGGCTCATTTTCTTCCTATCAAAGAATCTATCACAGCAGCTCAGTTGGCAGAACTATACACCTCCAGGATTGTCTCCTTGCACGGCATTCCACAAGTGATCTCTTCAGACCGTGGCAGCATCTTTACCTCCAAGTTTTGGGATTCTTTTCAGAAGGCCATGGGCACCAACATTCATTTCAGCACAGCTTTCCATCCTCAAACAAGTGGCCAAGTCGAGCGAGTAAATCAAATCCTTGAAGATATGCTCAGGGCTTGTGTCATTTCCTTCGGTATGAAGTGGGAAGATTGTCTTCCATATGCTGAGTTCTCCTACAACAACAGCTTCCAAGCGAGTTCGGGCAAGGCCCCATTCGAAATTCTCTATGGCAGAAAGTGTCGTACTCCTCTCAATTGGTGCAGAGATGTGAACGCCAACTTCGTGGCAATGACTTGATCACGAAGCGAAGAAATGTGCAAAGTCATTCGTGAGAATCTCAAAGCCGCATAATCGCGCCGGAAGAGCTATTATGATGATAAGCACCGTGATGTGGCTTTTGAAATCGGAGACCATGTCTACCTCGCGTCTCTCAATGAAAGGCACTCGCCTCTTCGGTATCAAAGGAAGCTTTCCCTAGATCGTGGGTCCTTTCAAGATCATTGGCAAAAGAGGCGATCTCGCCTATCAACTTGAGCTTCCGTCCAACTTCGAACGTGCACGATGTGTTTCATGTGTCACAGCTTCGCAAGTGCTTCAAGACTCTGAACGCACTATCAACTTCAAGAATTTGACCTTCAAGAAGATCTCTTATCATGAGCACCCGCTGCTATTCTTGATGAAACCGAGCGCAAGACTCGCAACAAGTCAATTAAATTCCTGAAAGTGAAGTGGTCACACCATTCCGACCGAGAAGCCACCTGGGAGCGCGAGGATCACCTCTGTTCCGAATATCCGGAGTTCTTTCAGTCCTATATCTCGGGACGAGTCCTCTTGTAGTGGTGGAGTGTTGTAACACCCCGGAAGTAACTTTCCATATTTGTAACTCCAACTCTTGCCATTTTCGGCATTGTGATATGATATTCCCTCCGTGGTTGGGTTCTTGTCTTTTGTTTTTTGCATTTTGTCCATGTCATGCATTTTATATCATGTCATCATGTGCATCGCATTTGCATACGTGTTCGTCTCATGATTCCGAGCATTTTTCCCATTGTCCGTTTTGCAATCCGGCACTCCTATGTCCCCGGCGCCCCTTTTACGCTTTTTCCGTGAGCGGTACTAAACTTTCTCGGAATGGACCGAGGTTTGTCAAGTGGCCTTGGTATACCACCGTAGACCACCGGTCAAGTTTCGGTCATTTGGAGCTCGTTTGGTACTCCAACGGTTAACCGCACTCTCGCAAAGGCCTCTTTTAAGTTGCAGCCCAACACCCTTCAAAACAGCCCAATAACCCATCTAAGTCACTTCCATGCTCTCCGTCGTTCGATCATGATCGTGTGGGCGAAAACTACACCTCATTTGGACTCTCCTAGCTCCCTCTATGCCTATTTAAGCACCTACCCATTCCAAATCGCGGACAACCCTAGCCTTCCCCTACCTCATACCGGACCGTCCCCGCCGCCGTCCGGACGAAAATCGCGCCGCCGCCCTCGGCCAATCCGGCCTTGCCACGTGGCGCCGCCTCCCTCGCCATTGCGGCCTGGGCCACGGCCGCCCGCCCGGCTTGGTGCCTGGCGCCGCCACCTCCATGGGCGCCGAGGCCTCCGCCGCCGCCGCCCGACTCGGCGCGGCGCCTGCGCGCCGCCGTCGCCCGGCGCCTCCGCCGCCGCCGCCTCCGCCACGCCCGGCCCCGCCGCCCGCCACCGGATCTCGCCGCCCGCCGCCACTGCCGCCGCCCGCTCGCGCCGCCACGCGGGCCGCCTCCTCGGCGCCACCGCCTCGCCCGGCCCCGCCCGGCTGCCGGCCAGCGCCGCCGCCGCCGCCTCGATCCGCCTCGATCGGATCTGTAAACCACGAGGTTGACTTTTCTTCCCCTAAATTTCCTCAAGTATTTTGTTTTGGTGATTATTTGTGGCATTTTCAACGCATCATAACTTTGCATCGTAGCTCCGTTTCGTGCGTATAATATGTCAAAATGTTCGCCTCAAGAGTAGATCATTTTATCTCATTGCATCATTTTCATTTGAGCTCATCTTGATGCCCGAAATGCTGTTGGAAGAAGGCTATGTGATGTTAGTTTACATTTCTTAATGTAACATGCACTTTTGTTATTTTTGCTATGATTGATGTGTGCACCCTATGAATTTGAGTCCTACATGTGTTTTGTAATATGCCATGCCATCTTTCCAGGGGTGTATGACATGTATTTTTGAGATCTATGTGGTGACTAGCACAAGCATGCAAAGTAGGCTTTCGATGTTGTTGTTTTCAGCCCTGTTTAGTGATATTTTGATGCCATGTTAACTTGATGCTACCGAGAGATCTATGCATATTTTGAGATACTTCAGTAAGGATGTTTTGAACATATGGTTATGCTCTATCCATCCATGCCTTTGTTTGCAATTATGGAGTGCCATAGCTTGAGTCAATCGAGCTCTACTTTTGCTATTAAATGTTTCTGGCAGATTGTTTACATGTTATTCAATTTTGCCAAGGTTGTTGTGGTTGATCCGTGTATGCTATGATGTTGTTCTTGCCATGTATGTCTTCTATGCCATGTCTTCTTGATGTATGTATTCTTAGTTTATCATGAAAGGCTATGTAGTGAGTGCTTTGAGCTCTCAAACATGCCTACTTGTTATCTGTTTTGACATGCCATGTTGCTGAATCATTAATGAAACTTGTTATTGACATGGGTGTTACTATATTTTCTGATCCTTTTGGCTTATGGTCAGTAAGGGACTTTTGTTCTATGCTTTGAGTAGATTCATGCCATGCCTTGTTTTGCTATTATAAGTTCCTGTAGCATGTAGTTTTCTTGCTCTGAACATTGCTACCGATGCTGTTTTTGCCATGTCCCGACTGATATTTTTGCACTTTTGCCATGCTTGTTTGAACATGTTATGATGTGAATTAGCCGTAGCTCAGTGTTCATCTTTTGTCAAGCATCTTGAGTAGATCACTGCCATGTGCTTTGTTTGTACGTTTGGGTGCAGTAGCTTAATTTCTTGTTGCTTGCTAAGTGGCATCATGCTGTTAATGGCGGTTTGTGCCATTCTTGTTTTGCTTGTCATTTGCAAACCGTGCATCCGATTCCGTGATCTTTATATCGATTTCAACGAAATCATCTCATCTTTCCAGCGGTATACTTGGTTTGCCAAGTTGATGCCTGGTTCATCATTTTCCTTCCGGAGCGCCAGATACGCATTGCATATCACATCCCGCATATCATGTCATGTTTTGCATCATGTTGCTTGTGCATTGCACCGTGATTTATTGTGGTTCCTTTGTTTGTGTTTTTGCTTTGGGTAGAGCCGGGAGACGAGTACGTGAACGAGGAACCTGTTGAGAACGCTTACGAGGATCAAGCCTTCGACAACTCTGAGAACATTGCAGGAAAGATGACCATACCCTCGAAATCACTTCTATCTTTGCTATGCTAGATGCTCGCTCTTTTGCTATGCCTATGCTATGATGCCTATCACTTGCTTATCATGCCACCCATATTGCCATGTCAGCCCCTAACCATCCCTTCCTAGCAAACCGTAGATTGGCTATGTTACCGCTTTGCTCAGCCCATCTTATAGCGTTGCTAGTTGCAGGTGAAGATGAAGTTTGTTCCTTGTTGGAACATGGAGAAGTTGTTCCTTATTGGAACATGTTTACTTGTTGGGGATATCACAATATATATCTGCTATAATTAATGCATCTATATACTTGGTAAAGGGTGGAAGGCTCGGCCTTATGCCTGGTGTTTTGTTCCACTCTTGCCACCCTAGTTTCCGTCATACCGTGTTATGTTCCTTGATTTCGCGTTCCTACACGGTTGGGTGATTTATGGGACCCCTTGACAGTTCGCTTTGAATAAGACTCCTCCAAAGAATGCCCAACATTGGTTTTACCATTTGCCACCTAAGCCTTTTTCCCCGGGTTTTCGCGATCCCGAGGGTCATCTTTATTTAAACCCGGGCGGTGCTCCTTCGAGCGTTGGTCCAAACTAGAGCACCGTATGGGACCATTCCTTGGCAACTTGGATTACGCCGGTTCTCAGACGCTTAGCTTATCCGGTGTGCCCTAAGAACGAGATATGTGCAGCTCCTATAGGGATTTGTCGGCACGGTCGGTGGTCTTGCTGGTCTTGTTTTATTGCTGTCGAAATGTCTTGTAGTCCGGGATTCCGAGATTGATCGGGTCTTCGGTAGAAGGAATATCCTTCTTGACCGTGAGAGCTTATAATGGGCTTGTTGGGACACCCTGCGCAGGTATTATCTTTCAAAGCCGTGTCGCGGTTATGAGGCAGATGGGAATTTGTTAATGTCGGTTGTAGAAAACCCGAAGTTGACCTTAAATAAAATACACATCAACGCGTGTGTAACCGTGATGGTCTCTTCTCGGCGGAGTCCGGAAGTGAACACGGTGTTGGAGTTATGTCGACGTAAGTAGTTCAGGATCACTTCTTGATCGCTACTAGTTTCACGACCGTGTTTTGCTTCTCTTCTCGCTCTCTTTTGCGAATGTAGCCACCATATATGCTAGTCGCTTGCAGCAGCTCCACCTTACAACTCTGTCCTTCCTATAAGCTTAAATAGTCTTGATCTCGCTGGTGTGAGATTGCTGAGTCCCGTGACTCACAGATTCTACCAAAACAGTTGCAGGTTCCGACGATGCGGTCAGGCAGGTGACGCAACCGAGCTCAAGTGGGAGTTCGACGAGGAACGTGGTCGTTACTATGTGTCTTTTCCCGATGATCGATAGTGGTGCCCAGTTGGGACGATCGGGATCTGTAGCATTTGGGGTATCTTCTTTTATTTTGGTTCCGTAGTCGGACCTTGAGTGTTCTCTGAATGATGGATGTTTATTTATGTCTTGTGTGAAGTGGCATTGTAAGCCAACTATGTATCTCTTTCCTTATTTATTACATGGGTTGTGTGAAGATTACCTCACTTGCGACATTGCTTTCAATGCGGTTATGCCTCTAAGTCGTGCTCGACACGTGGGAGATATAGCCGCATCGAGGGCGCTAAGTTGGTAATCGAGCCTTCCCGACTTAGGAGCCCCTACTTGATTGTTTGTTTGGCGTTGTTGAGTCTAGAACGGAAAATGTTTTGAGTCTTAGGATTATATATATCGGAGAGTAGGATTCTTTTTACTCCCGGTCCTTCGTCAGCTCTGTGAGGTCTCCCGACGAGAAGTTTTGACTCTCCTCTCCTCAAATTTCACTATAAAAAATTTAGGATCACGCTGGTATCTTGGGATCGTTCGATGGTTTTGTGACGAGAACATTTTTCTTGGTGCCTCCCGACATTTAGGGGTTGTGGCGGTGTCCCGGGAGTTGAGCTCCGAGGTGTTGTCGCCACAATTTTATCGTTGCAGTTCTCGAATACCGAGATTTGCCGACATCGAAATCTCTTTTGTGCAGTTGTTGGTGAGATAACCCGATAACCCGAAGATCGGGCGAGCTCGAGTATTGCCATGACTTGTATAACGGATGTTTTTCGAAGGTTGAGGTACACGATTTCCGAAGGTTTCTTGGTTATGTGTTGACGGATGGATACAGCTGGATCTAGGTATTGTTAGTTTGGGTGATATATTTTGTGTCTCCTGTATCCCCAACACCAGATTGCATAACCAGAAAGTTTTGGGAGTTTATAGGTGGGATTCAAGTAGGTCCTAGCATTTCTTCCCGCAGATATTTGGTTCGTGATTGGGCAATCCTTACCACTTATTTGTTCGATCGTACCTTGTTATTTTTTTTCATCAACCTTTAATCAAGTGGCTTCTCACCTTAATGGACGGTGATGTTAACTTTGGAATTCATTCGCTCATCCTTGTTCAATGTTTGTTGTGAAGACTATATGTTGCAATTTCTATCCGTTGATTCAACTTGACTATTTGTCTATCAAATGCTAACGGATGTCACCCTCTTCAGATGGCTCCGCCAACGTCTGAATCCGGAACGGAATGATGGGAATCAATCGAACCTCCACCTCCACCTCCGCCTCCGGAGGCTCGGCAAGCTATCATGGCAGCCACCAATGCCAATGCTCGATGATTTTGCAGCTCTTGCAAGAACGCACTCAAGGGCAAGGCAGTCAAGGAAATCAAGGTCAAGGCAACAACCAGCTGCACTTTGCTACTCTCAGTCAGTTCCTCGCTAATCAGCGAAGTCTTTCGGTTTACGTGTCGAGGCCACAGACGCCGACGATTGGCTTGTGGACATCTGCAAGCATTTTGAATGTAGCAATGTCGGACCGAGGACTTTGTCAAGTTTGCTTCGCTTCAACTCAAGGACCAAGCTGCTGAGTGGTACCAGAATACAAAGATTCCAGAGGAGGTCGTGTCATTACAGGATGAGTTCCGCCGAGATTTCAGAGCTCACCACATTCAAAAGTGTTGTTGAGAGCAAGCGTGAGGAGTTCCGCAATCTCAAGCAAGGCAACATGTCGTGTATCAATACAATATCCAGTTCGAAACTCGCTCGCTTTGCTAAGCAAGATGTCCCACGATGAAAAGAGTATGATCTATCAATTCAGAGGTGGTCTCAGAGAAGATCTGCAATTAGCTCTTGTGTTTTTGAGCCGAAAAGTATGATGAATTCTACAACATGGCATCAAGCAAGAAGCTGCCCAGCTCAAATGTGAGGCTTCTAAGAAGAGAATCAGGATGCAGTTCAGTCTTCTTCTTCCTCTCAAGTGGCAGCTAAGCAGCAGAAGTTCTACCTTCCTCCTCCTCCGTTCCGTCGGCCTTATCGCCAGAAGAACTCAGGTGGTCGTGGATCTTCCCACCCACCCAACCCAAGCTATCGTAACAAGTCTAATTCTCAAGCTCCAAGGTCAAGTGCTCCTTACCACCGTCCGCTCTCGAGGTGACTTGCAACAAGTGTCGCAGAAGGTCACTATGCAAACAAGTGCTTCAACCAGGCGCCTTCCGCCTCCTCCCTGTGAAATCTTCCAGCAATGCAGTGGTCAAGCATAATCCCAAGTCTGCAAAGGTGAACATGATGAATGCAGCTCAAGCGGAGGAATCTTCTGATGTGATAATGGGTAATCTTCCAGTTAATGATATTCCTGCAAAAGTTTTATTTGATACCGGTGCATCGCATTGTTTCATGTCTAGATCATTTGTTGCAAAGCATGATTTCATCTCGGAGATGTTGGATAAACCCTTGGGAGTTGTTTCTCCAGCCTCTTCTATGAGGGCTACCACAAGGATTCCGGATGTTTCTATCAAGATGGGCGACTATAGATTTCTGGCTAAACCATTTGTCCTTGGTGACTCGGATATTGATCTTATTCTCGGGATGGACTGGCTTTATCAAAGACAAAGCTCAGCTTGATTGTGCTGCTGTGGAAATTCAATTGACTCACTCTTCTAATGATGTGATCATCTATGCCGCTTCGTGATGAAACCATTGGTTGTTTTCTCTCAATGAGAAGGGCGAATTGATGCTATCTCTCGATTCCGATCGTTTGTGAGTACCAAGATGTCTTTCCGAAGAGCTTCCGGTATGCCTCCTCATCGCCCAGCTTGAGTTCGTTATCGATCTTGAGCCCGCATCGAACCCGTTTGCAAGCGCCCATACAAGCTTGGACCTGATGAGCTGAAGGAATTGAAGAAGCAGCTCGATGAACAAGAGCGTCTGGTTTGATCGGACCGAGTTCATCTCCTTGGGGTTGTGGTGTTCTTTTGTCGAGAAGAAGGATGGCACGGACCGACTTTGCGCCGATTACCGTCCATTGAATAAGAAGACAATCAAGAACAAGTATCCACTTCCCAACATCAATGAGCTTTTCGAGCAACTCAAAGGTGCTAAAGTGTTCTCCAAGCTTGACCTTCGATGGGTTATCATCAGATTCAGATTCGTGAACAAGATATTCCCAAGACAGCATTCGAACAAGCTTTGGTTCTTATGAATATCTTGTCATGTCTTTCGCCTTGTCAATGCTCCTCCAACATTCTCTCGGATGATGAACTTCATATTCAACCCCTACACCAATGAATTCGTCTTGGTCTATCTGGATGATATTTTGGTCTTCTCCAAGAATAAGAAGGATCATGCCAAACATTTGCGATTGGTGCTAGACAAGCTCAGAGAGTATCAATTCTATGCGAAGTTTTCCAAATGTGAATTTTGGCTTGATGAAGTGCTTTATCTTGGTCATATCATCTCCGCAAAGGGCATCGCTGTTAATCCCGAGAAGGTGTCCGCAGATTGTGAATTGGGAACCTCCTCGAATGTCAAGCAGCTCGCAGATTTTCTTGGTCTTGCAAGCTATTGTCAAGATTCGTTGAGAATTTCTCCAAGATTGCAAAGCCACTTTCCAACCTCCTCCAGAAGCATGTGAAGTATGTCTGGTCTCCTGAGTGTGACGTTGCTTTCAATACTCTCAAAGAGAAACTCGTCACAGCTCCTGCCTTGACTCCTCCCGATGAATCCAAGCCATTCAAGTTTTCTCGTGATGCTTCTCTTCAAGGTCTCGGTGCTGTGTTAATGCAAGAGAAGAGAGTTGTGGCCTATACCTCTCGCCAGATTGAAGCCCAACAAAAAGAACTACCCCACTCACGATCTTGAGTTGGCGGCGCTTGTCCATGCATTGATAACATGGAGACATCTCTTGTTGGGAAGGAAAGTGGACATTTTCACCGATCACAAGAGTCTCAAGTATATCTTCACTCAACCCAACCTCAACCTCAAAGCAGACTCGATGGGTCGAAATGATTCAAGAGTACAACCCAAGTATTGAATATACTCCGGCAAGGCCAATGTCATTGCAGATGCTTTGAGTAGGAAGGCTTATCGCAAGCAGTCTAATCCTCAAGCCCTTCCAACCGGATCTCTGTGAAGCTTTCCATAAGCTGAATCTTCAAGTGGTTCCTCAAGGCTTTCTTGCCAACCTCATAGTCTCTCCTACTTTGGAAGATCAGATTCGTGAGGCTCAACTCCTGGATACCATGGTGAAAAAGGTGAAACGTGGTATCGACAAGGGCATTTCCAAGTACAAGTGCTTCCACGTTGATGACAAAGATACTCTTTTCTTCGAGGACCGGATTGTGGTTCCTAAGGGTGATCTGAGAAAAGTCATTATGAACGAGGCTCACAATTTGCTTCTATCCATTCATCCTGGAAGTACGAAGATGTACCATGACCTCAAGCAGTCATATTGGTGGACTCGAATGAAGCGAGAAATTGCTCAATTCGTGAATGAATGTGATGTCTGCAGAAGAGTGAAAGCAGAACACCAACGACCAGCTGGTCTCCTTCAACCTCTTGCTATTCCAGATTGGAAGTTTGATCATATCGAAATGGACTTCGTGACTGGTTTTCCAAAGTCCAAGCGTGGAAATGATGCTATCTTCATTGTCATTGACAAGCTTACTAAAGTGGCTCATTTTCTTCCTATCAAAGAATCTATCACAGCAGCTCAGTTGGCAGAACTATACACCTCCAGGATTGTCTCCTTGCACGGCATTCCACAAGTGATCTCTTCAGACCGTGGCAGCATCTTTACCTCCAAGTTTTGGGATTCTTTTCAGAAGGCCATGGGCACCAACATTCGTTTCAGCACAGCTTTCCATCCTCAAACAAGTGGCCAAGTCGAGCGAGTAAATCAAATCCTTGAAGATATGCTCGGGGCTTGTGTCATTTCCTTCGTATGAAGTGGGAAGATTGTCTTCCATATGCTGAGTTCTCCTACAACAACAGCTTCCAAGCGAGTTCGGCAAGGCCCCATTGAAATTCTCTATGGCGAAAGTGTCGACTCTCTCAATTGGTGCGAGCATGTGAACGCCAACTTCGTGGCAATGACTTGATCACGAATGTAAGAAATGTGCAAAGTCATTCGTGAGAATCTCAAAGCCGCGCAATCGCGCCAGAAGAGCTATTATGATGATAAGCACCGTGATGTGGCTTTTGAAATCGGAGACCATGTCTACCTCCGCGTCTCTCCAATGAAAGGCACTCGTCTCTTCGGTATCAAAGGGAAGCTTTCCCCTAGATACGTGGGTCCTTTCAAGATCATTGGCAAAAGAGGCGATCTCGCCTATCAACTTGAGCTTCCGTCCAACTTCGCGAACGTGCACGATGTGTTTCATGTGTCACAGCTTCGCAAGTGCTTCAAGACTCCTGAACGCACTATCAACTTCGAAGAATTTGACCTTCAAGAAGATCTCTCTTATCATGAGCACCCCGTTGCTATTCTTGATGAAACCGAGCGCAAGACTCGCAACAAGTCAATTAAATTCCTGAAAGTGAAGTGGTCACACCATTCCGACCGAGAAGCCACCTGGGAGCGCGAGGATCACCTCTGTTCCGAATATCCGGAGTTCTTTCAGTCCTATATCTCGGGACGAGTCCTCTTGTAGTGGTGGAGTGTTGTAACACCCCGGAAGTAACTTTCCATATTTGTAACTCCAACTCTTGCCATTTTCGGCATTGTGATATGATATTCCCTCCGTGGTTGGGTTCTTGTCTTTCGGTTTTGCATTTTGTCCATGTCATGCATTTTATATCATGTGCATCGCATTTGCATACGTGTTCGTCTCATGATTCCGAGCATTTTTCCCATTGTCCGTTTTGCAATCCGGCACTCCTATGTCCCCGGCGGCCCCTTTTACGCTTTTTCCGTGAGCGGTACTAAACTTTCTCGGAATGGACCGAGGTTTGTCAAGTGGCCTTGGTATACCACCAGTAGACCACCGGTCAAGTTTCGGGTCATTTGGAGCTCGTTTGGTACTCCAACGGTTAACCGCACTCTCGCAAAGGCCTCTTTTAAGTTGCAGCCCAACACCCCTTCAAAACAGCCCAATAACCCATCTAAGTCACTTCCATGCTCTCCGTCGTTCGATCATGATCGTGTGGGCGAAAACTACACCTCATTTGGACTCTCCTAGCTCCCTCTATGCCTATTTAAGCACCTACCCATTCCAAATCGCGGTACAACCCTAGCCTTCCCCTACCTCGCGCCCGGACACGTCCGCCGCCGTCCGGACGAAACCAGCGCGCCGCCCTCGGCCAATCCGGCCTTGCCACGTGGGCCGCCTCCCTCCTCCGCGCTGCAGCGGCCTGCGGCCCACGGCCCTGCCCGCCTGGTCGCGCGCCGCCACCTTCCCATGGGCGCCGAGGCCTCCGCCGCGCCGCTCCGCCAGCTGGCGCGCCGCCGCCGCCGCTGGGCGCCGCCGCTCGCCGCCCGCCTCCCACGCCTGCCCCGCCGCCCGCCACCGGATTCGCCGCCCGGCGCATGCGCGCCGGCCGCCCGCTCCGCCGCCGGCGCGCTGCCTCCTCCGGCGCCACTGCCTCGCTCGCCGCCCGCCCCGGCTCCGGCGCCGGCCGCTGCCGCCGCCTCGATCCGCCTCGATCGGATCTGTAAACCACGAGGGTTGACTTTCTCTTCCCCCAAATTTCCTCAAGTATTTTGTTTTGGTGATTATTTTGTGGAAATTTCAACGATCATAACTTTGCATCTGTAGTCCGTTTCGTGCGTATAATATGTCAAATGTTCGCCTCAAGAGTAGATCATTTCATCTCATTGCATCATTTTCATTTGAGCTCATCTTGATGCCCGAAATGCTGTTGGAAGAAGGCTATGTGATGTTAGTTTCATTTCTTAATGTAACATGCACTTTTGTTATTTTTGCTATGATTGATGTGTGCACCCTATGAATTTGAGTCCTACATGTGTTTTGTAATATGCCATGCCATCTTTCCAGGGGTGTATGACATGTATTTTTGAGATCTATGTGGTGACTAGCACAAGCATGCAAAGTAGGCTTCTGATGTTGTTGTTTTCAGCCTGTTTTAATGATATTTTGATGCCATGTTAACTTGATGCTACCGAGAGATCTATGCATATTTTGAGATACTTCATTAAGGATGTTGTGAACATATGGTTATGCTCTATCCATCCATGCCTTTTTTTGCAATTATGGAGTGCCATAGCTTGAGTCAATCGAGCTCTACTTTTGCTATAAAATGTTTCCTGGCAGATTGTTTACATGTTATTCAATTTTGCCAAGGTTGTTGTGGTTGATCCGTGTATGCTATGATGTTGTTCTTGCCATGTATGTCTTCTATGCCATGTCTTCTTGATGTATGTATTCTTAGTTTATCATGTGAGGCTCTGTAGTGAGTGCTTTGAGCTCTTAAACATGCCTACTTGTTATCTGTTTTGACATGCCATGTTGCTGAATCATAACTAAACTTCATGTTATTGACATGGGTGTTACTATATTTTCTGATCCTTTTGGCTTATGGTCAGTAAGGGACTTTTGTTCTATGCTTTGAGTAGATTCATGCCATGCCTTGTTTTGCTATTATAAGTTCCTGTAGCATGTAGTTTTCTTGCTCGAACATTGCTACGATGCTGTTTTTGCCATGTCCAGCCTGATATTTTTTGCACTTTTGCCATGCTTGTTTGAACCTGTTATGATGTGAATTAGCCGTAGCTCAGTGTTCATCTTTTGTCAAGCATCTTGAGTAGATCACTGCCATGTGCTTTGTTTGTACGTTTGGGTGCAGTAGCTTAATTTCTTGTTGCTTGCTAAGTGGCATCATGCTGTTAATGGCAGTTTTGTGCCATTCTTGTTTTGCTTGTCATTTGCAAACCGTGCATCCGATTCCGGTGATCTTTATATCGATTTCAACCGAAATCATCTCATCTTTCCAGCGGTATACTTGGTTTGCCAAGTTGATGCCTGGTTCATCATTTTCCTTCCGGAGCGCGCATACGCATTGCATATCACATCCCGCATATCATGTCATGTTTTGCATCATGTTGCTTGTGCATTGCACCGTGATTTATTGTGGTTCCTTTGTTTGTGTTTTTGCTTTGGGTAGAGCCGGGAGACGAGTACGTGAACGAGGAACCTGTTGAGAACGCTTACGAGGATCAAGCCTTCGACAACTCTGAGAACATTGCAGGAAAGATGACCATACCCTCGAAATCACTTCTATCTTTGCTATGCTAGATGCTCGCTCTTTTGCTATGCCTATGCTATGATGCCTATCACTTGCTTATCATGCCACCCATATTGCCATGTCAGCCCCTAACCATCCCTTCCTAGCAAACCGTAGATTGGCTATGTTACCGCTTTGCTCAGCCCCTCTTATAGCGTTGCTAGTTGCGGTGAAGATGAAGTTTGTTCCTTGTTGAACATGGAGATGTTGTTCCTTATTGGAACATGTTTACTTGTTGGGGATATCACAATATATATCTGCTATAATTAATGCATCTATATACTTGGTAAAGGGTGGAAGGCTCGGCCTTATGCCAGTGTTTTGTTCCACTCTTGCCACCCTAGTTTCCGTCATACCGGTGTTATGTTCCTTGATTTCGCGTTCCTTACACAGTTGGGTGATTTATGGGACCCCCTTGACAGTTCGCTTTGAATAAGACTCCTCCAGCAATGCCCAACATTGGTTTTACCATTTGCCACCTAAGCCTTTTTCCCCCGGGTTTTCGCGATCCCGAGGGTCATCTTTATTTAAACCCCCGGGCCAGTGCTCCTTCGAGCGTTGGTCCAAACTAGAGCACCGTGCGGGACCATTCCTTGGCAACTTGGATTACGTCGGCTCCTGTACACTTAGCTTATCCGGTGTGCCCTAAGAACGAGATATGTGCAGCTCCTATAGGGATTTGTCGGCACAGTCAGGTGGTCTTGCTGGTCTTGTTTTATTGCTGTCGAAATGTCTTGTAGTCCGGGATTCCGAGATTGATCGAGTCTTCCGGTAGAAGGAATATCCTTCGTTGACCGTGAGAGCTTATAATGGGCTGTTGGGACACCCTGCAGGTATTATCTTTCAAAGCCGTGCCGCTGTTATGAGGCAGATGGGAATTTGTTAATGTCGGTTGTAGAAAACCCGAAGTTGACCTTAAATAAAATACACATCAACGCGTGTGTAACCGTGATGGTCTCTTCTCGCGGAGTCCGGGAAGTGAACACGGTGTTGGAGTTATGTCCGACGTAAGTAGTTCAGATCACTTCTTGATCGCTACTAGTTTCACGACCGTGCCTTGCTTCTCTTCTCGCTCTCTTTTGCGAATGTAGCCACCATATATGCTAGTCGCTTGCAGCAGCTCCACCTTACAACTCTGTCCTTCCTATAAGCTTAAATAGTCTTGATCTCGCGGGTGTGAGATTGCTGAGTCCCCGTGACTCACAGATTCTACCAAAACAGTTGCAGGTTCCGACGATGCCAGTGCAGGTGACGCAACCGAGCTCACGTGGGAGTTCGACGAGGAACGTGGTCGTTACTATGTGTCTTTTCCTGATGATCAGTAGTGGTGCCCAGTTGGGACGATCGGGGATCTGTGTAGCATTTGGGGTATCTTCTTTTATTTTGGTTCCGTAGTCGGACCTTGAGTGTTCTCTGTATGATGGATGTTTATTTATGTATTGTGTGAAGTGGCAATCGTAAGCCAACTATGTATCTCTTTCCTTATTTATTACATGGGTTGTGTGAAGATTACCTCACTTGCGACATTGCTTTCAATGCGGTTATGCCTCTAAGTCGTGCTTCGACACGTGGGAGATATAGCCGCATCGAGGGCGCTAAGTTGGTAATCGAGCCTTCCCGACTTAGGAGCCCCTACTTGATTGTTTGCTGGCGTTGTTGAGTCTAGAACGGAAAATGTTTTGAGTCTTAGGATTATATATATCGGAGAGTAGGATTCTTTTTACTCCCCAGTCCCTTCGTCGCTCTGTGAGGTCTCCTGACGTAGAAGTTTTGACTCTCCTCTCCTCAAATTTCACTATAAAAAAATTTAGGATCACGCGGGTATCTTGGGATCGTTTCGATGGTTTTGTGACGAGAACATTTTTCTTGGTGCCTCCTGACATTTAGGGGTTGTGGCAGTGTCCCGGGGAGTTGAGCTCCGAGGTGTTGTCGTCACAATTTTATCGTTGCAGTTCTGGAATACCTGAGATTTGCCGACATCGAAATCTCTTTTGTGCGCTTGTTGGTGAGATAACCCGATAACCCAAAGATCGGGCGAGCTCGGGAGTATTGCCATGACTTGTATAACGGATGTTTTTCGAAGGTTGAGGTACACGATTTCCGAAGGTTTCTTGGTTATGTGTTGACGGATGGATACAGCTGGATCTAGGTATTGTTAGTTTGGGTGATATATTTTGTGTCTCCTGTATCCCCAACACCAGATTGCATAACCAGAAAGTTTTGGGAGTTTATAGGTGGGATTCAAGTAGGTCCTAGCATTTCTTCCCGCAGATATTTGGTTCGTGATTGGGCAATCCTTACCACTTATTTGTTCCAGTCGTACCTTGTTATTTTTTTTCATCAACCTTTAATCAAGTGGCTTCTCACCTTAATGGACGTGTGATGTTAACTTTGGAATTCATTCGTTCATCCTTGTTCGAATGTTTGTTGTGAAGACTATATGTTGCAATTTCTATCCGTTGATTCAACTTGACTATTTGTCTATCAAATGCTAACGGATGTCACCCTCTTCAGGATGGCTCCGCCAACGCGTCTGAATCCGGAACGGAATGATGGGAATCATCGAACCTCCACCTCCACCTCCGCCTCCGGAGGCTCGGCAAGCTATCATGGCAGCCACCAATGCCAATGCTCGATGATTTTGCAGCTCTTGCAAGAACGTACTCAAGGGCAAGGCAGTCAAGGAAATCAAGGTCAAGGCAACAACCAGCCGCACTTTGCTACTCTCATCGGTTCCTCGCTAATCAGCGAAGTCTTTCGGTTTACGTGTCGAGGCCACAGACGACGACGATTGGCTTGTGGACATCTGCAAGCATTTTGAATGTAGCAATGTCGACCGAGGACTTTGTCAAGTTTGCTTCGCTTCAACTCAAGGACCAAGCTGCCGAGTGGTACCAGCAATACAAAGATTCCAGAGGAGGTCGTGTCATTACAGGATGAGTTCCGCCGAGATTTTGAGCTCACCACATTCCAAAAGTGTTGTTGAGAGCAAGCGTGAGGAGTTCCGCAATCTCAAGCAAGGCAACATGTCGTGTATCAATACAATATCCAGTTCGAAACTCGCCGCTTTGCTAAGCAAGACGTCCACGATGAAAAGAGTATGATCTATCAATTCAGAGGTGGTCTCAGAGAAGATCTGCAATTAGCTCTTGTGTTTTTGAGCCGAAAAGTATGATGAATTCTACAACATGGCATGAAGCAAGAAGCTGCCCAGCTCAAATGTGAGGCTTCTAAGAAGAGAATCGGGGATGCGATTCAGTCTTCTTCTTCCTCTCAAGTGGCAGCTAAGCAGCAGAAGTTCTACCTTCCTCCTCCTCCGTTCCGTCGGCCTTATCGCAGAAGAACTCAGGTGGTCGTGGATCTTCCCACCCACCCAACCCAAGCTATCGTAACAAGTCTAATTCTCAAGCTCCAAGGTCAAGTGCTCCTTACCACCGTCCGCTCTCAGAGGTGACTTGCAACAAGTGTCGCAGAAGGTCACTATGCAAACAAGTGCTTCAACCAGAGGCGCCTTCCGCCTCCTCCTCTGTGAAATCTTCCAGCAATGCGGTGGTCAAGCATAATCCCAAGTCTGCAAAGGTGAACATGATGAATGCAGCTCAAGCGGAGGAATCTTCGATGTGATAATGGGTAATCTTCCGATTAATGATATTCTGCAAAAGTTTTATTTGATACCGTGCATCGCATTGTTTCATGTCTAGATCATTTGTTGCAAAGCATGATTTCATTTCGGAGATGTTGGAAAAACCCTTGGGAGTTGTTTCTCCAGCCTCTTCTATGAGGGCTACCACAAGGATTCCGGATGTTTCTATCAAGATGGGCGATTATAGATTTCTGGCTAAACCATTTGTCCTTGGTGACTCGGATATTGATCTTATTCTCGGGATGGACTGGCTTTATCAGCACAAAGCTCAGCTTGATTGTGCTGCTGTGGAAATTCAATTGACTCACTCTTCTAATGATGTGATCATCTATGCCGCTCGTGATGAAACCATTCGGTTGTTTTCTCTCAATGAGAAGGGCGAATTGATGCTATCTCTCGATTCCATCGTTTGTGAGTACCAAGATGTCTTTCCGTAAGAGCTTCGGGTATGCCTCCTCATCGCCAGCTTGAGTTCGTTATCGATCTTGAGCCCGCATCGAACCCGTTTGCAAGCGCCCATACAAGCTTGGACCTGATGAGCTGAAGGAATTGAAGAAGCAGCTCGATGAACAAGAGCGTCTGGTTTGATCGGACCGAGTTCATCTCCTTGGGGTTGTGGTGTTCTTTTGTCCAGAAGAAGGATGGCACGGACCGACTTTGCGCCGATTACCGTCCATTGAATAAGAAGACAATCAAGAACAAGTATCCACTTCCCAACATCAATGAGCTTTTCGAGCAACTCAAAGGTGCTAAAGTGTTCTCCAAGCTTGACCTTCGATGGGTTATCATCAGATTCGCATTCGTGAACAAGATATTCCCAAGACAGCATTCGAACAAGCTTTGGTTCTTATGAATATACTGTCATGTCTTCGGCCTTGTCAATGCTCCTCCAACATTCTCTCGGATGATGAACTTCATATTCAACCCCTACACCAATGAATTCGCCTTGGTCTATCTTGATGATATTTTGGTCTTTCCAAGAATAAGAAGGATCATGCCAAACATTTGCGATTGGTGCTAGACAAGCTCGAGAGTATCAATTCTATGCTAAGTTTTCCAAATGTGAATTTTGGCTTGATGAAGTGCTTTATCTTGGTCATATCATCTCCGCCATAAGGGCATCGCTGTTAATCCCGAGAAGGTGTCCGCAGTTGTGAATTGGGAACCTCCTCGAATGTCAAGCAGCTCCATGAGTTTTCTTGGTCTTGCAAGCTATTGCCGAAGATTCGTTGAGAATTTCTCCAAGATTGCAAAGACACTTTCCAACCTCCTCCAGAAGCATGTGAAGTATGTCTGGTCTCCTGAGTGTGACGTTGCTTTCAATACTCTCAAAGAGAAACTCGTCACAGCTCCTGTCTTGACTCCTCCTGATGAATCCAAGCCATTCAAGTTTTTCGTGATGCTTCTCTTCAAGGTCTCGGTGCTGTGTTAATGCAAGAGAAGAGAGTTGTGGCCTATACCTCTCGCCAGTTGAAGCCCAACAAAAAGAACTACCCCACTCACGATCTTGAGTTGGCGGCAGTTGTCCATGCATTGATAACATGGAGACATCTCTTGTTGGGAAGGAAAGTGGACATTTTCACCGATCACAAGAGTCTCAAGTATATCTTCACTCAACCCAACCTCAACCTCAGGCAGACTCGATGGGTCGAAATGATTCAAGAGTACAACCCAAGTATTGAATATACTCCGGGCAAGGCCAATGTCATTGCAGATGCTTTGAGTAGGAAGGCTTACTGCAACAGTCTAATCCTCAAGCCCTTCCAACCGGATCTCTGTGAAGCTTTCCGCAAGCTGAATCTTCAAGTGGTTCCTCAAGGCTTTCTTGCCAACCTCATAGTCTCTCCTACTTTGGAAGATCAGATTCGTGAGGCTCAACTCCTGGATACCATGGTGAAAAAGGTGAAACGTGGTATCGACAAGGGCATTTCCAAGTACAAGTGCTTCCACGTTGATGACAAAGATACTCTTTTCTTCGAGGACCGGATTGTGGTTCCTAAGGGTGATCTGAGAAAAGTCATTATGAACGAGGCTCACAATTCGCTTCTATCCATTCATCCTGGAAGTACGAAGATGTACCATGACCTCAAGCAGTCATATTGGTGGACTCGAATGAAGCGAGAAATTGCTCAATTCGTGAATGAATGTGATGTCTGCAGAAGAGTGAAAGGAACACCAACGACTAGCTGGTCTCCTTCAACCTCTTGCTATTCCAGATTGGAAGTTTGATCATATCGAAATGGACTTCGTGACTGGTTTTCCAAAGTCCAAGCGTGGAAATGATGCTATCTTCATTGTCATTGACAAGCTTACTAAAGTGGCTCATTTTCTTCCTATCAAAGAATCTATCACAGCAGCTCGGTTGGCGAACTATACACCTCAGGATTGTCTCCTTGCACGGCATTCCACAAGTGATCTCTTGAGACCGTGGCAGCATCTTTACCTCCAAGTTTTGGGATTCTTTTCGAAGGCCATGGGCACCAACATTCGTTTCAAAGCACAGCTTTCCATCCTCAAACAAGTGGCCAAGTCGAGCGAGTAAATCAAATCCTTGAAGATATGCTCGGGGCTTGTGTCATTTCCTTCGTATGAAGTGGGAAGATTGTCTTCCATATGCTGAGTTCTCCTACAACAACAGCTTCCAAGCGAGTTGGGCAAGGCCCCATTCGAAATTCTCTATGGCGTAAAGTGTCGACTCCTCTCAATTGGTCCGAGCAGGTGAACGCCAACTTCTTGGCAATGACTTGATCACGTATGTAAGAAATGTGCAAAGTCATTCGTGAGAATCTCAAAGCCGCGCAATCGCGCGGAAGAGCTATTATGATGATAAGCACCGTGATGTGGCTTTTGAAATCGGAGACCATGTCTACCTCCGCGTCTCTCCAATGAAAGGCACTCGTCTCTTCGGTATCAAAGGGAAGCTTTCCCCTAGATACGTGGGTCCTTTCAAGATCATTGGCAAAAGAGGCGATCTCGCCTATCAACTTGAGCTTCCGTCCAACTTCGAACGTGCACGATGTGTTTCATGTGTCACAGCTTCGCAAGTGCTTCAAGACTCCTGAACGCACTATCAACTTCGAAGAATTTGACCTTCAAGAAGATCTCTCTTATCATGAGCACCCCGTTGCTATTCTTGATGAAACCGAGCGCAAGACTCGCAACAAGTCAATTAAATTCCTGAAAGTGAAGTGGTCACACCATTCCGACCGAGAAGCCACCTGGGAGCGCGAGGATCACCTCTGTTCCGAATATCCGGAGTTCTTTCAGTCCTATATCTCGGGACGAGATCCTCTTGTAGTGGTGGAGTGTTGTAACACCCGGAAGTAACTTTCCATATTTGTAACTCCAACTCTTGCCATTTTCGCATTGTGATATGATATTCCTCCGTGGTTGGGTTCTTGTCTTCGGTTTTGCATTTTGTCCATGTCATGCATTTTATATCATGTCATCATGTGCATCGATTTGCATACGTGTTCGCCTCATGATTCCGAGCATTTTTCCCATTGTCCGTTTTGCAATCCGCACTCCTATGTCCCCGGCGCCCCTTTTACGCTTTTTCCGTGAGCGGTACTAAACTTTCTCGGAATGGACCGAGGTTTGTCAAGTGGCCTTGGTATACCACCAGTAGACCACGGTCAAGTTTCGGTCATTTGAGCTCGTTTGGTACTCCAACGGTTAACCGTGACTCTCGCAAAGGCCTCTTTTAAGTTGCAGCCCAACACCCCTTCAAAACAGCCCAATAACCCATCTAAGTCACTTCCATGCTCTCCGTCGCTCGATCATGATCGTGTGCGAAAACTACACCTCATTTGGACTCTCCTAGCTCCTCTATGCCTATTTAAGCACCTACCCATTCCAAATCGCGCAGACAACCCTAGCCTTCCCTACTCGGCGCCGGACACGTCCGCCGCCGTCCGGACGAAACCAGCGCCGCCGCCCTCGCCAATCCGGCCTTGCCACGTGGCCGCCGCCTCCCTCCGCTGCTGCCTCTGGGCCCACGGCCGCCCGCCCGCCTTGGTCGCCGCGCGCCGCCACCTCATGGGCGCCGAGGCCTCCGTCGCCGCCGCCGACTCCGGCGCGGGCCCTCGCCGCCGACCGTCGCTGGCGCCGCCGCCGCCGCCGCCACGCCGCCACGCCCGGCCCGATTCGCCACCGGATCTCGCCGCCCGCTCGCGCCGCCGCTTCCGCTTCCGCTGGCGCCGCCTCCCGGCCCTGCCTCGCTGCCCCGCCTGGCTCATGAAGCGCCGTGGCTGCCGCCACCTCGATCCGCCTCGATCGGATCTGTAAACCACGAGGGTTGACTTTCTTCCCCCAAATTTCCTCGAAGTATTTTGTTTTGGTGATTATTTCGTGGCATTTTCAACGCATCATAACTTTGCATCTGTAGCTCCGTTTCGTGCGTATAATATGTCGAAATGTTAGCCTCGAAGAGTAGATCATTTCATCTCATTGCATCATTTTCATTTGAGCTCATCTTGATGCCCGAAATGCTGTTGGAAGAAGGCTATGTGATGTTAGTTTCGCTTTCTTAATGTAACATGCACTTTTGTTATTTTTCTATGATTGATGTGTGCACCCTATGAATTTGAGTCCTACATGTGTTTTGTAATATGCCATGCCATCTTTCCAGGGGTGTATGACATGTATTTTTGAGATCTATGTGGTGACTAGCACAAGCATGCAAAGTAGGCTTCCTGATGTTGTTGTTTTCAGCCCTGTTTAGCTGATATTTTGATGCCATGTTAACTTGATGCTACCGAGAGATCTATGCATATTTTGAGATACTTCAGTAAGGATGTTTTGAACATATGGTTATGCTCTATCCATCCATGCCTTTGTTTGCAATTATGGAGTGCCATAGCTTGAGTCAATCGAGCTCTACTTTTGCTACGAAATGTTTCCTGGCAGATTGTTTACATGTTATTCAATTTTGCCAAGGTTGTGGTGGTTGATCCGTGTATGCTATGATGTTGTTCTTGCCATGTATGTCTTCTATGCCATGTCTTCTTGATGTATGTATTCTTAGTTTATCATGAAAGGCTCTGTAGTGAGTGCTTTGAGCTCTCAAACATGCCTACTTGTTATCTGTTTTTGACATGCCATGTTGCTGAATCTGTTAACTAAAACTTGCTATTGACATGGGTGTTACTATATTTTCTGATCCTTTTTGGCTTATGGTCAGTAAGGGACTTTTGTTCTATGCTTTGAGTAGATTCATGCCATGCCTTGTTTTGCTATTATAAGTTCCTGTAGCATGTAGTTTTCTTGCTCTGAACGTTGCTACCTGATGTTGTTTTTGCCATGTCCAGCCTGATATTTTTTGCACTTTTGCCATGCTTGTTTGAACCTGTTATGATGTGAATTAGCCGTAGCTCAATGTTCATCTTTTGTCAAGCATCTTGAGTAGATCACTGCCATGTGCTTTGTTTGTACGTTTGGGTGCAGTAGCTTAATTTCTTGTTGCTTGCTAAGTGGCATCATGCTGTTAATGGCAGTTTTGTGCCATTCTTGTTTTGCTTGTCATTTGCAAACCGTGCATCCGATTCCGGTGATCTTTATATCGATTTCAACCGAAATCATCTCATCTTTCCAGCGGTATACTTGGTTTGCCAAGTTGATGCCTGGTTCATCATTTTCCTTCCGGAGCGCGCATACGCATTGCATATCACATCCCGCATATCATGTCATGTTTTGCATCATGTTGCTTGTGCATTGCACCGTGATTTATTGTGGTTCCTTTGTTTGTGTTTTTGCTTTGGGTAGAGCCGGGAGACGAGTACGTGAACGAGGAACCTGTTGAGAACGCTTACGAGGATCAAGCCTTCGACAACTCTGAGAACATTGCAGGCAAGATGACCATACCCTCGAAATCACTTCTATCTTTGCTATGCTAGATGCTCGCTCTTTTGCTATGCCTATGCTACGATGCCTATCACTTGCTTATCATGCCACCCATATTGCCATGTCAGCCCTAACCATCCCTTCCTAGCAAACCGCTGATTGGCTATGTTACCGCTTTGCTCAGCCCTCTTATAGCGTTGCTAGTTGCGGTGAAGTGAAGTTTGTTCCTTGTTGAACATGGAGATGTTGTTCCTTATTGGAACATGTTTACTTGTTGGGGATATCACAATATATATCTGCTATAATTAATGCATCTATATACTTGGTAAAGGGTGGAAGGCTCGGCCTTATGCCTGGTGTTTTGTTCCACTCTTGCCACCCTAGTTTCTGTCATACCGGTGTTATGTTCCTTGATTTCGCGTTCCTTTCACGGTTGGGTGATTTATGGGACCCCCTTGACAGTTCGCTTTGAATAAGACTCCTCCAGCAATGCCCAACATTGGTTTTACCATTTGCCACCTAAGCCTTTTTCCCTCGGGTTTTCGCGATCCCGAGGGTCATCTTTATTTAAACCCCCGGGCCAGTGCTCCTTCGAGCGTTGGTCCAAACTAGAGCACCGTCTTGGGACCATTCCTTGGCAACTTGGATTACGTCGGTTCTCGTGACGCTTAGCTTATCCGGTGTGCCCTAAGAACGAGATATGTGCAGCTCCTATAGGGATTTGTCGGCACAGTCAGGTGGTCTTGCTGGTCTTGTTTTATTGCTGTCGAAATGTCTTGTAGTCCGGGATTCGAGATTGATCGGGTCTTCCGGTAGAAGGAATATCCTTCGTTGACCGTGAGAGCTTATAATGGGCTTGTTGGGACACCCCGCAGGTATTATCTTTCAAAGCCGTGCCTCATGTTATGAGGCAGATGGGAATTTGTTAATGTCGGTTGTAGAAAATGCGAAGTTGACCTTAAATAAAATACACATCAACGCATGTGTAACCGTGATGGTCTCTTCGCGGAGTCCGGAAGTGAACACGGTGTTGGAGTTATGTCCGACGAAGTAGTTCAGATCACTTCTTGATCGCTACTAGTTTCACGACCGCGTTTTGCTTCTCTTCTCGCTCTCTTTTGCGTAATGTAGCCACCATATATGCTAGTCGCTTGCAGCAGCTCCACCTTACAACTCTGTCCTTCCTATAAGCTTAAATAGTCTTGATCTCGCTGGTGTGAGATTGCTGAGTCCCCGTGACTCACAGATTCTACCAAAACAGTTGCAGTTCCGACGATGCGGTGCAGGTGACGAACCGAGCTCACGTGGGAGTTCGACGAGGAACGTGGTCGTTACTATGTGTATTTTCCCGATGATCAGTAGTGGTGCCCAGTTGGGACGATCGGGATCTGTGTAGCATTTGGGGTATCTTCTTTTATTTTGGTTCCGTAGTCGGACCTTGAGTGTTCTCTCAATGATGGATGTTTATTTATGTCTTGTGTGAAGTGGCGATCGTAAGCCAACTATGTATCTCTTACCCTTATTTATTACATGGGTTGTGTGAAGATTACCTCACTTGCGACATTGCTTTCAATGCGGTTATGCCTCTAAGTCGTGCTTCGACACGGGAGATATAGCCGCATCGAGGGCGCTAAGTTGGTAATCAGAGCCTTCCCCGACTTAGGAGCCCCCTACTTGATTGTTTGCTGGCGTTGTTGAGTCTAGAACGGAAAATGTTTTGAGTTGCTACCGAACCTCGTAGGTCAACCAGAGTACGATCCGCACCAGAGTGGTACAGTAATCATGTTCTGGAGATCATGTTACTTGACCATGATGAACCTACGAACTATGAGGAAGCGATGATGAGCCCAGATTCTACGAAATGGCAGGAGGCCATGAAATCTGAGATGGGATCAATGTATGAGAAAAGAGTATGGACTTTGGTTGACTTGCCCGATGATTAGCAATCCATAGAGAATAAATGGATCTTCAAGAAGAAGACTGACGCTAACGGTAATGTTACTGCCTACAAAGCTCGACTTTTTGCGAAAGGTTTTCGACAAGTTCAAGGAGTTGACTACGATGAGACATTTTGTAGCGACCCGACCTCAAATGGTCAAATCTCTATGTATAAGTGTCATCCCTGGATCGGTAATGCTGACACACACAGTACTTGAAGGATTTATAACAAAGTGCAATCACACACTTATTACATCGAATGTCTCAAAAGAGAACTTATTACAATAAATATGGCTTAAGGCCATCTAAATAAGATAACAGCGGAAGGCTTGGAAGGTAAAGTGAGTCCATCAACTCCAATGGCATAGCTGAGTGCACAACAACGACCTAGCGCACCTTACTCTTTGTCTGAAAAGTCTGCAACATGATATGTTGCAGCCCGAAATGGGTCAGCACATGGAATATGCTAGCAAAATAACACAGTAGAGCAATTGAACAAGTAAATGCTAACACTACATGCATATATGGCTGGTGGAGGCTCTATGGTTATAATGTTTTTGCGAAAAGCCAATTTTTTCCTACAACAAAGGAATATATTTTATTTACCTATCATGGTGGTTGAAACATTGAGAATGGTAAAACCCCATCTCAATCCCAATTAAGAAGTAATTAACAACCTAGCAAATTAATTTAGAGAGATGAGATCAAATCAATAATTCAAGTACCAGATACTCAAGATGTCCATAACTGGGGACACGGCTAACCATGATTAGTTTGTACGCTATGCAGAGGTTTGCGCACTTTTCCCCACAAGACTCGATCTCCTCCATCGGATTTCCCGCACTACATGGTGTTTGAGAAACGGATGACCGAGACATAGTCTTTCAGAAGCATTAACTCTTTACTCTGGGTAGACAGTACCAACCTACATCCCCTACATCTGCTAGCCTACCACTGAAAGAGATCACGCAACATACTCAACTATGCCAGAGCCCATAATGGCTTGTGGCTACACACAGAAGTTTCTAGCATGAATAATCTTATGATCCCTTTGAGCCTGGGTGGCAAACCAAAGGACATCACTGGTATATCCCCAGGTGCCCGCAACCAATCCACCCAGATGTGTATTTATGTTGCCACCTTAAGTTAACCATTAATTATTAATCTCACATCTGTCATGGATACCCTCAAACCCAATCCACGTCTACGAGCATAGCATAGCAACTTGAGCATGATGTATATGTAACTCCCACGGGTTTGATATAAAAGGGCAATAGGTTCTACTTCATCATCTACTTCCCAGTACCTGATGTCTACTACACAACCTTCTTCTTGTAGACATTGTTGGGCCTCCAAGTGCAGAGGTTTGTAGGACAGTAGCAAATTTCCCTCAAGTGGATGACCTAAGGTTTATCAATCCGTGGGAGGCGTAGGATGAAGATGGTCTCTCTCAAGCAACCCTGCAACCAAATAACAAGGAGTCTCTTGTGTCCCCAACACACCCAATACAATGGTAAATTGTATAGGTGCACTAGTTCGGCGAAGAGATGGTGATACAAGTGCAATATGGATGGTAGATATAGGTTTTTGTAATCTGAAAATATAAAAACAGCAAGGTAACAAGCGATAAAAGTGAGCATAAATGGTATTGCAATGATAGGAAACAAGGCCTAGGGTTCATACTTTCACTAGTGCAAGTTCTCTCAACAATAATAACATAATTGGATCATATTACTATCCCTCAACATGCAACAAAGAGTCACTCCAAAGTCACTAATAGTGGAGAAAAAACAAAGAGATTATGGTAGGGTACGAAACCACCTCAAAGTTATTCTTTCCAATCAATCCGTTGGGCTATTCCTATAAGTGTCACAAACAGCCCTAGAGTTCGTACTAGAATAACACCTTAAGATACAAATCAACCAAAACCCTAATGTCACCTAGATACTCCAATGTCACCTCAAGTATCCGTGGGCATGACTATATGATATGCATCACACAATATCAATTCATCTATTCAAACCAACACATAGAACCTCAAAGAGTGCCCCAAAGTTTCTACCGGAGAATCACGACGAAAACGTGTGCCAACCCCTATGCATAGATTCATGGGCGGAACCCGCAAGTTGATCACCAAAACATACAACAAGTGAATCACGTGATATCCCATTGTCACCACAGATACGCACGGCAAGACATACATCAAGTGTTCTCAAATCTTTAAAGACTCAATCCGATAAGATTACTTCAAGGGGAAAACTCAATTCATTACAAGAGAGTAGACGGGGAGAAGAAACATAAGATCCAACTATAATAGCAAAGCTCACGATTCATCAAGATCGTGCCAAATCAAGAACACAAGAGAGAGAGGGAGATCAAACACATAGCTACTGGTACATACCCTCAGCCCCAAGGGTGAACTACTCCCTCCTCCTCATGGAGAGTGTCGGGATGATGAAGATGGCCACCGGTGAGGGTTCCCCCCTCCGGCAGGGTGCCGGAACAGGGTCTCGATTGGTTTTTCGTGGCTCTGGAGGTTTTGCGGCGGCGGAACTCCCGATCTAATCTCCGTTCTGGAAATTTTAGTGTACGTAGGTATATATGGGTGAAAGAAGTACGTCGGTGGACCGAAGGGGGGGGGGGCATGAGGCAGGGGGTGCGCCCCACCCTCGTGGGCGCCTCCCTTCTTTCCTGACGTGCACTCCAAGCTTTTCTGGTAGCTTTCCTTCCAAAAATAACTTCTCCAGTTGATTTCGTTCCGTTTCGACTCCATTTGATATTCCTTTTCTTTGAAACACTGAAATATGCAAAAAAAACAGCAATTCTGGGCTGGGCCTCCGGTTAATAGGTTAGTCCCAAAAATAATGTAAAAGTGGATAATAAAGCCCAATATTGTCTAAAACAGTAGATAATATAGCATGGAGCAATCAAAAATTATAGATACGTTGGAGACGTATCAAGCATCCCCAAGCTTAATTCCTGCTCGTCCTCGAGTAGGTAAATGATAAAAAAGATAATTTTTGATGTGGAATGCTAGTTGGCATAATTTCATTGCAATTCTTCTTAATTGTGATATGAATATTCAGATCCGAAAGATTCAAGAGAGAAGTTCATATTGACATAAAAATAATAATACTTCAAGCATACTAACTAAGCAATTATGTCTTCTTAAAATAACATGGCCAAAGAAAGTTCATCCCTACAAAATCATATAGTTTAGTCATGCTCCATTTTCGTCACACAAGAATGCTCTCATCATGCACAACCCCGATGACAAGCCAAACAATTGTTTCATACTCTAGTAATCTCAAACTTATAAACCTTCACGCAATACATGAGCGCGAGCCATGGATATAGCACTATGGGTGGAATAGAATATGATGATGGGGGTTATGTGGAGAAGACAAAAAAGGAGAAAGTCTCACATCAACGAGGCTAATCAATGGGCTATGGAGATGCCCATCAATTGATGTTAATGCAAGGAGTAGGGATTGCCATGCAACGGATGCACTAGAGCTATAAATGTATGAAAGCTCAACAAAAGAAACTAAGTGGGTGTGCATCCAACTTGCTTGCTCACGAAGACCTAGGGCATTTGAGGAAGCCCATCGTTGGAATATACCAGCCAAGTTCTATAATGAAAAATTCCCACTAGTATATGAAAGTGACAACATATGAAACTCTCTATATGAAAAACATGGCGCTACCTTGAAGCACAATATATGAGACTCGCTATATGAAGAACATGGTGCTACTTTGAAGCACAAGTGTGGAAAAAAGGACAGTAGCATTGCCCCTTTTTATTTTTTTATTTTTTCTGGGCCATCTTTTTTTTCTTTTGGCCTTTCGTTTTTTTTGGTACAATGCTCTATTAAATGATGATCATCACACTTCTATTTATTTACAACTCAATGATTACAACTCGATACTAGAACAAAGTATGACTCGATATGAATGCCTCCGGCGGTGTACCGGGATATGCAATGAATCATGAGTGACATGTATGAAAGAATTATGAACGGTGGCTTTGCCACAAATACTATGTCAACTACATGATCATGCTAAGCAAAATGACAATGATGAATGTGTCATGAAGAACGATATGGTGGAAAGTTGCATGGCAATATATCTCGGAATGGCTATGGAAATGCCATAATAGGTAGGTATGGTGGCTGTTTTGAGGAAGATATAAGGAGGATTATGTGTGAAAGAGCGTATCATATCACGGGGTTTGGATGCACCGGCGAAGTTTGCACCAACTCTCAATGCGAGAAAGGGCAATGCACTATACCGAAGAGGCTAGCAATGATGGAAAGGTGAGAGTGCGTATAATCCATGGACTCAACATTAGTCATAAAGAACTCATATACTTATTGCAAAAATCTACAAGTCATCAGAAACCAAAGCACTACGCGCATGCTCCTAGGGGGATAAATTGGTAGGAAAAGACCATCGCTCGTCCCCGACCGCCACTCATAAGGAGGACAATTAAATAACACCTCATGTTTCAAATTTGTTACATAAAGTTTACCATACGTGCATGCTACGGGACTTGCAAACTTCAACACAAGCATTTCTCAAATTCACAACTACTCAACTAGCACAACTTTAATATCACTACCTCCATATCTCAAAACAATCATCAAGCATCAAACTTCTCTTAGCATTCAACACACTCATAAGAATTCTTACAAATCTTTTATACTTAGCATATTAGGATTATTTAAGCAAATTACCATGCTATTTAAGACTCTCAAAATAATATAAGTGAAGCATGAGAGTGCATCTATTTCTTCAAAATAAAACCACCATTGTGCTCTAAAAGATATAAGTGAAGCACTAGAGCAAATGACAAACTACTCCGAAAGATATAAGTGAAGATCAATGAGTAGCCGAATAATTATGCAACTATGTGAAGACTCTCTAACATTTAAGAATTTAAGATCTTGGTACTTTATTCAAACATAAAGCAAAGCTAAAGAAAATAAAATAAAGCTCCAAGCAAAACACATATCATGTGGTGAATAAAAATATAGCTCCAAGTAAAGTTACCGATGAACGAAGACGAAAGAGGGGATGCCTTCCGGGGCATCCCCAAGCTTAGACGCTTGGTTATCCTTGAATATTACCTTGGGATACCATGGGCATCCCCAAGCTTATGTTGTTGCCACTCCTTATTTCATAGTCCATCGAATCTTTACCCAAAACTTGAAAACTTCACAACACAAAACTTAACAGAAAACTCGTGAGCTCCGTTAGCGAAAGAAAACAAAACACCACTTCAAGATACTATAATGAACTCATTCTTTATTTATATTGGTGTTAAACCTACTGTATTCCAACTTCTCTATGGTTTATAAACTATTTTACTAGCCATAGATTCATCAAAATAAGCGAGCAACACAATGAAAACAGAATCTGTCAAAAACAGAACAGTCTGTAGCAATCTGTATCAAACGTATACTTCTGGAACTCCAAAAATTCTAAAATAAATTTGTGTACCTGAGGAATTTGTATAGTAATCATCTGCAAAAAGAATCAACTAAATATCACTCTCCAGTAAAAAGTTTTGGCTAATCTCGTGAGCGCTAAAGTTTCTGGTTTTTTACAGCATGATCATAAAGACTTCACCCAAGTCTTCCCAAAGGTTCTACTTGGCACAAACACTAATTAAAACAAAAAACCTCATCTAAACATAAGCTAGATGGATTATTTATTCCTAAACAGAACCAAAAAGTAAGAAACTAAAATAAAATTGGGTTGCCTCCCAACAAGCGCTAACGTTTAACGCCCCTAGCCAGGCATGATGATTTCAATGATGCTCACATAAGACATAAGAATTAAAACATAAAGAGAGAATCATGAAGAATATGACTAGAACATTTAAGTCTAACCCACTTCCTATGCATAGGGATTTTGTGAGCAAACAACTTATGGGAACAATAATCAACTAGCATAGGAAGGCAAACAAGCATAACTTCAAAACTTTAAGCACATAGAGAGGAAACTTGGTATTATTGCAATTCCTACAAGCATATATTCCTCCCTCATAATAATTTTCAGTAGCATCATGAATGAATTCAACAATATAACCAGCACCTAAAGCATTCTTTTCATGATCTACAAGCATAGAAAATTTACTACTCTCGACATAAGCAAAATTCCTCTCATTCGGAATAGTGGGAGCATCATAAGAGACTTGAATACTATAAATTGTTTCCACATTGTAAGTGCATATTTATCCCTTAGGTGTTTTGGTGATTGATGACAATGCTTTTGCGGAATAATCGTGTGCCTTTGAGTTTCTCAGACATTTCTTCACTAGGTACAAGACGGTTTGGTGCCCCTCGAAGACTATTGAAGACGGCGTTTCTCTACGTTTATTTTTGGTGGATTTGAGTCGTAGGAAAGCCGTACTATTAAGAGGGGGTCCGCGTTGGAAAGGTTTAGGTGGAATCATCAGGTACATGTTCCCTTACTTGTCTCCACCTTTCCCTTGCACTATGGAGCATCCCCCGTTTATCCTCGTTGTGATTGCCTTGGATGTTGTTGTTGTGCTTGCGGTAGTACTGCTCCCTGGAGCGGTAGTACCGCAGGCACCTGCGGTAGTACCGTGGCTCAAGCGCGGTAGTACCGCGGGAGCCCATGGTAGTACCGCTCCTCCGAGTCAGACCACTGTGGCCCCTGTGCCAAGTACCGCTGCGTTGCTATGTAGTAGGGCGGATGTAATTTTTTACATCCGCGCCTCCGCGGTAGTACCGCGCCTTGCGCGTGGTAGTACCGTGCGCGGTCTGATCCAGCAGCCACGCGGTAGTACTGCTCTCCAGCGGTCGTACGGCGTCGGGTTTTTGCACCATTTGTTTTCCAGCGGAAGTAGGCACGGATGTATTTTTATTCATCCGCGCCCTTCCCTGGCTAGGGCTTTCCTGCCTTGCGGTAGTACCGCAAGGAGGGAGCGGTAGTACCGTGCTCGCGGTAGTACTGCCCCCTGTCAGGCTCGCTGTAGCCCCCGCTGCAGCGGTAGTACCATGGTGGCCCACGGTAGTACCGCGTGGCCTTGTGGTAGTATCGCGCCCCTGGAGCGGTAGTACCGCGTGTCGCGGGCTGGTTAAGTGGATAACGGTTGGATTTCGTCCACCACTATAAAAGGGTCGTCTCCTACCTTTAGTTGGCCACCTCTTCCAACCCTAAGCTCCATTGTTGCTCCAAGCTCCATTTTCGCCCGATCTCACTCCCTAGCCAATCAAACTTGTTGATTTGCTCGGGAGTGGTTGAGAAGGCCCCGATCTACACTTCCACGAAGAGAAATTTGATTCCCCCCACTAATTCCTTGAGGATCTTGTTACTCCTGGGTGTTTGAGCACCCTAGACGGTTGAGGTCACCGCGGAGCCATAGTCCATTGTGGTGAAGCTTCGTGGTGTCGTTGGGAGCCTCCAATTAAGTTGTGGAGATTACCCCAACCTTGTTTGTAAAGGTTCGGTCACCGCCTTAAAGGGCACCAATAGTGGAATCACGGCATCTCGCATTGTGTGAGGGCGTGAGGAGAATTCGGTGGCCCTAGTGGCTTCTTCGGGAGCATTGTGCCTCCGCACCGCTCTAACGGAGACGTACTTCCCCTCAAAAGGAAGGAACTTCGGTAACACATCGTCTCCACCGGCTCCACTCTTGGTTATCTCATCCCTTTACTTGTGCAAGCTTATTTGTGTTATATTTATTGCTTGCTTGTGTGCTTGTGATTGTTGCATCATATAGGTTGTCCACCTAGTTTCATATCTAGACAACTTACTTTGATGCAAAGTTTAATTTGGTAAAGAAAAGCTAAAATTGTTAGTTGCCTATTCACCCACCCCTCTCTAGTCAACCATATCTATCCTTTATATTGGTATAAAAGCCTCGCCTCTTTTTAAGGACTTTACCGTTCGAAGAGTATGGTTGACGTCGTAGACGATGTGGGAGAGCACTCCGGTGCGTAATCCGATATCGCCTACGGAGATGGGGGTAACTCGATCTCGTGAGGAATTCAATGTATGCTGGACACATTGAAAACCTCCATGACGACCGAGGTCAAAGACATGTTTAAGGAATTCTTAGAAGGGCTTAAACTTTCCACCGCGCCCGTGAAAGTGGGTGATCCCGCCAACACGGAGACGGATGCTAACCCCGACAAGGGGGGAGCTACTAGTGAGAAAGCTCCTATGTCGAGTGGTAAGAATGGCACCGGCATCTTTGCCCATGTGCAACCTCCACCCGTTTATGGTGGACCGATTCCTTCTACTCATTTGAATCATGCAGGTCCTCCCCCCAAGATTGATAAAAAGGAGGATTTTGATTCTTGGGTCTATCGTTTTAAGCGTCATTTAAATCATGTGAACACTAACCTTTGGAGAATCATTGAAGAAGGTTTTTATCCGCATGACCGGAGCAACTTCACTACTAGAGAAGCCGTGGATGATCAATTCAATGAAAATGCTCTCTTCATCATCCAAGAAGCAATCCTTCCTGAAGACCTCCCGCATCTTCGGCCCTACTCATTGGCCAAATAAGCTTGGCACAAAGTGGTTTCCCTCTATCAGGGAAGCGCAAGCATTCAACGTTCCAATTATGAAGTGGTACAAGATGAAGCCGATGAGTTTGCAATGAAAGAAGATGAAGAACCTCGTGAGCTCTATCGGAGAGTTACCAAGCTCACGGTCTCTCTCCGGGATCATGGAAGTAAGGACACGGATGACAATTGGATCAAGCGCAAATTCCTCAAGGCAATGATGCCCTAGCACAAAGCCATGTCCTTCGTCATCCGTCAAAGGCCGGACTTTCACACCTTGTCCTCAAGTGATGTGTTGGATGAGTTTGTGGCTATGAGCATATTGGACAAGACCGCCGACAATGCGGTGCTTCGCTCCCAAAGAGCAAAGAAGCCCAACCTTGCATTGAAAGCCAAGGTTTGTGTCGAAGAAGAAGAAGAGGAGGAAGAAGAGGAGAGCAACCTCAAAGATATGAAGTATGCCTATCATGAACACATGGCCCTTGCTTCAAGTCAATTTTGGAGAAAGAAGAACTCAAGGCCCAACTTCAACAAGAGCAGCTCAAGTGGCGCAGAGGGCAAGCAACGAGTAAGGACTTGATTCAATTGTGGCAATGTGAGTCATTTTGTTGCGGAGTGCCCGTATGAGAAGAGGGAAGAAAATGGTGGCAAGCTCATCCGTAAGGACAAGGCCAAGTCTTTCCCCAACAAGAGCAACTTCACCAAGAAGACTCCTCACAAGGCTTTGGTGGTACAAGAAGAGTACAATGAGGATGATGATGATGATGATGATGAAGATGGTGAGTCGGTTGCCATGGCCTCCGTTGCCATTGCGACGACTCCTCGTGTGTCTCTCTTCGACTCACCCAATGAGAGCATCACCGCCAAGTGCCTCATGGCTAAAGCCACCAACAAGGTAACCCCCAACATCAAAACTACCATCATCAATCATTCTTCTTAGACGGATTGCATTGATGAACATGAGGGAACTAATGTGGAGGAGAATGAGTTTGAGGCCTTTATGGGTAAACTCAAGGGAAAATCCAAGAAGCACTCGTTGCCCTCTTGGAACAACTTGGTGAAGCCAATGACATGATCGAGGCTCACGAAGAAACCATCTCTAAGATGGAGGGGCATAGTCGTGACTATGCCGATGAGATTTCGGATCTTTCCAATGCTCTTAAGGAAGAGCGTGGTCTTCGTTTGGCTCTTGAGGAGTCATACAATGATGATCGTGCTAAATTAAAGAAAGATCTTGATCATGCTCTTGTTGTGTCTCGTGTGCTAAGCTCCGAGAAGGCAAAGCTTGGGGTTGATCTTGCTAGACTCAAAGAGGAGTTTGACATTCTCGACAAGGCCCACAAAGTCTTGAAGGGTGTTCATGCTAGTCTTAAAGAGTCTCATGATCAACTCCAAGTGAAGCTAACCAAGGAGAAAGCCACTTCTCCTCATATGGTGTTGATCGATAATGCAAATGCTACTAACCCTTGTTGTGAGCATGTGCATCTTGTTGAGGAGAATTCTAAGTTGAAGGATCAACTTGAGAAAGGCCTTGTTACATGCATACAAGGTGAGAAGAACCTCAACGACCGTTTGAGTAATCAAAAGGAAGTTGTGGCCAAGGAGGGGATTGGGTTCGCACCCAAGCCCAAGAACAAGAAGAAGAATGACAAGACCAAACGACCTCCTCCTCTCAAGAAAACTTTTGTGAGGGAGGGAGAGGGTGCTTCCAAGGAGAAGAATAACAATGCAAAGGGTGGCGATGTCAAGAAGGGCAATGCCACCCCTCCCAACAAAGCCGGCGATTTTAATACCTCTTATGTGTTATGCCGTGCTAGTGATGGGCACGTTTATGCCAAATTTGTTGGTTCTCCTCATGAGTACATTGAATGGTCTATTTGGGTTCCTAAGACCCTTGTTACTAACATCAAAGGACCCATTACAAAATGGGTACCTAAAAACAAGCATTGATCTCTTGTAGGTGTTTGCTTCTGGTGGGGGGTCATGGTTGCTCGATAGTGGAGCTACATATCATATGACCGGAAGAAAGGACTTGGTGGTGGACGTGCACAAGATTCCTTCTATGCCCACCAATGTCGAGTGGGGTGATGCCTCGTCTTCTAAGGTATTGGGGCTCGGCAAGTTTGTCATTTCTCATGATCTCACGATCGAGAAGGTCATGCTTGTGGAGTCCCTTACATACAATTTACTTCCGTTCGTCAACTTGCAATCATGGGCTTTGCCACTTTCTTTGATATTGATACCATGGCCCTCCTGTGGAGCAAGACACTTAAAGTAGCCTTTGTTGGGCATGTCGAGAACGGTCTCTATGTGATTAACTTTTCGGAGGTACCCACTAAGACCGCGACATGCCTAATGGCTAAAGTTGATGTGGGATGGCTTTGGCATCGCCGTTTAGACCATGTCAATATGAGATCTTTGCAAAGTCTTCTCAAGGGGGACCATGTCCGTGGACTAACGAATGTTAGTTTTGATAAAGATCGTGCTTGCAGTGCTTGTATCGAAGGAAAGCTTCATGAAAAGTCTCACCCTCCCACGACTATCATTTACTCGAAGAGGCCTTTGGATCTCCTTCACTTGGATCTCTTTGGGCCTCCATCCTTTTATAGTCTTGGGGGTAGGAAGTATTGCTTGGTGATTGTGGATGACTACTCAAGATATACTTGGGTGTATTTCTTCAAGAGGAAGAGCGAGACCCAACAAACCGTCATTGACTTTGCAAATGAAGCACAACGTCAACACAATGCAAAGATCTTGACAATAAGAAGTGACAACGGTACCGAGTTCAAGAACTACACCTTGGATGATTTTCTTAGTGATGAGGGGATCAAGCATCAATATTCTGCACCCTACACCCCTCAACAAAACAGTGTCGCGGAGAGGAAGAACCGGACGTTGATGGATGCGGCAAGGACCATGATGGCGGAGTTCAAGTCTCCATACAACTTTTTGGCCGAAGCCATCAACACCGCATGTCATGCATCCAATCGGCTCTACCTCCGCAAGGGCTTGAACAAGACTCCATATGAGATACTGTCGGGGAAGCTGATCGTGGCCCATGAACACCTATGGGACCGGGTCCCTTGTGGTTCGGAGGGGGGCGGAGATTGCGCAAAGAGCGTATCAAAGCGATGCATACGAGCAGATTTACCCAGCTTCGGAGCTCTCCGGAGAGATAACACTCCTACTGCTGCTTGGTGGATTGTATTGTGTTCTTGCTAGGGAGAAATGGGAGCTACAAAACCTAGCCTGAGTGACTCTAGTCTCGTATGTGGTAGATGAACTGAACCGGAGCCGAACCCTTTTTACGTTGCACTTGGGCCTCCTTTTATGGGCACAAGGGGTCACCACAGGTGGCAAGTAGACTAGGGTAAAATAGTAAAAACATTGGTTGGTACACCGCTTTGTACAGTGTACACTGATCTATACCTAACTCTGACGGCAAGGGACAAGAGCCATAAATGTCCATCTCTCACACGAGCAAAGGCAACAGGACCGTCAAGTGCGCCTCCGTTTGCCACGATGGTAGCTTGTCGGCGCCGCTTATTGTCGCCTCCTCGCTGGCTGCACAGCCCATTGACACGCTGTGTTCGGAAAGCCCCACGGCGACATCGCTGGCGGATGAGCTGGAGCGGAGATGAAGAGGTTACTCGCGCGGCAAGCGCCTTGCCGCTGCAAGGTCCTTGTCGCTTCGGGAGCTTATCGCCCGCCAAGCCTTCCCGCAAGCTCCTCTTGCCGGGTCTTGTTTCCTTCGTGCCTTGAGGGCCTTCCCGACAAGCTCCTCTTGCCGGGCCTTGATTATTTTGTTCTTGAATGGCTCCAAAGGAGCCAGCCGAGGACCTTGGCGGTCACCAGGCCAGCCTTACTGCTGGTGTTGCGATTGTCCGTGCAGACGAAGTTCGGGGTACTAGGGTACCCTACTCTAGTACACCGACAGAGCCCCGGGCTCGGGCCACACACGGCGCCAAGCTCTGTTGGGCAGGCCCAAAACATTACTGCACGGCACGCAGCGCCCGGATCACGCAGTTATTCGCCTCGGACCCACCACGTCCCCCACGAACGGCATGTTCAGGACGTGGCGTCGTGGGAGAGATCGTGGGGGCTTTCTTTAATGGGAAAACCGGAACGCTCGTCCCCTCTCCCCCTTATAAGCAGGGGGAACAGGGGCAAGACGCCCACTTGCCCATTGTTGTCACATCAGAAACCACCGCCGCACCTCCCCTTCTTCTTGAGCCCAAAGAGAGCGACGCTCCGCCCTTCCCCATTGCCACCGGCACCACCAACGCCGTCGACCTCCTCCACCACCTCCGCCATGGCTCCGAAAGCCGACAATGGCAAAGGGGTGAAATCGGTCGAGGCGCAGCGGCTCGCGGCGCTGCGGAAGGAGCGGGCCCTCTTCGATCCCCTGCTTCACAGGAAGGAGCTGCGGGAGCTGTATTACCTTTTCTGGTCGACGAAGACACAGGTGCACCCGCGCACGAGGGTCATCTCCGCCGCCACATCCGAGAAATTTTCCATCGGGTACCCTTTCTTCGCGCTTTTCTTCCACTGCGGGCTCTGCCCGCCCTTTTCTGAATTCTTTTGCGATGTCATGAACACATATGGCCTCCGCCTCCTTGACTTCACCCCCAACGCCGTCCTCACCATGGCCGTTTTTGCACACCTCTGCGAGAACTTTGTCGGGGTCCACCCAAATGTCGCACTCTTCTGCCATTACTTCACGCCCCGCGTAGAGAGAGGAGAGCCGCTTGCCGGAGGAATTGCATGGACCTCTAGGATCGGCAAGAAGGAAGCGTATCTTGACGGAGAGCTGCGCAGCAAGTGGGAGGAGTGGAGAGCTGACTGGTGTTGGATCTTAGAGGAGGAGCCACAACCTTTTACTGCCCTGCGCCAAACTCCCATAGTGCGCGGCAATGATTGGAGCAACTTGGCGCCGGAAGATGCCAAGTTGAAGATTGCCGTGACTAGGATTTTGCGCCTCCGGCAAGCAGGGCTTACCGTAGGAGCAGTTGGCGCGGACTTCCTTCGCCGCCGCATTGCACCCTTGCAGGAGAGGGGGAGGCCAGCTTGGGAATTCCAAAACGCGGCGGACATCATGAGGCTACGTCCGGGCCTCAACTGGAACTTTACTGTCTTGGAGCTGGACGGCATGCTGCGGGAGCTGTTCAAGCCAGATGTAGATCACCCCGAGTGGTTCATGTTGCCGAGGGGAGTCGTGCCTTGTGCAACAACTCGTCGCTTGACCGCATCCGCGATGATGCTGCCAGCGATTCCCACAGTAATCGCTCCAACTGGCAGAGCCCGCCGACGATGTCGTGCAGCAGTTCTTCGACGACTTGGCGGAAGTGCCGATCCGTGCCGACGAGCAGAAGCGGCTCACCCGCGACACCACCGAGCAGGAGATGGCGTGCAACGCCACAAGGTTGGAGGAGGCGGCAGAGGCTGCCGCCGCCGGCGTGTTTGGGTTCACCGTCGAGGAGGCGGAAACAGCCGAGGCGGCAAGCCTTGCCGACCGGGAAGAGCTCGCCGGTGAGGAGGAGCAGGCCGAGCCCGACGCCGACCCGGATGAGCCTGCCGGGGGCGCCTCCCCTCCGCCGTCAAGCAGCTTGCCGCAGGAGGAGCCAGCGCCCCGCCAAGGAGAGCGCCTCCAAGACCGGAGAAGTGGCGGGCGGCATACGGCTCAACACCGCCCGCCCGCCCGACGCGCCCACGCTGCAAGCTTTGTTGCACTGCTGGGCGCCTCCTGCCGCCACAAAGAACGGAGCGGGCCTTCGAGCCATGGCCCCGCCAAGCGCCCGAGGGAGCCTACTCCTCCAGCCCGCCGCCTCGAGCGAATTTGACTTCTCCGCCTCAGCCCGAGGAAGAAGAGGAAGAGTAAGTTCTTGTCGCTGCTACTTGTAATTCTTCAATTTATCGCTTGCCTTGTATCTCGACTTGCTTCATTCTCGAGCTCTTTCCTTCTTCAGACGCTGGCTCAGAGGGCGTCAAGAGGGCCAAGACCCGGTGGTTGTCGTCTCAGATGATTCCCCAATGGCTGTGGAGGCACGTCGAGACTCCCTTGCCGGATCCGGCAACTCTTCAACAGAGCAGCCCCCAGCACAGCCCCCAGCGTAAGTATTTGATTCATTTCTTACGGTTAGGTGTGCTTGGGTGCCCTTTCATCACTGATATCTGACTTGTTAAATTATGTAGGAGCAGAGAAGCCTTATCAGGAAGCACCGGAGGTCACTCCCGAAGTTCTGCTTGCTTCAACTACGCCACCAAGGGAGAACTCTCCGCCAAGGGAGCGCTCTCCGGCAAGGGAGGCCTCTCCGACAAGGGGAGCTTCTCCGACAAGGGGCAGCACCGACGACCCTCCGGTGGTGGAGACCGCGGCTACAGATCCCATTGCAGGTAATCTTCTTGGCTGAAAATTTCCCTTGGGTCTTTTCTCTTCTGTTCTTCTCTTCGAACATTTGCTTGACTTGTTCTTTTCTTTTTCTGATCATCAGATCCATCTGCCGGAGAGCCGATGGAGACTAAGGTTGCCAGCGAGGAGGATGCTCGTGGCAACAATGACGACGCCGCCAACATGGAGGAGGAGGCCGGCGCCGACTGGTCCGCCGGCGAGGAGGCCGCCAAGGCTGCCGGCGCAGAGGCTAGGAGGGGTCCGTGATCGATCTTGGCCCCGAGGTCGCAGGAGCGCCAGCGCTGCACCGACCACGATCCCCGCCACCGATGTCGCACCAGACTCTGAAGAGCCCCAGCCCGGCGCCTATCTGAAGGCCGGCGAAGGTGTCTTCATCAAGCTTCCGTGGGCGTCAAGCTCCAGGGCACCTGCCGAAGGGGAGACCTTCGGCGCGGAACTGCTCGCCTCCGCCGGGCTGTCACTGGTTGACGCTCCAAGCAGCAGCACCGGCGAGCCTGAGGAGGAGCAGCTAGTGAAGAAGCTGTTGTCGCTCTACCGCGCCCGCCAAGCCAAGTTGGAGTCCAGGGAGGCGCTTGTCGCAAGGGCGGGAGCTGACATGGAGAAACGCGCAAAAGAGCTCCGGCGCACCAACAAAGAAACTCTCCCGGACATAGCAGAAGCGCGGGAGCAGCTTGTCGAGCGCACGCCTTCATCTTGGAGAAGGCCGAGGTCGAGGAGCGAAGAGGCTTGCCGGCGAGAAGCTCTCTGCGAAGAAGGAGTGGCGCAGCGAAGATCAACCTTGATAGCTACGAGGAAGATCTTGCGCTGAAAGCAATCAATTGGCGGGCACTCCAGAGGCAAAGGACGCCGCCCGGCTGCCGAGACCGCCAAGAAGGAATTGGAGACGAGGGTGGCTCAGCCGAGGCCACCCTCTCGAAGAGCGGCGAGAGGTCATCATACTGAAGCGCGAAGGCGAGAAGGACGCCTACACTCGGCGAGCTGCAGGTCGTTTCTTTGAGAAGATCAAAGAGCTTGACGCTGCCAAGGACTCCAAGGCGGATCTCGAGCTGAAATCGACCACCACGACGGAGACGCTGAGCGGCGCCAAGGATCGAGAAGCGGGCCTGTTGAGAAGATCAAGGCCAACGAGGAGCTGTTGGCGAATGCCGCGATCGCGAGAATGATCTCGAGAGATAGCATAATGCATCGGACGAGAAGGTCTTGTGGACACCGCCGCCGGCATCCATAATGAGCTGATGGAGCTGGGGATGGTGGATCTTGGGTACTCCACCGACGGGAACCTCCAACCCAGCGCCAAGCTCAGCCTATTCTTCAAGGTCGTGTTGACGGGTCTCCAGCGGCTCCGAGAGGATATCCCAAAGCAGCTAGCTGAGGAGTCGCGCCAAGTCTGCGTCGGGGCCGTCCAGAAGGTGCTGATGAAGGTGGCCTTCCGCAATCCAGGCGTCAACTTCACCAATGTCCTCAAGTCGCTGCCGCCAAGCGCTGACGTCGAAGCGCTCAAAGCCCTTGTCGCACCCATCATGGACAGGGTGAGCAAAGTGAAGAGGGTTGATGGCGACCGCGTGGACTAGGCCGCCAAGTTTTATCTTTCCTTTGTCGCTGTAGACCGTGTTTAGAACAACTCATTAGATCTGCGACAAGTTATTTTGTAATATACACTATCTTAGGCAATCGAATGCAATGTTATTTCCTTTACTCGATTTCTTCCCTTGTATGTTTATGCCCTACGCTTTTAGGGGACTTGTCGGTGCGAACACCTTTGCCGCGAGCGCCGAGTGCGGAACGTCAGCAGTCTGCTGGCGATGTTGCCTCCGACAAGCAACCTTGTCGCAACTAGTTGCAGCACGCTTAAGTTGTTGAGCGTACTCGAAACAACGTAAGGGCGCAAGCTAGCCGCGAGTTGGTTCCTCCGCGCACGGGTTTTCCATACAAAGTACTATCGTTCGAGGAAGGTAACTTGAAAATTTAAAAACTGATTGCTTAAACTTAGCAACTTAGCTTTTCTGTTGTTTGCTTCCCGGCAAGGTGATACATCCTCAAGCGACACTTGGTGGCCCCCACCCTTATCTTCTCCTTCCCCCCGGTTAACTTGTGGGTGGATGAACCTTGCTCTCTTTTGAGAAGAAAGAAGAGAAAATAAAGTTATGGAGCCTAGTGGCTCGTTATCGCTTACCGGGTGTGGATGCTGCACAAAATGTTAGATAACACTTGCATATAAGATTATGAAAGCATGTTTTGACAAGTTGTGCGCAACACATGAGCTTTACTGATGCACGGGGTCTGCGCCCGGCTTTGTACAAAGTATTACATGCAACAGCGGCAAGACTTGTACAAAAGGGTGGTTGCCGGAACGGGTTCCGGCAACCGCGCCCTATGGGTAAAACTTACGAAGATGCTCTATATTCCAGGAGTTGCTCACCGAACGCCATCTTCGGTCTCAAAGGCGGACAGTGCTGTGCCTAGTGACTCGTTTCACCCGATAAGGGCCTTCCCACTTTGGCGTCAACTTGTTGGAATTCTTGGCGGATTGAACGCGCCGAAGAACAAGGTCGCCTTCCTCGAAGCTTCTGGCATTAACTTTGCGGCTATGGTAGCGGCGCAAAGCTTGCTGGTAGCGAGCAGCTCGTCTGAGAGCTCAAGAGCGATCCTCCTCAAGGAGCAGCGTGTCATCTTGTCGCAGCTGCTCTTGCTCAAGCTCATCATAGCGAGCACTCGAGGCGATCTGATACGAGTTCCGTGGGGAGAACTGCCTCTGCTCCATAGACTAGAGCAAAAGGTGTCTGGCCAGTGGCTCGATTTGGCGTCGTCCTGATCGACCAAAGAACCACCGGCAGCTCCTCGATCCAGTTTCTTCCGCACTTGCGCAGCCTGTCGAAAGTTCGGTCTTGAGTCCCCGCAGCACTTCAGCGTTTGCTCTCTCGCTTGTTGTTGCTTCTTGGATGAGCAGCGAAGCAAAGCAGATCTTGGCGCCAAGATCTTGGGCGATTGCATGAAGGTGCGGCTCGTGAACTGTGTGCCGTTGTCGGTGATGATCCTGTTAGGAATCCCAAAGCGGCAAACAATTGACTGAAGAACTTGATCGCCGTTGTCGCTGTCACCTTCCTCATTGCTTCCACTTCCGGCCACTTTGTGAACTTGTCGATTGCGACGTACAAGTACTCAAAGCCCCGACAGCTTCGGGGAAGGGCCGAGGATGTCGAGCCCCGGACCAAAAAGGGCCAGGATAAAGGGATCGTCTGGAGAGCTTGAGCTGGTTGGTGTATCTGTTTTGAATGGGCCGCACGCTTCACACTTGGTTACTTGTGCAGTTGCATCTGGAGGGCTTCGGCCGAAGAAACCTTGCCGAAAGCTTTGCCGGCAAGCGCCCTTGCGCCAATGTGGTGATCACATATGCCTCCATGTATCTCTGCCAACAGCTTCTATCCATCTTCCCGGCAAATGCACTTCAATTTCACACTGTTGAGTCTTCTTCTGTACAGGATGTTGTCAACAAACTGGTACATACTTGGACTGCCGGGCTACTTTTTCCGCTTCTTCTTGCTCTTCGAAAGTTCTCATCTCGAAGGAAATGGACGATCTGCTGTGCCCATCTTTGGAGCTTGTGGCTCGACAACAAGGACTAAAGGCTCATCGCCATCAAGGGAACATCAGCTTCACGGCAAGAACCAAAGTGGCTCGGCCGAGCTTGATGATCCCGGCAAGCTTGCCGAGCAAAACTTGTCGGGGCGTCGCTTCAAAGAAACAAACCTTGAGGCTTGTCGGAGCAGACTGCTCCTCAGCGATATTTGCACTGATTTTGGGGACCTTTTTGGCGGCGGCTTCAGGGAGCTCTGCCAGAAAGTAGTCACCGGAAACCAACTTCCTCTTCTTATTCTGCCCAGTTGACGGTGTTACGGTTGGCTGAGTCAGCTTGAGCACAAAAATTCCTGGTTCCACAGGTAACTTGAGTGCAGCACACTTTGACAGGCCATCAGCAATATCATTCTGAGCTCTTGGAACATGTTCCATTTGCAGGCCTTCAAAGTGCTCTTCTAGCTTTCTCACTTCATCAACGTAGGCTTCCATCAATGGACTCTGATAGTCTTTGTTTACTTGGCGGACGACGAGTTGCGAGTCCCCCTTGACAATGAGCTTCTTGATCCCAAGGTTGACCGCGATCCTGAGACCGGCAAGCAAACCTTCATACTCTGCAGTATTGTTTGTTGCTTGCTCCTTGGGAAAGTGCATCTGGACTATGTACTTGAGGTGCTCTCCGGTGGGTGCGATAAGCAGCACGCCGGCACCGGCGCCTTGTAGCGAGAAGGCACCGTCAAAGTACATCAGCCACTCTTTGCTTGCTTCCTTGACGGGGATGCTCGTCTCTGGAATTTCTTCATCTTGCGTTGGCGTCCACTCTGCTATAAACTCTGCCAGTGCTCTGCTTTGGATAGTTGAAGTGCTTTCAAACTTGAGGCCAAAGCTTGACAGTTCAAATGCCCACTCGACAATCCTGCCTGTTGCTTACGGATTTTGCAATATCCTCTTCAGCGGAAAGCGAGTGACAACTGTTATCTCATGTGCTTGGAAGTAATGGCGCAGCTTTCGAGGCCATGAGGAGGCGAAAAGCAGTTTCGCGCTGAATACCTTGATCTAGCCCCTGCGAAGGGGCCCGACAAAAGTAGACCGGGCGCTGCACCATCCTTTTCAGTATCTTGTCGCAGTCCTGCGCAGATTCGTCCTTGTCGGGACCAGAGCTTGATGGTGAAGCGCCCTGCTTGTCTCTGGATGCATCTGCTTCGGTTGCCGGCTCATCATCCGCCTCCCTCTCCGCTACTAACGCAGCACTAACCACTTGATTGGTTGCCGCTATATACAGCAGCAACTTCTCTTGTGGCCTAGGTGCGACAAGTATTGGAGTGGAGGACAGGTACCTCTTCAAGTCCTGCAACGCAGCCTCCGCTTCGGGAGTCCATCTCATTGGACCTGCCTTTTTCAAAATCTTGAGAAATGGCAGGGCGCGCTCAGCAGACTTAGAGATAAACCTGCTGAGAGCAGCCACGCAACCGGCAAGCCTTCTTACATCCTTGGCGCGCTTTGGTGCTTCAATCTGCTCAATGGCCTTGATCTTGTCGGGATTGGCTTCAATTCCCCGCTGAGACACAAAGAACCCGAGAAGCTTGCCGGAAGGGACTCCAAACACGCACTTCTCGGGGTTGAGTTTGAGGTTGATCTTGCGCAGATTTGCAAAAGTCTCATCTAAGTCTTGAACCAGAGTTGCTTTGTCCTTGCTCTTGACCACTATGTCATCCATGTAGGCTTCTACATTTCTGTGCATTTGTGGTTCAAAGGCATTATGGACGACTCTTGCAAACGTTGAACCAGCATTCTTCAAACCGAAAGGCATCCGTATGAAACAGTAAGTGCCACATGGTGTAATGAATGCGGTTTTCTCTTCATCCTCTTCCGCCATGAAGATCTAATGGTATCCTGAATATGCATCAAGAAATGAAAGCAGATCACATCCAGCTGTGGAGTCAACAATCTGGTCTATACGCGGCAAGGGAAATGGGTCTTTGGGACAAGCTTTATTAACATCTGTGAAGTCAATACAAAGTCTCCATTTCCCATTCACCTTGAGTACAACTACCGGATTGGCCAACCACGTGGGATGGAGCACTCCTCTGACAAGGCCTGCTGCTTCCAACTTCTTGATCTCTTCTGCTATGAATTCTTGGCGCTCCACTGCCTGTTTCCTAACTTTTTGCTTGACGGGCGCGTGAGGACAGACAGCCGGTGGTGCTCAATTACTTTCACAGGAACACGGGTATGTCGGATGGTTGCCATGCAAACACATCGACATTCGCCCGCAGAAACCAACGAGCTCGCCTTCCTATTTAGGGTCAAGCGTGGCAATCGATGGTGAAGGTACCACCGGTGCCGTCCTCCTTGCGGGCACCTTCTTGGTCTTGGCGGAGCTGCCATCATCTTCTTGCACTTGCGGTGGAGCTCGATGGTGCGTCCTCGACGGCAGCGCAGCACTCCGAAGAGGTGCGCTTGCCGGAGTGGGCATCAGAGCTCTTGCCGGACTTGGTATTCTTCTTCTTCCCCCCGGGAGCTTCAGCGGCAAGTGGTTTGCTATCTGTCGCGGCTGCTGCATCCCGGCAAATCTTGTCGGCGCAGATAAGCGCATCCTTCTTGTCGCCATGAACAGAAATGACACTTATCGGGCCGGGCATCTTGAGTAGGTTGTAGGCGTAATGAGAGGCTGCCATGAACTTGGCGAGTGCCGGACGGCCAAGTATGCCATTGTAGGGCAATGGGAAATCGGTGACGTCGAATGTGACCCTCTCAGTCCTGAAATTTAGCTCACTACCAAATGTTACCGGCAATGTGATCTTCCCTTTCGGCTTGCTCCTTCCTGGGTTGATTCCTTGGAAAGTGCCAGTCTCTTCGAGCTCGCTGTCAGGGATCTAAAGCTTCTGAAGCACTGCAGAGGAGATCAGATTCAGGCCGGCCCCGCCGTCAACCAACATCTTGGTGACCTTGACGTTGCGGATAGTTGGTGAGACCAACATCGGCAAGCACCCGACCGCAGTTATGCGATCAGGGTGGTCCTCAATGTCAAAGATGATGGGCGTGCTGGACCACTTCAGAGGTCTACGTGACTCCACGGATGGTTCTGCTGCATTGACTTCTCGCATCCATTGCTTGAGTTGACGGTGTGAGGTATGCAGAGAAGCACCTCCGTCAACGCAAAGAACCTCTGTTGCCTTCTGAAACTCTTGTTCATCAGCCTCGTCTTCCTCCATATCTTCATCATCATCATCATCATCGTCTTCTTCCTTGTCGTGGCCGCGGGGAGGTCTGTCTCCTTGCCGCTTCTTTGCCTTGCCGCGGCGCCCTCCCCGGCCGGGTCTCTTCTTGCTAGCTGCACCTGCACCTTCCTGGGCCTTCTCCTTGTCTCGCCGCTCGTATTCGCCTTCGCAGTTCAACAAGCTGCTCGACTTTCTTGCAGCTCTGGAGGTCGTGACCCTTAGTGCGGTGAATCTTGCGATACTACTTATTGGAGCTGTCACGCTTGTCGTGGCGGTCGCCACGACTTAGCGGTCGGTGTCAGCGGCAACCTCCTTGCCGGAGCCACCAGCCTTAGCCTTGTCGGCGCCACCTCCGTTGCCGGACTTCTCGACAACTAGTACTTCCTTGTTCTTCTTCCTTCTGTTGTTCCGCCGCCGGCTCTTCCTTGTCGGGACGATCTCCTCACTATCAGATTCTGCTCCCACGTTCTCTCCTGGGAGTCTTCTTCCTCCTCAGCGCGAGCACACTTGTCGGCCAGGGCGTAGAGCTCACTGACATCTATGACTTTGCACATCGCCATCTCCTCCCTCATCCTCACGGTTCCTGCGTTACGATGAAACGCGCTGATCACCCTTGCAAGGTGGACGTCCGGGATGTTGTAGTGCACACGATGAATCTCTGGATGAACTTGCGCAGGACTCTCCCTCCTTACAGGCGGCGGTGAAGGTCACTCTCTTGGCCATGAGGCTTGTGGTCACCGTGAAAGCGCCGACAAAGCGATGGCACAAATCTTCCCAAGAAGATATGGAACTGTCCGGCAAGTGCATGAGCCAAGATCTGACGTTTGGCTTGAGCACCAGAGGGAAGTAGTTGGCAAGGATCTTGTCGTCTCGTCCCCCGCAGCTTGCACCGCGATGGTGTAGATGCTTGAGGAACTCCGATGGGTGTGTCCTGCCATCATACTTCTCGCACATCGGCTTGAAGTTTTTCTTGTCAGACCTTTGGACTTGCCGCAGCTCACGGGTGAGCGCAGGGCAACCTACAGCGTCTGACAAGTCGCTGGTTCCCCGGGCGCATGCATGTCGACAGTGGGCCCAGCGGCGCTGGTCGGATTGACGCGCGCTTCTCTTGGCGCTTCGGCGCGGGTTCGGCGTCTTCTTCTTGTCGTTCCTTAAGAACTTGGCGCTGATCACGGCGAGCTCGTGGATCCGGACGACGCGGTGGAGTCGCTGTCGATGTGGATCCGAGGAGCTGGTGATCTTGGCCTTCGGAGGGGAGTGCATGGTGGTGTCACCCCGCAGGTCTCGTCGCCACCGGCTCGTGCCTTGTCACCTCGCCGCGGCATGGACGCAGTTGGTTGCCGCGAGCGTCGCCGTTAGCAAAGCCGATGAGACTACGGATTGTGGCCCTCCATTCGTCGACCTTGTCGGCCGTTGGAGGGTAGTCTAGAAGTAGCTGAGCTCTCGCCAAGGCTTCCGCTGGAGTGGTGGGTGGCAATGGCGTACGGAGCGAGGAACGAGATGTGCTCGGACTCCTAACCAAGTTAGGAGGAGCAGCATCTCGCCCAAGCGACCGTACTCCGCTCGTACCGGCATGCTGGCGTGCATGCGGGTCTCGAGGGCCTTGGGATCCTCCAGCTTGGCCTTGATCCAATGAGCGTATGGTGCTGCGAGCATCATGACGCTGTCGGTCCCACGCCTCCTGAGAAGGACGCGGTGCGGATTCGGACGCCGACGCCTGCGCCGCCTTGTCTTTGGACCTGGTGGCGTCGTGGGCTCTCTCGACGACGCCCGTTCCTCCGCCAGTGTCTTCCCCACCACCCGTCAGCTTCGGTGGTGGTGGGTTCGACACGGACGGCTCTGCTGCTGCCGAAGACTTCTTCTTCGGTGCCATGCTGATGAAGATGATGATGAAGTTGCTCGTGTGACCGCTGGATCAGGTTCACACAGCCTCGACGCCCCCTACCTGGCGCGCCAAAGATGTCGGGGAAGCTGATCGTGGCCCACGAACACCTATGGGACCGGGTCCCTTGTGGTTCGGAGGGGGCGGAGATTGCGCAAAGAGCGGATCGAAGCAATGCATACGAGCAGATTTACCCAGCTTCGGAGCTCTCCGGAGAGATAACACTCCTACTGTTGCTTGGTGGATTGTATTGTGTTCTTGCTAGGGAGCAATGGGAGCTACAAAACCTAGCCTGAGTGACTCTAGTCTCGTATGTTGTAGATGAACTGAACCGGAGCCGAACCCTTTTTACGTTGCACTTGGGCCTCCTTTTATGGGCACAAGGGGTCACCACAGGTGGCAAGTAGACTAGGGTAAAATAGTAAAAACATTGGTTGGTACACCGCTTTGTACAGTGTACAGTGATCTATACCTAACTCTGACGGCAAGGGACAAGAGCCATAAATGTCCGTCTCTGTCACCTGAACAGTGCAACAGGGACCGTCAAGTGCGCCTCCGTTTGCCACGATGGTAGCTTGTCAGCGCCGCTTATCGTCGCTCCCCGCTGGCTGCACAGCCCATTGACACGCTGCGTGCAGGAAAGCCCTGGCGACACGTTGCTACGGATGAGCTGGAGCGGAGATGAAGAGAGGTTACCTGCCGCGGCAAGCGCCTTGCCGCGGCAAGGTCCTTGTCGCACTCGGGAGCTTATCGCCCACCAAGCCTTCCCGGCAAGCTCCTCTTGCCGGGGTCTTGTTTCCTTCGTGCCTTGAGTGGCCTTCCCGACAAGCTCCTCTTGCCGGGGCCTTGATTATTTTGTTCTTGAATGGCTCCAAAGGAGCCGCTGAGGACCTTGGCGGTCACCAGGCCAGCCTTACCGCGGGGTGCTGCGACTGTCCGTGCACGAGTTCGGGGTACTAGGGTACCCCTACTCTAGTACACCGACAGATACTCATCGGTAACAAGCCCAACCTCAAGTACTTTCGGGTGTTCGGGTGTAAGTGTTTCATTCGCAAGAAAGGTGTTCGGTTGTCTAAGTTTGAAGCTAGAGCTTATGAGGGCATATTTGTTGGTTATGCTACAAACTCCCATGCTTACCGTGTCCTCAAGAAATCCACGGGACTTATTGAGGAGACGTGTAACGTGGAGTTTGATGAGAATAACGGCTCCCAAGTGGAGCAAAGTGGCACTTGTGATGTAGGTGATGAAATTCCTCCTCAAGCCATAACAAGAATGGGTGTTGGTTTTATCCTACCTGTTGAGGAACCCCTTGTGGCCGAAGGAGAAGGACAATGCTCCACTCAAGTGGAGCCATCACCAACCCAAGGCACACACGCTTCCGAAGAACAAAGTGAAGGCCCTCAACCTCATGAACAAGACCAAGGGCAAGATCATGCTCAAGACGATGTTGACACACCAAGTGATGCCCAAGGTCAAGTTCTCTTCCCCGAGCAAGTTCAAGATCAAGAACATGCTCAAGACGGCGCTCAAGATGATCAAGTGACCGCTCCTCAACTCACCCCTAAGGAGGAATTAGAGCGTCGTGCCGCCAAGATTGCTTCCAAGCTCACCACCAAGGGTCATCTCATGAAGAATGTACTTGGAAGCATCCAAAAGGGGGTAAGCACTCGTAGACAATTGGCAAACTATTGTGAACATCACGCATTTGTTTCTTGTGTTGAACCCCAAAAGGTATATGAAGCACTCAAAGATCCGGATTGGCTTAATGCCATGCATGAAGAACTCAACAACCGAGTACAACAAGGTGTGGAGGTTGGTGCCAAGGCCAACGGGAACCACAATGTCATTGGGACCAAGTGGATTTTCAAGAACAAACAAGATGCTCATGGAACCATCATTCGCAACAAAGGCGAGATTGGTGGCACAAGGTTACTCCCAAGTCGAGGGTATCGACTACGGTGAAACCTTTGCTCCGTTGCTAAATCTTGAATCCATTCGCTTGTTGATTGCTTATGCTTCTCATCACAACTTTAAGTTGCAACAAATGGATGTGAAGAGTGCTTTTCTTAATGGTCCTATTAATGAGTTGGTTTCGTCAAACAACCCCGGGTTCGAGGATCCCTACTTTCCGATCATGTGTATCAACTCGATAAGGCACTCTATGGCCTTAAACAAGCCCCACGTGTGGTATGACCACCTTACCGAGTTGCTACAAGATCGCGGGTTTGAAGTTGGGCTCATCGATCCCACTCTTTTACTAAGAAGGTCAATGGGGAGTTGTTTGTGTGCCAACTATATGTTGATGACATTATCTTTGGTTCCCTAACAAAACTTTCAATGATGAATTTGCCGCACTAATGACCTCAAAGTTCAAGATGTCTTCCATGGGAGAGTTGGAGTTCTTTCTAGGTTTCAAGTGAAGCAAAGAAGAGAAGGTACCTTCATCAACCAAGCCAAATACACTCAAGACATGCTCAAGAGATTCAAGCTAAGCGATGTCAAGCGGCTTCCACTCCAATGCCCACTAAGTGCCAACTTGACATCGATCCCAATGGTAAGCGGTGGATCAAAAGGTATATCGCTCCATGATTGGATCCTTGCTTTACCTTTGTGCATCTAGACCGGATATCATGTTGAGTGTGGGAATTTGTGCACGGTTTCAAGCCGCACCTAAGGAAAGCCACTATGTGGCAGTCAAGCGAATCTTTCGATATTTGGCTCATACCCCAAACTTTGGCCTATGGTACCCGAGAGGAGCAAACTTCAAGCTTGTAGGATATTCGGATTCCGATTGGGCGGGAGACAAATTGGATAGGAAGTCCACTTCCGGAGGGTGCCAATTCATTGGTTGCTCTTTGGTAAGTTGGTCTTCCAAAAAGCAAAGTTGTGTGTCTCTCTCGTCCACCGAAGCGGAGTATGTAGCGGCCGGTAGTTGTTGTGCACAACTCTTATGGATGAGGCAAACTTTAAAGGATTACGGTGTCATTTGTGACAAGTGCCTCTTTGGTGTGACAATGAAAGTGCCATCAAGATTTCTCTCAACCCGGTGCAACACTTCAAGACGAAGCATATTGAGATTCGGTATCACTTCATCCGGGATCACATTAGGTGAGGGGAGATCGAGCTCAACTACGTCAACACTCATGATAAGCTTGCAGATATATTCACGAAGCCTTTGGATGAAGCAAGATTTTGTGAGTTAAGGCATGAGCTAAATATCATTGATTCGAGCAATGTTGCTTGAACCCTTGCACACCCCACCATACTCAACTTGTTATCTTGTTTAGGTGTAGGCATGGACATAGGGGGAGTGTTGTTCTCTAAATGAACTCTCCCTCCCCCCATTATGCATAAATCGATCAACTCTTTCACATTAGCCATTTTTTATGGTACTTGTGCTTCAAAGACGAGTTTTGGTCATGGGCCCAAGGATAATTCTTCGCGGTGCCATACCAATTGACTCAAACATAGGTGGCTCCGGCCACCGCCCTCTATTTGGAGAGGTGGTGTCTCGTGGCTGTTTTCGTGTTGTCGTTTGCCTTTCTATCTTCGTGTGTTGCGTGTTCTTGTGGTGTCGTGTTGCCTCGTAGTTTGTTTCATGCAAAGACCTCTTTTTTGTGTGCTTGGAACGTGCGACTTCCTGAGTTCACGGTACTACCGCGGCTAGCGAAGGTACTACCGCGTTGAGAGGGCACGGTACTACCACGCCTGCGCGGCAGTAATTTTTTACTACCGCCCAGGAGAGCGGTACTACCGCTTGTGTGCGGTACTTCCGCCGAGAGGTACTACCGCGATGAACCGCGGTACTACCGCGCCGCAAGTGGGCGTGGGGGTTATGATTCGGGCAGGGGAGTTCCAACTCCCCATACCCATTCACTTATCTCTCTCCCCACGTCTCTCTCTCTCTCACTCACGAACGGCTCTGGAGGTCCTCGCCGGATCTCCGTCTCCGACCACTCTCCTCGGATTCCGACCAGTGGGATCGTTCCCCACCACTTCCTCTTGCCATGGAACAAGGTTTTTCCCCAAATCCCTCTCTCTCTCTCTTGGCTATTTTCTCGCTTCTAAGATCTTGGGGAGATTCATGTTGTTCTTGAGATTTTATGCCAAATCTGTGCAAGAGTAGGATGTAGGAGAGTTGGGTTGCGCAGGATTTATACTTGATATGTTGTCCTGTGATAGATTTGATCAACGAAGTACCGCCGAGGTTTCGCGGTTTTCTCAGATTTGAACTAGGTTGGATCGACGCGGTCTTGTACTACCGCGCCTCATGTCTTGATACTACCGCTTTGTCAGTCTTGGTACTACCGCGCTAGCTCTTGACACTAAAAACTACTACCGCTCCCAAACCGGTACTACCGTGACTTATGCGGTACTATCATGACTTAAGCGGTACTAGATTTTAGTACCGTAGCACTTGGCGATACTTCCGTGGATGAAATCTTTCTCATGGCATTTAGCATGTATGTTTCCTAAGTGGTTCTTTTTCTTTGCCGAGGTATTTTCTTTGATCCGTCTTGGATTTCGTGTGTGTTTTGCACTTTGTGTCTCAGGTGGTGGCTCTCGCCGTTCCAATCCCAGTCACGACACTGGATCCAAGCGTTTGCGCAATCAAGGTGAAGCATCAGAGGGCCCCAATGCCCCCAAGCGCCATGTCAAGACCACCGCTAACAAAAACAAGGAATCCGCTAAGAGCATGGATGAGATACCCTCCGCTGAGTATGTCCGTCTCAGGCAGATGAACCCATATGTGAATCCTCGTGCTACCATCAGAGGTTGTGAGTTGTTCTGGACCAAGCAGCAGACTCTCATTTATCTGGATGTCATCAAGAACAAGCAGAATACCTACATGGAGGTCAAGTGGATTGACATGCATCACATGAGGAAGGAATAGTATTGTGAGTACTTTGGAGAGGCTCTGGACTTGGTGGAGCAGTTTGGTATTGAGCATGTGATCTCCTTTCATTTGGACTTTGACCCTGAGCTTGTTTGTCAGTTCTTTGCCTCTGTGTACTTTCACCCTGGGGAGGAGCGGCGGATGACGTGGATGACCAACGGCCGTCAGTTGACCGCTACCTGGAAGGAGTTCATGGGCCTGTTGCATGTTCCAGATGACGGACTCAACACTCCTGTTGGTGTTCGTCCACATGCCAATTCTGAGTCTGCTAACAAGGACAAGCTCCAGCAGTACTTTGTTCAGAAGGTGCTCGTCAATGGCAAGTCGGCTTGGGTGCTGAACTCCTTTCTGGATATCATGTATCGCATCTTCCACAACTCTCTGTTCCCGTGCATTGGCGACAAGGATAAGGTTCATGCATTTATGGTGGATATGATGCTCATGTGCGAGGAGGCCCGGGTGTCTCAGACTCAGCCTCTTGATGTCTCTCACATCATGTGGCATGAGCTTCGGTTTGCGGTGTTCAACCGCAAGGTGCCTATCTACGGGCCATACCTGTTTCTGCTGATCTCCAAGACTTGGGAGAAGTTGTTCCCTTGGGATGAGTTCCTTGCACCAGACTGGATTAGGCATGATCCCATCTGTCTCCGTGTCAAGCCCAACTGGCCAACACTACCACTCGTGCTGAGGCGTCTGCTGCTAGGAGGGATGTTGGTGAGGAGGAGACTGGAGCAGAGAATGTTGCTGAGGACCGTGCTGCTAGGTCTTCCCAGAGTTCCTCTATGCCCTCGTGGGCCAAGAAGCTGAAGGACAAGATGAAGTCTCTCTTCTGCATGCAAGCTAAGGGGCAGTACAGGACTCACGTTGCCTCCAAGGAGGCTCGCCGCCATGACTTGCACATCCTGAAGGTCTTTGGTGAGGCTCATTCCAGCGGGTCAGAGAGGAACATCACTCCAGAGGCTGAGTGGATGGCGAAGCAGGGCTTCAAGTGGACTGATTCTGACGAGGACTTCGAGGAGGACATCCCTGCCGCCGAGTCTGAGGAGGAGCGCTGGGATGATTTCTCCGCTTGAGCCACCCCGAGTGTGTAGGTGTCCTCTCTGCCTTTTTGGTGTCTCAATGCCAAAGGGGGAGAGAGTGTAGGGATTTGCTCGTGTGTCGTTGTGTTTGGTGTGTTTACTGTCTTGTTTGAACCTCGTTTCGTTGCTTTGGTTTGGTTTGAGACTTATCCTTCATATGGTGTAAGACATATGCACTTTATCCTATCTTAGCGAGCTTATGTTATATTGTGCTACCTTTGTTTTATGCTCGTTAGTAGTTGTTTAGCCTTATCATTGCTAGATATGCCTTGTCTCTAAAATATATGGGGGAGTGTTGATCCTAGTTGTGTGCTATGCAGTCCAAAGCATTCATCTAGTTTGCACACATCTAGGGGGAGCCCGTCTATATTTTAGAGAGGAGGGGTTTGCCTATGCTCTAGTTTATTTCCCTTTTGCACAAATCCCGTATTATCATCAATCCACCAAAAAGGGGGAGATTGTAAGTGCATATTTATCCCTTAGGTGTTTTGGTGATTGATGACAATGCTTTTGCGGACTAATCGTGTGCCTTTGAAATTCTCAGACATTTCTTCACTAGGTACAAGACGGTTTGGTGCCCCTCGAAGACTATTGAAGACGGCATTTCTCTACGTTTCTTTTTGGTGGATTTGAGTCGTAGGAAAGTCGTACTATTAAGAGAGGGTCCGCGTCGGAAAGGTTTGGGTGGAATCATCACGTACACGTTCCCTTCCTTGTCTCCACCTTTCCCTTGCACTATGGAGCATCCCCCGTTTATCCTCGTTGTGATTGCCTTAGCTGCTGTTCTTTGTGCTTGTGGTAATCTTGCTCCTCAGGCGGTAGTACCATGAGCACCTATGATAATACCGTGGCTTAGGCGCGGTAGTACCGCGAGAGCCCATGGTAGTACCGCTCCTCTGGAGCCGTACTACTGTGGCCCCCAGGCCAAGTACCGCTGCGTTGCGGTAGTAGGGGCGGATGTAATTTTTTACATCCGCGCCTCCGCGGTAGTACCGCGCCTTGCGCATGGTAGTACCGTGTGCGGTCTGATCCAGCAGCCACGCGGTAGTACTGCTCTCCAGCGGTTGTACCGCGTCGGGTTTTTGCACCATTTGTTTTCCAGCAGAAGTAGGCACAGATGTATTTTTATTCATCCGCGCCCTTCCCTGGCTAGGGCTTTCCTGCCTTGCGGTAGTACCGCAAGGAGGGAGCGATAATCTGCACTTCATGTAGTACTGCCCCTGTCGAGCTCATTGTAGCCCCCGCTGCTGCAGCGGTAGTACCGTGGTGGCCCACGGTAGTACCGCGCCCCTGGAGCGGTAGTACCATGTGTCGCGAGTTGGTTAAGTGGATAACGGTTGGATTTCGTCCACCACTATAAAAGGGTCGTCTCCTACCTTTAGTTGACCACCTCTTCCAACCCTAAGCTCCATTGTTGCTCCAAGCTCCATTTTCGCCGATCTCACTCCTAGCCAATCAAACTTGTTGATTTGCTCGGGAGTGGTTGAGAAAACCCGATCTACACTTCCACCAAGAGAAATTTGATTCCCCACTAATCCCTTGCGGATCTTGTTACTCCTGGGTGTTTGAGCACCCTAGGCAGTTGAGGTCACCATGAGCCATAGTCCATTGTGGTGAAGCTTCGTGGTGTTGTTGGGAGCCTCCAATTAAGTTGTGGAGATTGCCCCAACCTTGTTTGTAAAGGTTCGGTCGCCGCCTTCAAGGGCACCAATAGTGGAATCACGACATCTCGCATTGTGTGAGGGCGTGAGGAGAATACGGTGGCCCTAGTGGCTTCTTGGGGAGCATTGTGCCTCCACACCGCTCTAACGGATACGTACTTCCCCTCAAAAGGAAGGAACTTCGGTAACACATCCTCATCTCCACCGGCTCCACTCTTGGTTATCTCATCCCTTTACTTGTGCAAGCTTATTTGTGTTATATTCATTGCTTGCTTGTGTGCTTGTGATTGTTGCATCATATAGGTTGTCCACCTAGTTGCATATCTAGAAAACTTACTTTGATGCAAAGTTTAATTTGGTAAAGAAAAGCTAAAATTGTTAGTTGTCTATTCACCCCCCCCCCTCTAGTCAACCATATCGATCCTTTCACACATTAAAAGAGTAATGTTCAGAAAAAGGGTAATCATAATCATGACAAGTTTTATAAATATAATCATCACTACTTCTTATAGCATAAGTTTCATCACAATAATCATCATAAGTAGCAGGCATGCTATCATCATAACAACTTTGCATATCAAAACTTGAGAGGCTAAAAATATCTTCATTATTAAGCATAGCATCCCCAAGCTTGGGACAAACATTAATTTCAGCAAATATATTCTCAAATATGTCATCCTTATTAAACATAGCTTCCCCAAGCTTGGGCCTTTTCATATTATAAGCATAATCACTCTCATCATTAATAGTATGGATAGCACCAATGGTATAGCAATTATCATATTCTTCCAAGCAAGTGCCAAAAAGATATTCAAGATCATAAGAAGTATCATTATCTTCCCAATCATAATCATCACAACAAGCAATAGGCATAACGAGATCATCATCAAGTGTATCATTTTCATGAGGCACAGCAATAATAGGAGCAACTTTATTTGGGAGAGATACCTTTTTACCTCTCTTCCTTTTTCTTTTCTTCTTCTTCACCACATCATGTGTGGGTTCAATCCTCTTTTTGGAGCTCTTTATTAATGAGGTTGGTTGGATAAAAGGTTCCTCCTCGTTACCTGATTCATCATAAGAAATAATAGGAGGATATTGGGAAGTCTCTTCCCTTTCATAAGTATTCTCTTCATCCTCTATTTGTTTTCTTTTCTTTATGTAATTGGCAATATACGGATTATCAATGCAATTCACCGCACAATACATATAAATTTTCTCTAGATCAAAATGAAGAACTTTATCAAGGGCAAATTTTGGAATATCCTTAGTTCTACGTTTAATTTCTTCATAACCCAAGAGCAAACTAAGTTCATTATGATGTGCAAGGGAAATCAAGTCATCACAATTTTTGGACATGATACAATCATGAAACAATTTGCATTGGGTACTAAAATGATCATGTTCATTGCAAAGTTCACAAGTAGGGCTAAGAAAAGATAAATTTTCAGCACATTCATCTAGCTCTTCTTGCAACAATTTGGTTTCTAAGTACTTATGCCTCTTGCAATATCTATCTTCCCTATTTGGTGTGTACTTACAAACCCAATGCACTCCACAAAAATTGACATGTTTATAGGAGGCATTTTCATCATAACTAGTGCAATCATCATTAGTACTATGGATATTCAAGGAGTTCATACTAACAACATTGCAATCATGCTCATCATTCAAAGATTTAGTGCCAAACAATTTAATGCATTCTTCTTCTAACACTTTGGCACAATTTTCCTTTCCATCATACGAAAGATATTAAAAAGATGAAGCGTATGAGATAAACTCAATTCCATTTTTTTAGTTTTCTTTTATAAACTAAAATAGTGCTAAAACAAGAAACAAAAAGATTCGATTGCAAGATCTAAAGATATACCTTCAAGCACTCACCTCCCCGGCAACGGCGCCAGAAACTGCTTGCTGTCTACTACACAACCTTCTTCTTGTAGATGTTGTTGGGCCTCCAAGTGCAGAGGTTTGTAGGACAGTAGCAAATTTCCCTCAAGTGGATGACCTAATGTTTATCAATCCGTGGGAGGCGTAGGATGAAGATGGTCTCTCTCAAGCAACCCTGCAACCAAATAACAAGGAGTCTCTTGTGTCCCCAACACACCCAATACAATGGTAAATTGTATAGGTGCACTAGTTCGGCGAAGAGATGGTGATACAAGTGCAATATGGATGGTAGATATAGGTTTTTGTAATCTGAAAATATAAAAACAGCAAGGTAACAAGCGATAAAAGTGAGCGTAAACGGTATTGCAATGATAGGAAACAAGGCCTAGGGTTCATACTTTCACTAGTGCAAGTTCTCTCAACAATAATAACATAATTGGATCATATAACTATCCCTCAACATGCAACAAAGAGTCACTCCAAAGTCACTAATAGTGGAGAAAAAACGAAGAGATTATGGTAGGGTACGAAACCACCTCAAAGTTATTCTTTCCAATCAATCCGTTGGGCTATTCCTATAAGTGTCACAAACAGCCCTAGAGTTCGTACTAGAATAACACCTTAAGATACAAATCAACCAAAACAATAATATCACCTAGATACTCCAATGTCACCTCAAGTATCCGTGGGCATGATTATACGATATGCATCACACAATCTCAATTCATTTATTCAAACCAACACATAGAACCTCAAAGAGTGCCCCAAAGTTTCTACCGGATAATCACGAAGAAAACGTGTGCCAACCCCTATGCATAGGTTCATGGGCGGAACCCGCAAGTTGATCACCAAAACATACATCAAGTGAATCATGTGATATCCCATTGTCACCACAGATACGCACGCAAGACATACATCAAGTGTTCTCAAATCTTTAAAGACTCAATCCGATAAGATTACTTCAAGGGGAAAACTCAATTCATTACAAGAGAGTAGAGGGGGATAAGAAACATAAGATCCAACTATAATAGCAAAGCTCGCGATACATCAAGATCGTGCCAAATCAAGAACACGAGAGAGAGAGAGAGATCAAACACATTGCTCTTGGTACATACCCTCAGCCCGAGGGTGAACTACTCCTCCTCGTCATGGAGAGCGCCGGGATGATGAAGATGGCCACCGATGAGGTTCCCCCTCCGGCAGGTGCGGAACAGGTCCCAATTGGTTTTCATGCTCTGGAGGTTTTATGTGGCGGAACTCCCGATCTAATCTCCGTTCTGGAAGTTTTAGGGTACGTAGGTATATATGGGTGAAAGAAGTACGTCGGTGGACCGAAGGGGGGGCCACAAGGCAGCGGGGCGCGCCCTAGTGGGGGCGCCCCCACCCTCGTGGGCACCTCCCTTCTTTCCTGACGTGCAGTCCAAGATTTTCCGGTAGCTTTCCTTCCAAAAATAACTTCTCCAGTTGAATTCGTTCCGTTTCGACTCCGTTTGATATTCCTTTTCTTCGAACACTGAAATAGGCAAAAAAAACAGCAATTCTGGGTTGGGCCTCTGGTTAATAGGTTAGTCCCAAAAATAATATAAAATTGGATAATAAAGCCCAATATTGTCTAAAACAGTAGATAATATAGCATGGAGCAATCAAAAATTATAGATACATTGGAGACGTATCAATACCCACAAGTTAATCACATCCTACTCATGCAGTATTTGAGGATTGTAACTAATGAATAAAAACTGTGTAATAAAGGGGGTATGATCAAAGTGTTACTTGTCTTGCTGACGATCCGCAAACCCTAGAGACTCGTAGTAGCACGCTATGCACTCCGGAAATTCTATCGCAAACAAACAATAGCATACATAAGCACTCAAGCATAGATGCAAGGTTAAACTCAAATAAGAAGATCCAATCTGAAAGTTCAACTGAAGAGCTTCGATTTGCAAAAAGAATCAACCAAATCGGAGCTATGAAACTCAAACTACGGTCAGAGGAACTTCGAATTCAAATCTTCTTTAAACCAAATTTTAAATTATCAAAACCATGTTCAAGTTGATTAACCAGAAAGAGGGGCTCGATACGAAGATTTTGGCGTTGGTTTCACTGGATTTGGACGAACGGTTAAAAAGTTGCGAGGGTTTGAAGATCAGGGGCTAATCTGCGATAAATATATTCACAGATAGGTCCCTGGCTAAAAATAAAATAAAAAGGAAAGACTACAGCGCGAACGTTCGTTAACAGAGACGAACGTGCGAACGTGTTTGTTAAAAACGAACTAACGAGCAGACGCTCGCTAAATAACGAAACCAAAAAAACGAACCGAACCGATCTAAAAAAACGAAACTAGGGTTTCTAAAAACCGGACGGATTTGGAAAAACCGGCGTAGTGGGCGGGATCCGAGCGGCGGCGGAGGCGTGCGAGTCCCGGCGGCGAGGCGAGGCGGTGGGGCTCGGCTGCTGCTCTTGAGGTGGTGGCGGCGGCGGCGGCAAGTCTTGGCGGCAAGTCTTGGCGGCGCGGCTCGATGGCGGGTTGAGGCGTGAGGTGGGACAAGGAGAGGAGGCGGTGGGGTCGGTATTTAAGGAGGAAGGGGTTGCTTGCGGCTTGGGGAGGGGGCAAGGCGGGCGAGGCGGAGTCCGGCTCGGGACGAGTCGTGGCGTGAGGCGCTCAGCCTTGAGGAAGGTGGCGGCGGCAGCTGGGCTTCGGCCCGCTCGGTTGGGCCGTTGGCCCAGTCGGGCACAATTTATTTTTTTAAATGAATTCCGCTGAAAGAAAGTCCTAAATAAATATAAAAAAAATCTAAAATACCTAAAACAATTTTCACCGTCTAAATAAAATATTTAGAACAAAGTGAACATTTTCTTGGCCTAAAAATGCAAATTTTGAAAAAATGCATATTTTTCTACTTCAAATAAAATAGCAATAAAAATCTAAATAAAATAATTATTTGATTTTAACATTTTCCTCCAATATTTATTTTATTTTGGAGAAGTCATTTTATCTCCTCTCCTTTATTTTTAATATTGGAAATATTTTGGAGACAAAAATAATTAAAATCAAAATGATCCTCTTTTCAATATTTGAGAAAATTCAAATATGAAAATGAATGAAATCCCCAACTCTCTCCATGGGTCCTTGAGTTCCTTAGAATTTCTAGGATCAAAACCAAAATGCAAATGAAATATGATATGCGTATGATGACCTATGTATAACATTCCAAATTGAGAATTTGGGATGTTACAAACCTACCCCCCTTAGGATGAATCTCGTCCTCGAGATTCAGGTTGGCTAGAAAATAGGTGTGGGTGGTCTTTCCATAGGTCTTCCTCTCGTTCCCAGGTGGCTTCATCCTCGGTATGGTGGATCCATTGAACTTTGCAAAACTTGATAACCTTGCTGCGTGTAACTCGGCTGGCAAACTCAAGAATCTTGACAGGTTTCTCCTTGTAGGTTAAATCACTATCCAATTGAATTGCTTCTAGGGGCACTGTATCTCTCAGAGGAATATCGGCCATCTCAGCATGGCACTTCTTCAACTGGGAAACGTGAAACACGTCATGAACTCCTGACAATCCTTTGGGTAACTCCAACTTGTAGGCTACTTCTCCCATATGTTCCAAAACTCGGTATGGTCCTACAAATCTTGGGGCTAACTTTCCCTTAACTCCAAAACGTTTAAATCCTCACAGAGGCGACACACGAAGATATGCTCTATCTCCGATTTCATAGACTACCTCCTTGCGTTTTGAATCTGCATAACTCTTCTGCCTGGACTGAGCTACCTTCAGTCTATCGTGAATCAATTTAACCTTCACTTCGGACTCTTTAATCAAATCTGGTCCAAACAACTGACAGTCTCCGACTTCATCCCACATCAATGGTGTCCTGCACCTCCTTCCATACAAACCTTCGAAAGGGGCCATCTTCAAACTGGCTTGATAGTTGTTGTTGTATGAGAACTCCGCGTAGGGCAAATTATCATCCCAACTAGATCCATAATCTAGCGCACAAGCTCTCAACATGTCCTCCAGAATCTGATTGACTCTCTCGGTCTATCCATCTGTCTGCGGATGAAAGGTTGTACTGAACTCTAGCCTGGTACCCAAGGTCTGGTGCAGGTGGTGCCAAAACTTTGAAGTAAACTGCGTTCCTCTATCTGATACGATGGTCCTCGAAACTCCATGCAGACATACGATCCTAGTCATATATATCTTGGCCAACTTTGCACTTGTATAGGTGGTTTTCACTGGGATAAAGTGAGCCACTTTGGTCAAACGATCCACTACTACCCAGACAGAATCATATCCCGATCGGGTCCTGAGTAATCCGGTAATGAAATCCGTGCCAAGCTTATCCCACTTCCATTCGGGTATCGGCATAGGCTGCAGTAATCCTGCTGGCTTCTGATGTTCTGCCTTCACTCTCTGACATACATCACATACAGCTACATACTCAGCAATATCCTTATTCATACCATTCCACCAGAAACGCTCCTTCAAATCCAAATACATCTTGGTGTTTCCGGGGTGTATCGAGTATGGCGAGTCATGAGCTTCCTGAAGTATTAACTTCCTGAGCTGTGCATTATTGGGTACATAAACACGGTCCTCAAACCATAAGGTGTCGTGCTCATCCTCACAGAAATCTTTGGCTTTTCCTTTGCTCATCTTCTCCTTTATCTCAGTAATTTATTTGTCATCCTTCTGAGCTTCTCGAATCTTTCCCAATAATGTCGACTGAACCTCCATTGTTGCGACAAAACCTCTAGGGACTATCTCCAAATGTAGCTCCCTGAGATCTTCGACTAACTCCTTTGGTAATCCTCCGCTTATGAGGGTATTGGCATAACTCTTCCGGCTCAAAGCGTCCGCTACGACATTGGCCTTGCCTGGGAGATAGTGCAACTTCATATCATAGTCCTTTATATATAAGCTCCAACCATCTCCTTTGCCTGAGGTTCAGCTCCTTCCGAGTGAAAATGTACTTCAAACTCTTGTGATATGTGTACACATCACAACAATTTCCAATAATAAAATGTCTCCAGGTCTTGAGCGCATGCACTACGGCTGCTAACTCCAAATCATGCGTGGCATAATTCAACTCATGCAGTCAAAGTTGACGTGAGGCATATGAAACAACTCTTTCGTCCTGCATAAGTACACCTCCAAGTCCTAAGCGAGAAGCGTCGCAATACACTTGGAAATCTTTGCGTATATCCGGCAGAATCAGCACTGGGGCTGTAACCAAACGTTTCTTCAACTCCTGGAAACTTGTCTCACATTCATCTGTCCATTTAAACTTAGTGTCTTTCTTCAACAACTCCGTCATGGGCTTCGCAATTTTAGAAAAAATTCTTAATGAATCTCCAATAATATCCCGCGAGTCCAAGAAAACTGCGGATCTCTCCAACTAAGGTGGGTGCCAACCACTCAGTGACTGACTAAACTTTTGTAGGATCCACGGCTATACCTTCTCCTGATATAACATGTCCAAGAAATCCAACTTCCTTCAACCAAAACTCACACTTGCTGAACTTGGCATACAACTGATGTTCCCTGAGCTTCTCGAGAACTAAACGCAAATGCTCCTTGTGTTCCTCTTCATTCTTTGAGTATACCAGAATATCATCAATGAACACCACGACAAACTTATCCAAGAACTCCATGAACACCTTATTCATCATACTCAAAAAATAGGCAGGGCGTTAGTCAATCCAAATGACATAACCGTGTACTCATATAGCCCGTACCTTGTGGTGAAGGCCGTCTTAGGTATATCCTGTTCTCGGATCTTCAACTGGTGGTATCTTGATCGTAGATTGATCTTGGAAAATACTTTAGCTCCTTGCAACTGATCAAACAAATCATTGATCATCGGCAGTGGGTACTTGTTCTTGATCGTCACTTTGTTCAATGCATGATAATCAACAAGCATTCTCAATGATCCATCCTTCTTCTCAACCAAGAGCACTGGGGCTCCCCACGGTGACGAACTTCATCAAATGTAACCCTTCTCCAATAACTCCTTGATCTGCTTCTTAATCTCCTCCAGATCATTCGCGGGCATCCGGTATGGTCTCTTCGATATCGGTCCGGTGCCTGGCAATAGCTCTATCAAAAACTCAATGTCTCGATCCGGCGGCATGCCTGGTAGCTCCTCACGGAACACATCCGGATAATCCTTCACTACAGGCACTTCCTACTGAACAACTCCTGAGAGGGAATTTACTTGGGTTCACTTTGGCGCGTGCCTGGATACGTACTTAATCCTTTTCCCCTCCGGGTTGGTGAGCAGAATTTACCTACTAGCACAGTCAATGTTTCCACCATACTTAGATAGCCAATCCATTCCTAGTATCACATCCAATCCTCGTGACTCCAAAATTCTTAGGTCTGAGGGGAAAACATGGCTACCAATGGTTAAGCGTAACTGTCGGTGTCAAAACTGGTGGATCTCGGGTAGGGGGTCTCGAACTGTGCGTCTAGGCGGATGGTAACAGGAGACAAGGGACACGATGTTTTACCTGGTTGGGCCCTCTCGATGGAGGTAATACCCTACTCCTGCTTGATTAATATTGATGATATGGGTAGTACAAGAGTAGATCTACCACGAGATCGAGAGGCTAAACCCTAGAAGCTAGCCTATGGTATGATTGTTGTTCGTCCCTACGGACTAAAACCCTCCGGTTTATATAGACACGGATAGGGTTAGGGTTACAGAGTCGATTACAATGGTAGGAGATCTAGATATCCGTATCGCCAAGCTTGCCTTCCACGCCAAGGAAAGTCCCATCCGGACACGGGACGAAGTCTTCAATCTTGTATCTTCATAGTCCAGAGTCCGCCAGCGGTGATAGTTACGCTATCTGGACACCCCTAATCCAGGACTCCTCGGAGCCCTGAACCAGGCTTCAATGACGACGAGTCCGGCGCGCATATTGTCTTGGCATTGCAAGGCGGGTTCCTCCTCGAATACTTTATAGAAGATTTTGAACACAAGGATAGTGTTCAGCTCTGCAAAACAAGTTCCACATACCACCGTAGAGAGAATAATTTTTGCACAGATCTGCAGACGTATTCGCGGGCGTGACATCACACCACGGCCAGCCTTCATAAGAATCGGTTTTACTTGTCCCACCTCGGTAGCGTTTAGCGAGGCGGTTTCCTTGGCACGTCTTATCAAAGCGTAGATCGTGCCCCCTTATTCCGGGATTCTCATCAATACGGACGTGGGTAACCCAACCACGCCCGTTGGCACGCCTCCTCTATCGAAGGCGAGTCCCAATCGACCACGGGGAAAGAAGTCTTCGTCAGAAAGTCCGGCGCCGGGAAGTACCCCAGCCGCACTATTTCCCCAAGGGGATCAGCCCTCAAGCGAGCCGTAGGTAAAAAAGAAGGGGTCCTGTGAATAAAGAACATCCCTGTATTTATTTCTGAAGATAACCGAAATTGTACCTTGTAGTTCGGATCTCAGCCCTTCTCGTGAGCTCGTCTTGAGGATCTTCATCCGAGATGATAGAGAGTGAAAAGCCTCCACCTATCGCGCTTCGTGCGGTAGGCGACCCTGAAGTGTAAATCACGGAGAGTTTCCCGAGTCCGCGGGGCGGACGGTCCGCGCCAACCGGCGTGCGGTCGGAGGAGTGAAGGACCTGCTCGGGCGGCGTATATCTCAGAAGATCACCGTGCGCTAATGGCTACGGTAATTGAAAGAGTTGCATCCGCGAGAGCGGATTGCATGAAGCCGCCGGAAGTTCTATCGACGGGTTTGAAATCTGAAAAAAATGATGTACCTTCGATAGTTATGCATATAGAATGCACCTGTATAGATAGTATCCTCGAGACTCGGTATGCTGTCACAACCGACAGCGTGCGAGGATCATAATCTCGATACTAACATGTCGCCGTTCCTATGTAGGTGGCGGGCGTCCGTGGCTAGCGGATGATGGATTTGCCGAACTAAAGCGGCAACTTGACGAGGCGGATCACGGACATCGCGCTGGTCAATAAGCGGTTTGACGAGTCACAAGGTATGCGACTTCTCGCGGACACCTGGTAAGGGAGCTTGACGCCCATGCCTTACTACTTGTATGCTTTGATGCGACGGTGCCGCTGCTTTGTGGAGAGGTGTGGGCGGAACTTGCCCGAGCTAAAGAGCAAGCCCGAAGAGTAATCGCGTCGCTTTAAAAGCGGCGAAGAGCTGAAAGCCGAGCGGGCTGCTCACCGCCAAGTAAAGAGGAAATGGCCGATTTGGCCTCAAACTGAAGAATACTACCAATCGCTGCGAGGTTCTTGAAAAAGAACGTCAAGCGGAACAAGAGGACCTGAAAAAGGCCACCGCCGATTCCAAGGATGCCCGTTCGCTATAAGAGCTGCCAAGGAGGAGCTGAGTCGGGCGGGGATATTGCGGTGGAAAACCGTTTACGCTGCGGAGGAAATATCTGATCCGAAGTATGCTCGGTTGGACAAGCTGTGGAGTTCGGAGGATGCTTATCTCGACTTAGCGGCGAAGCGCTGCGACGCGATTGAGCGCTTCGAGGCCGAAGGGGCACTGAAGGAAGAGCTATTTTGGTCGCAATTCCATAGTCCGGGCGTCCTCTTCCGTTGACCGATCGGTTGGCCGAATGGGCCGAGCTGAATCGATTATCCGGACTTGCCATGAAGCATGTCATGACTCATTTATGGCCAGGCGGACCCCAGCAGAAGAGTTATTTTGGCTTAGTGCAGCAGTTCCTTGGTGCGGTACCGCGTATCGACGCAATGAAGCGGTCGGCGTGTATTGAGGGGGCGCGGATGGCTCTTGCCCGTGTCAAGGCATACTGGGCTGAGATGAAGGCCATCGATATTGCGTCCCCAGACTCGGACGACAGCCGAGTACCAGTCGAGCGCTATTTTGAGGAAGTTCTTCCGGGCGCTCGTTTAATAGAGACGCAATGCTCGAAGGATGTTATGTTTGAATGACATGTATAATTTTATGAAACAACGTTTCAATTTAATGTGAGAGCTTTTTATACTTGTGCCTTCAAGTAGTAAACTACCTCCTGTGGGGCCGTTGACGTATATATGTATATAACCTGAAAGATGGCAGTCTTCGCCTTCAGCCCCCACGCACATAGTGCGGGGGTGTTTGCAAAGAAGTCGCGCTTTCACACTTAATCCAACGTCTTGGTCCTATAAAGGAGGTGGTGGCGTAGAAAACTAGGCAACCGGACTATAATGCTTTAACACTTTCACTTAGCCATAGGAGTTCGATGGTGGGGCTACTATATAGCCCCTGGGGGCACCGCACTCTCCCGAATTCGGGGTGCGTATGTGCCTGACCGGAAAACGGTCCTTCGTTAATGCGGAGGAATTCTAAACATTCCGGTGAGTCATCGAGTGGTTGACGGTCTCTCGCTATATCATGACATCAGTTTTCGGCTTTCTCTCTTGAGGTGCTCGCCCGGCAACCGGGCACAATCGCGAGAGTTCTCCCGGTGCCGCGTTAGCCGATAGAACGGAACGTAAGGCAGCAAAACACAGGAGCCGGGCAAACCCAACATTTGACCAAAGACATGATTGAGCTGATGCATATAAGGCCTAACTCGAGGCGTCGAACACTCCCTAAGGTATTCGGTCTTTTATAAAGCGGGCGAACAATGCCCTTGGTAACAAGCCCCCGTGTCCAGTGCGTGCAAACTTCGAAGTGGCCGATGCCAAAACGCCATGACCTCCTCCTCGATTATAATAAGAGACCGGGGATGAGTAACAACAAGAGACAGTGAAAAAGGTTTACGCAGGTCTTAATCTGAAAAGAATCCTTGCAGCGGGTCCTGCTTGCACGCCTGCACTGTGTCTCCGTTGTGCCGTATCTGACGGGTATAGCAGCGTTCATCTGTAAAAGAGAGGAACTTAGTTTTGAAAAAGATTGTGCTAAAATGTAATTGGAAATAAAATAGAGTATGATTCAAAAATGAGTAAAATTGAGCTTTATTGTCTCTTGTTGTACATGCGTGGAGCCCCTTGTAAGGGGGGTACGCGGCTAGTAAGCATCATGTTTATTTATGCCGGACTCGCCTAACCGTGTCCGGGGTCTGAACGACCTGCTTTAGATGCTTTTGGCCAGCAAGGCCGTATTAGTGTGAGGCTGTTAAGGCAGTCTCACATTCTTTCCTTGAGGGACAAGCGCAGCTTCCCTTTAATGAAATGATGCCTCGTGTCCGGGCATTTTAAGTTTAAGAGATGCATAATGCGGTATTGCGTTAAAGCGGGCGAAAGCTTGGCGTCCAAAGAGTGCTTGATGGCTACTTTTAAATGGGGCGATGTGGAAGACCAACTTTTCCCGACGGAAGTTGTCGGGTGAGCCGAACATAACTTCCAATAGTAGGGAGCCCGTACAATGGGCATATGTGCCTGGCATTATTCCTTGGAAGGAAGTGTTGCTATGGCTAATCCTGTTTGGGTTTATCCCCATGTTGCGGATTGTGTCCTGGTATAGCAGGTTTAAATCACTGCCGCTGTCCATTAGGACTTGCGTAAATTGAAGACCGTCGATTATAGGTTCTAGTATCAAGGCAGTCCATCCTGCGTCCGGATACTTTCGGAGTAGTCGATGGTCGAAGGTAATTGGTTTTGACAACCGGTGTTGGGACTCATTGGGTAGATTGTGCGGTAGCGTAATTCATGGGTGCCGCTCTGTTTTCCCCTTTGTTACTTGAAGTAAGTTTACTGTTTTGACCTCTTGTGGGAAATTCTTTTGTTTTCCGGGGCTCTGCTTGTGGTGCTCGTCATCATCCTCACTTGGTGTGTCGAGCCCCTTGTGTTCGGCGTTGAGTCTGCCGGACTGCTTAAAGACCCAACAATCTCTGTGGGTATGGTTTGCAGGCTTCCCGGGAGTACTGTGGATTTGGCATATCTTGTCCAAGATTTTGTTTAAGTTGGATAGCTCATCGCTATTGTCCTTAAGGGGCAGCTCTTTATTGTTCTGCCGTGAGCAGTTGAATCCGGCGTTGACTGTCGCACTCTTTGGACCGTTCCCCTTAATCCTGCGCTGGTCCTTGCTGCGTCGTGGTTTCCCATTTCCATCCCTGACTTCGGATGTACTTGGGTCGCTGGTACTGCATCTTGCTAGCCAGCTATCCTCTCCAACGCAAAAGCGGGTCATGAGGCTTGTTAGTGCAGCCATTGTTCTTGGCTTTTCCTGGCCAAGGTGTCTGGCGAGCCATTCATCTCGGACGTTGTGTTTAAAAGCTGCTAAGGCTTCGGCGTCCGGACAGTCGACTATTTGGTTCTTTTTGGTGAGGAACCTGTTCCAGAATTTTCGAGCTGACTCTCCGGGCTGTTGGATTATGTGACTTAGATCGTCCGCGTCCGGAGGTCGGACATAGGTTCCCTAGTACTCCCAACTACCAATGGTGTTTTCGGGGAGGCTTTTAAGCCAATGCCGGGCTGGCCCTTTGAGCTTGAGGGGTAGGTATTTTATGGCGTGGAGATCATCTCCTCTGTCCATGTGTATGTGGAGGATATAATCCTCAATCCATACTCCAGGGTCTGTCGTTCCGTCGTATGCCTCTATGTTTACGGGCTTGAATCCCGCTGGAAATTCATGATCCAGCACCTCATCGGTGAAACATAGAGGGTGTGTGGTGCCCCTGTATTTGGGTGTGCCGTGATGTTCGGATATTTGACGTGTTGTATTGCTCGCCAGAACTTGTTTCCTTGGCCCGTAGATAGATCTAACTGGGCCATCCTTTTGGTGCGAATCCTTATGCGGATCGCGTGCCGGCTTGTGTGCGGCGCCGCTTGCCGCTCTGCATTTGCCATGTGGTCGTCTATCCGACCTGGCGGCCTCTTTGTTTTTTGATCGTGAGGGCTCTACGGCCTCCTCATCGAATTCGGGCAGTAGTTTGCGCTTTGGGTAGCTCTTTGCTTGGCGGTTGTCGCCATATTTGTCTGCAGTGTTGAGTAATTTACTCCATCTCATTGGTCGTCTTCCGCTGTTACGAGCCTCTGTTTACTGCTTTTTCAAGCTACGCGAGAGCGAGGAGCTCTTTGTGGAGGTTCTTGATCCAATGGCGTGTCCGGCGTGAGATCGTCGGCATTGTTGTCCTTGCCGGGACGGGTTCTTTGTCCAAGTTGGCCTGTTCGGATGGTTGCTCAATGGCATGTTAAATGGTTGGCGGCTCACCCTGCTCTATGGCTGGGCCGTGTGGGCGCTATCTTTGTCGAGGTGGGGTTTTGAGCGCGCCACGCTGCCGCTTTGACCGCTTCGAGGGAATTTTCTTTCGCAGCGTCTCGTCGTTCCTCGTTATCGCTTCCCTTAGTTGTGTCCACCATATATATATCGTAAGTTGAGGTGGCCATCCAGTGCCCTGCGGGCGCTGGTTCTTGATCGTCTCCGGCACCGTCGTCCATACCGTCGATGTCTTCAGAGTCGAAGTCGAGCATGTCGGTTAAATCATCGACAGTGGCTACAAAGTGGGTGGTGGGTGGGCGTTGAATTTCTTCGTTGTCCGAATCCCAACCTTCCTGACCGTAGTTTGGCCAGGGCTCCCCTGACAAAGAGAGAGACTTTAATGAGTTCAGGATATCGCCAAAGAGCGAGTCTTTGAAAGATGTCGCGCGGTGAACTCCATAACCGCCTTGATCGGATTCATTGGCGGGCGAGGAGGTTCGGGTCCGGAAAGGAGTCCGGCACCTGGGAGTCACGAGCTTTGCAAAGGACAGGGATGGTGTTCAGCTCAATCGTCGTAGAGATTTCAGCCCCCGAGGCGGTGTCTAACCAACCGTCCTCGATCGGCGAAACCGGCTCCGGATTAAGGGTCAGAGCGGGCACTGGTGTGGCCTCCAGGGCACTGTTCGGCAGCAGAGCTAGATCGTACCCATCGAGACAGTGTGGCACGCTCGGCTGTGGCTCAAATCCGTCGAAGATCAAGTCTCCGCGGACATCGGTCGTATAGTTCAGGCTTCCAAATCTGACCTGATGGCTAGGGGCGTAGCTTTCGATCTGCTCCAGATGGCCTAGCGAATTGGCCCGCAGCGCAAAGCCGCCGAATACGAAGATTTGTCCGGGGAGAAAAGTCTCACCCTGGACTGCGTCGTTGATGATGATTGAAGGAGCCATCGGGCCTATAGGTGACGACAAAGAGGAACTCTCAATGAAAGCACCAATGTCGGTGTCAAAACCGGCGGATCTCGGGTAGGGGGTCCCGAACTATGCGTCTAGGTGGATGGTAACAGGAGACAAGGGACACGATGTTTTTACCCAGGTTCGGGCCCTCTCGATGGAGGTAATACCCTACTCCTGCTTGATTAATATTGATGATATGGGTAGTACAAGAGTAGATCTACCACGAGATCAGAGAGGCTAAACCCTAGAAGCTAGCCTATGGTATGATTGTTGTTAGTCCCCACGGACTAAAACCCTCCGGTTTATATAGACACCGGATAGGGTTAGGGTTACAGAGTCGGTTACAATGGTAGGAGATCTACATATCAGATCGCCAAGCTTGCCTTCCACGCCAAGGAAAGTCCCATCCGGACATGGGACGAAGTCTTCAATCTTGTATCTTCATAGTCCAGGAGTCCGGCCAACGGTGATAGTTCGGCTATCCGGACACCCCCTAATCCAGGACTCCCTCAGTAACCGATCGCACCACTGCTCCTGGTGAGCTTACTAGCATGGGTGACCTAGGGGCTAAGGTGGGTAGTTTAAACTTGTCCACAAATCCCCTTGATATGTATGAATGTGATGCACCAATATCGAAAAGAACAAGAGCGGTAAATGACTTAACCAAAAACTTACCGATAACTGCATCTGGCTGCTCTTCAACCTCCTCCACGTTCACGTGGTTCACTTGTCCCCTGTTGAAAGGGTTGGGCTTCTTCCCAAGCTTCCATTGTCATTTCCATTCTTTGCTTCAGGGCACTCATTGGCAGAGTGTCCAGTCTTCCCGCACTTGAAACAAGTAATGTGACTTTGATCCTTCTTGGCGGGTGTGGCTGGGTTAGAGCGGTTCTGTTTGCTGCTTGCTCCATTCCCATTTCCATTCTTGGGGCCACTGTATTTATGCGAACTTCCTCCATTGTGAGTATGGCCTCCATGGTTATGGGTATATCCTCCCGAGTTCGGGGTAAAATGAGGCTTCTGCGAGGCTCCAGAATTGTACCTCCCTTGTCCATACTTCCTTTTGCGGCTCTCTATCTGTTGCTGCTTCCCTTCAATCATTAGAGCTCTGTCTACCAACTCCTGGTAGTTAGCGAATGTCGCTACCATCAACTACATACTCATCTCATCATTCAACCCTTCCATAAACTTCTCCTGCTTCGTGGCATCGGTGGCCACATCATCCGGGGAATAGCGAGGTAACTTACTGAACTCATCCACGTACTGCCCCACAGTACGATTTCCCTGGCGTAAGTTGCAAAACTCACGCTTCTTCATGCTCATAGCTCCAGTTGAAACATGTGCAGTGCGGAATGCTTTCTAAAACTGATCCCAAGTGATATTCGATATAGGGAAAGTGGATGTGTAATTCTCCCACCATGAGGTTGCGGGTCCATCCAATTGATGTGTGGCAAAACGCACCTTCTCAGCATCTATGCAACCTGCGGTGGTCAACTCCCTTCCAATCCGGCGTAGCTAGTCATCAGCAACTATCGGCTCGGTGCTACTGGAAAACACCGGCGGCTGCAACCTCAGAAAACGGGCTAAGTTGTCAACAGGAGGTGGTGGTGGTGGGTTGTTGTTGTTGTTGTTGTTGTTGTTGTTGTTGTTGTTGTTGTTGTTGTTGTTGTTGTTGTTGTTGTTGTTGTTGTTGTTGTTGTTGTTGTTGTTGCCTTGGTTCTGGACTAGTTGTTGTATCAAGGCATTCTGCTGTTGGATCAACTGGGTGATCTCTGGTGGGAAGACAAATCCGGTGTCACATCTCGGAGGCATTTGATGGATTTAGAGGGGAGAGATTAGAATAGAATGAGGTCTAATGAGAAAACACTACCCATATGCACATGAGACAAACACAAACATATCACACCAAAACAATTCAAGCAAGGGCATACAATCGATCTAAATATCGTCATAGTGCATGGACTACTACTATATACATGGGGGAATACTACTAATAATATGGTGGTCTACTAGAAATTTTGACCGGTGGAAGACTCCATGATATCCGCTCCAGCTTCGTCTTCATAATCATCATCACTGTTGTCGGGGTCGGAGTCGGTGTCGTCGATGATGATGAAATCCTCGGGATGATCGTCATCTCCTCCTGGCGCGGGGTCTCCCATGAATACTCTTAGCTTCCTCGTCAGGTAGTCATTCTTCTCCACTAGTATTGCGATTTCCTCCTCATATCCGTCGCGTGTAGACTTGAGTTCCTCTTCTAGCTCCATGTTCCTGGTCATCACCTTCTTCAAATCTATCATGCTTGCGCACATTTGGTTCTCCTGGTGACGAATGTGCTAGTTTAACTCCTGGATGAAGGCTGCAATGGACCTGTCCCTCCTGGTACTAATCATCTCCCATTGCTCATCTCGGCGCCCACATATCTGGTAGATGGTGTCCTTAAGATCCTTGTGATAAACTTTGCTGATGCGTCCCATGGCGATGTGGGCTGCCATGCTCTTACCTAGACTCCAGGTTGGTGCATCAATGGAAAACTCTATGGGCTCAGTAACTGGCGTGAATGTCCTTCCTGGAACTTGAACTCGAATCATCCATCACTCCTCTTCTGGTAAAGTGGCGGTGTAGGTCCCGGCGAAGCTTGGTATTCCAATGTTCAAGTACCTAGTGACTTCCTTCAAGTGTCTCCCAAAAGGGGTGTCTTCATCCGGTTGTGCAAACTTGTTCCTTGAGTCAGCCATCCTATAGAGTAGAAAAATGGAGAGGAGTTAGAAATGAGTAGAGAAGAGTGACATATGGCTTAACTTAGTGGTTGTGTCCTACAATTAGCGTGTTCTCTGATACCATCATGTAGCGATCCGACCTCAAACGGTCAAATCTCTGTGTATAAGTGTCATCCCTGGATCGGTAATGTTGACACACACAGTACTTGAAGGATTTATAACAGAGTGCAATCACACACTTATTACATCGAATGTCTCAAAAGAGAACTTATTACAATAAATATGGCTTAAGGCCATCTGAATAAGATAATAGCGGAAGGCTTGGAAGATAAAGTGAGTCCATCAACCCCAACGGCATAGCTGAGTGCACAACAACGACCTAGTACACCTTACTCTTCGTCTGAAAAGTCTGCAACATGATATGTTGTAGCCCGAAATGGGTCAACACATGGAATATGCTGGCAAAATAACACAGTAGACCAATTGAAGTAAATGCTAACACTACCTGCATATATGGCTGGTGGATGCTCTATGGTTATAATGTTTTTACGAAAAGCCAATTTTTCCCTACAACAAAGGAATATATTTTATTTAACTATCATGGTGGTTGAAACATTGAGAATGGTAAAACCCCAATTAAGAAGTAATTAACAACCCAGCAAATTAATTTAGAGTGATGAGATCAAATCAATAATTAAAGTACCAGATACTCAAGATGTACATAACCGGGGACACGGCTAACCATGATTAGTTTGTACACTCTGCAGAGGTTTGCGCACTTTTCCCCACAAGACTCGATCTCCTCCGTTGGATTTCCCGCACTACATGGTGTTTGAGAAACGGATGACCGAGACATAGTCTTTCAGAAGCATTAACTCTTTACTCTGGGTAGACAGAACCAACCTACATCCCCTACATCTGCTAACCTACCACTGAAAGAGGTCACGCAACATACTCAACTATGCCAGAGCCCATAATGTCTTGTGGCTGCACACGGAAGTTTCTAGCATGAATAATCTTATGATCTCTTTGAGCCTGGGTGGCGAACCAAATGACAGCACTGGTATATCCCCAGGTGCCCGCAACCAATCCACCCAGATGTGTATTTAAGTAGCCACCTTAAGTTAACCATTAATTATTAATCTCACATCTGTCATGGATACCCTCGAACCCAATCCACGTCTACGAGCATAGCATAGCAACTTGAGCATGATGTATATGTAACTCCCAAGTGTTTGATATAAAAGGGCAATAGGTTATACCTCATCATCTACTTCCCAGTACCCACAAGTTAATCACATCCTACTCATGCAGTATTTGAGGATTGTAACTAATGCATAAAAACTAGGTAATAAAAGGGGTATGATCAATGTGTTACTTGCCTTGTTGACGATCCGCAAACCCTAGAGACTCGTAGTAGCACGCTCCGCACTCCAGAAATTCTATCTCAAACAAACAATAACATACATAAGCACTCAAGCATAGATGCAAGGGTAAAACTCAAATAAGAAGATCCTATCTGAAAGTTCAACTGAATTGCTTCGATTTGCAAAAAGAATCAACCAAATCGGAGCTACGAAACTCAAACTACGGTCAGAGGAACTTCGAATTGAAATCTGCTTGAAACCAAATTTTAAATTGTCAAAACCATGTTCAAGTTGATTAACCAGAAGGAGGGGCTCGAGACAAAGATTTTGGCATTGGTTTCACTGGATTTGGACGAACGGTTAAAAAGTTGCGAGGGTTTGAAGATCAGGGGCTAATCTACGATAAAAATATTCGCAGATAGGTCCCTGGTCGAAAATAAAATAAAAAGAAAAGACTACTGCGCGAACGTTCGTTAACAGAGGCGAACGGGCGAACGCGTTCGTTAAAAACGAACTAACGAGCGGACGCTCGCTAAATAACGACCAAAAAACGAGCCGAACCGAACCGATATAAAAAAACGAAACTAGGGTTTCTAAAAAACCGGGACGGACCGGAAAAACCGGCGGCGGCGGCCGGGATCCGAACGGCGGCGGCGGCATCGTCGCGAGTCCATGGGGCGGCGAGGCGAGGCGACGGGCTCCGCCGCTGGCTGCGGGTGGCGGAGGCGGCGCAGTGACAATGACAGCGCAAAGGCGGGCGGTGGCGGTGGCAAGTGCGACGGCGGCGGCTCGGTGGCGGGGTTGAGGTGGCAGGGCGGGACGAGGAGAGGAGGGGGCGGCGGGGCCGGTATTTAAGAAGGGAAGGGGGGTTACTTGCGGCTTGGGGGAGGGGGAAAGGCGGCGGCGCGAGGCGGAGTCCAGCTCGGGGACGAGTCCGGTGGCGGCAGCTCGGCTTCGGCCTGCTCGGCTGGGCCGATGGCCCAGTCGGGCACAATTTTTTTAAATGAATTCTGCCGAAAGAAAATCCTAAATAAATACAAAAAATCTAAAAATGTCAAAAACAATTTTCACCGTCTAAATAAAATATTTAGAACAAAGTGAACATTTTCTTGGCCTAAAAAGGGAAATTTTTAAAAAGCATATTTTTGTACTTCAAATAAAATAGCAATAAAAATCCAAATAAAATAATTATTTGATTTTAACATTTTTCCTCCAATATTTCTTTTATTTTGGAGAAGTCATTTTATCTCCTCTCCTTTTTTTAATATTGGAAATATTTTGAAGAGAAAAATAATTAAAACGAAAATGATCCTCTTTTCAATATTGGAGAAAATTCAAATATGAAAATGAATGAAATCCCCAACTCTCTCCGTGGGTCCTTGAGTTGCTTAGAATTTCTAGGATCAAAACCAAAAATGCAAATGAAATATGATATGCATATGATGACCTATGTATAACATTCCAAATTGAGAATTTGGGATGTTACACATTCTCAACCGTAGCTATGCTTAAGTCTGTCTGAATCATGTTAGCAATTGCCGCATTTTATGATTATGAAATTTCGCAAATGGATGTCAAAACTGCATTCCTAAAGGTGCAACCAGAAGATTTTGTCGATCCTAAAGGTGCTAACAAAGTGTGCAAGCTCCAGCGATCCATTTACGGACTGGTGCAAGCCTCTCGGAGTTGGAATATATGCTTTGATAGTGTGATCAAAGCATATGGTTTTATACGGACTTTTGGAGAAGCCTGTATTTACAAGAAAGTGAGTGGGAGCTCTGTAGCATTTCTAATATTATATGTGGATGACATATTTTTGATTGGAAATAATATAGAATTTCTAGATAGCATAAAAGGATACTTGAATAAGAATTTTTCAATGAAAGACCTCGGTGAAGCTGCTTATATATTGGGCATCAAGATCTATAGAGATAGATCAAGACGCTTAATTGGACTTTCACAAAGCACGTACCTTGATAAAGTTTTGAAGAAGTTCAAAATGGATCAGTTAAAGAAAGGGTTCTTGCCTGTGTTACAAGGTGTGAAGTTGAGTCAGACTCAATGCCCGACCACTGCAGAAGATAGAGAGAAAATTAAAGTCATTCCCTATGCCTCAGCCATAGGTTTTATCATGTACGCAATGCTATGTACCAGACCTGATGTGTGCCTTGCTATAAGTTTAGCAGGGAGGTACTATCGTGGATTTGTCACGGCAGATGTCCTAGTGTGAGGACTTAGTCATGAGGCCAACGCATCTATGTGGTAGCTTGAGAGGGGTTGATCAGGATGAGAGACACGAGGCAGATCATCACACAAGACAAGGTTTTAAATAGCTTCGGGCCCCGGGAAACATCATCCAGTAATAACCCTCCATGTTGTTTGTGGCTAGGTCTCATATGCTCACGAGGGAGTCGCCGATCAACCGGCTCTCCTCTAGTCGTGTCTAGCCTTTTCAAGCTTATCTCCCCTCTTGGGGTGCCCTACCCCTCCTTATATAAGTTGGAGGGGCGGGTTACATGTGGAGTCCTAGTAGGACTAGGACTATTCTATAACAAGCAGAATCCTAGTCTTGCCCCCTTAAGGGAAAACTCCTTATGTCTTTCCTCCTAAACTGGCCCACCATAGCATGAGCCGGCCTTCTAGGCCTTGGGCCTTGTCCTTCGTCTGACTCGCCCGCTGGGTTACTAGTGAGTCACCAAGCTCCAGCCGGGTCATACATCTTGCGGGTTACACCGCGGGGTATATCCCCGACATTAGCCCCCAGTTTAGCTTGGATTTATCCATGGTAAACTCATGCTGCAAAATAAACACAAGAACAATTTTGACAGGTTGTGCCCCGGTTTAAAAGTTTTCCTGAGCCGGCACCTGATCATCCTTAAGTCCTTGTCATTTCCTCCTGGATGCGTGTCCATGATCTCATAGCAAATCTCCTTTAGCAGATATGTTCAAATTTTGCCAATGCAAAAAATCCGGGCACTTCTTCTGAAAAATATGGGTCAATAGGCCAGCTTCATAATCAATTTGCTGACATTGGTTTCTTGCAGAAAAAATATTATAAAGAGTAATTCATTTGATTCATCTCCCAGTGCTTAACTAAAATATTGGTCTTGAAATACTCATCTGATTTTCACCCGGCTTGAAGATGTAGAACTTGATGGTTTATCATCGCCAAAATTGCCAGTTTGTAAATATTGATGACGCCGAGTCATAATTGTTGCTAACATCAAGCTTGAAAATGTACCTCTCTTATACGCTTATCACTTGTAGCCCCCAAGTCTTAAGAAGGGAGCGTAGTAACAGCTTAAGACTTGCTTCAATATAAACGTCGCAACTTTGAAGAAATCTGATTTATCCATCTCAATCACTAGTCATAAACTGAATATTCCACATATGTAGCCCCCAAGTGCCGGGTTGTTATGCTTGCAGCAACCTAGGACTTGCAATTGCCTTATGCTCAAAAAACTTCAACCAGTGTAGCCCCCAAGGGCCGGGTTATTATGCAATAATGAGCAGGGACTTTGTAGATATGATCATTTGAACAGCAACATGTATCCCCCAAGGGCCGGGTCATTACGATGTAATGAGTTGGGTCCTCAATAACGCAAGCAAAAAATGACCTTGTATTAGCCCCCAAGTGTCGGGTCGTAAGCCTGCAGCGACTCGGGACTATTCCTTCCATTGCAGAATAAATCATATCCATTGATAAAGAAATAATAGCCATTGCGCTGAAGCGACTTTGAAAACCTCAATCATAATACTGGTTATTGATAACCATAATAAAATCCAGCCATGTCGGCTATTCAAGATTTGAATAATATAATCCGGTATGAAAACCTTAATCATTCAATATCATCATAAAAATCCAGTCAATTTTGGCTATTTAAAGATTTAGATACCTTATCGGTTGACAAGTAAATCCGGATTTTAAATACCCGACGGCTCTTGGCCGATGGAGACTTAATATGCATTCATTGTACTCCGGGATTTTTTTAACCCGACGGCTTATAGCCTTTGTGAAAATCAATAATTGATAACCCTTTTGAGACACCAATTTCAATCTTTTATGATGGGCTTAAACTTAATCATTTATGTAAGCCATAGCTCTGCAAATCCTGCACAGAGTTTAAACAACATATGCCCTGGCAACTTAATGTCAAAAGCCAGGGCGGGTAATAACCCAAACATAATATAGTCTTATGCATTTATAGAAAAGACTAGCATTAAGGCCATTTAAGCCTAAACATACTGGCAACTTAAAGTTTAAAATCCAGGGCGGGTTATCAAACCTTGCATATTCATATAACCAGGGAAACATACCTGTAGGATTGATTTATACTGCTGGGTTACATTGCCATACCCAGTGAGGGTAATAATCCAATGATTTATAAGCGCATGATTCCAATGGCACAATCCAAAATATACTGGCAACTTATCGTCCAAAGCCAGGGCCGGTTTATCAAAAACTTATTTATTTATTTATATCAAAATAAATATCATACCTGTGATATTTTTGGTCATCCGCTGGTTCATCATATACCGTGTAATCAGGGTAATATCCCGAAAACAGAGCACAATGCCCTTGTTCAATTATTCATGCTGCCAGCTTATAACGCCGCATGCAGCAAAGGACATTATCCGATAACCTAGAGCATAACACTCCAAGCACATAATCATCATATCCTGGTGACTTATAGTCCAAAACCAGGATGGGTGAAATAAACCCCAGAGTGGTTCACAATATGAACCATAAGGCATAATAGCCGTCATCAGTTTCCAATCATGTATCAATCATGTCACAAGAAGGAAACCTCAAAAAAGAATCTTCAAATCAAATAAAAATCAGAAAACAAGGCTTTCATAGGCTGCCAGGCCTAAAACTCAAGTGCTTTTCATGGGCTTGCACAGCCACGAGCTAATCCTTCAAACCTTGTAAGCCGGACCTCACATGATCAACCGCCGTTTTAACCTTGACAAGTTCAAGATCTTTAATAAGATTGACTGTCAAGAGTTCGGCGGGTCGTTCCAGGATTACCTGGGCGGAGTGGCAGACGTACAAGGCAGGATCAACTGAAATTCTTTGGTGTTATACACCTGGCGTTTCAAGCCAAGAAGGGGTTATCAAAGCTATGTTCTGTGAACATGGAGCCCCTAAGTGATATATTTTGATCTGTGCTCGCCGGGTACCTTTGTTTGAGCTGTGTTGTGCAGCAGACTCTCTTTGGTCCCTTTAATCTGGGCGTCAAGCCTCCAAGTAGGTTATAACAATGGCGTTCAAGCCGGATCAACAGGGTAGTCACAGCTATGCTCAATGAGCAGGAAGCTCCCAAGTGATCTTCAATAAGATAAGCCAATAAAGCAGGATACCCATGTTTGAACCGCGCATCATGGCAGTAGGTTTCACTTTGGCAACCTCTAATTTTTCTGAGAACTCAAACTTGTGAGAGATGGATTCTTTTTGAACCGTAATTTTAAACCGGATATTGAGAGCTTCAAAGCTTTGTGGGAGATAGATTTCCCTTGAATCGAGTTTTGAACCGGAATCTTTCCTTATAAACCGGAACTCTTTCTTTGAGCCGGAACTTTCAGATTACTCGGCACTATTTAAGACGGAAATTGTCTTGATAGCCTTAGTCGTGAGGCCAACACATCTATGTGGTGGCTTGAGAGGGGTTGATTGGGATGAGAGACACGAGGCGGATCATCACACAATACAAGGGTTTAGACAGCTTCGGGCCCCGGGAAACATCATCCGGTAATAACCCTACATGATGTTTGTGGATAGGTCACATTATGCTCATGAGGGAGTCATCGATCAACCGGCTCTCCTCTAGTTGTGTCTAGCCTTTTCAAGCTTATCTCCCCCTCTTGGGGTGCCCTGCCCCTCCTTATATAAGTTGGAGGGGCGGGTTACATGTGGAGTCCTAGTAGGACTAGGACTATTCTATAACAAGCAGAATCCTAGTCTTACCCCCTTAAAGGAAAACTCCTTATGCCTTTCCTTGTAAACCGGCCCACCATAGCATGAACCGGCCTTCTAGGCCTTGGACCTTGTCGTCCATCTGACTCGCCCGCCGGGTTACCAGTGAGTCACCAAGCTCTAGTCGGGTCATACATCCGGCGGTTTACACCGCGGGGTATATCCCCGACAGGTACCAAACTAATCTAGGAGTGGATCACTGTACAGCGGTCAAGAACATCCTGAAATACCTGAAAAGGACTAAGGATATGTTTCTCGTTTATTGAGGTGATAAAGAGCTCGTCGTAAGTGGTTACGTCGATACAAGCTTTGACACGGATCCGGATGACTCTAAGTCACAAACCGGACAAGTATTTATATTGAATGGTGGAGCTGTCAGTTGGCGCAGTTCCAAACAGAGCGTCATGGCGGGATCTACGTGTGAAGCGGAGTACATAGCTGCTTCAGAAGCAGCAAATGAAGGAGTCTGGATGAAGGAGTTCATATCCGATCTAGGTGTAATACCTAGTGCATCGGGTCCAATGAAAATCTTTTGTGACAATATTGGAGCAATTGCCTTGGGAAAGGAATCCAGATTTCACAAGAGAACCAAACACATCAAGATACGCTTCAATTCCATCCATGATCAAGTCAATGCTGGAGACATAGAGATTTGCAAAATACATACGGATCTGAATGTTGCAGACTCGTTGACTAAGCCTCTTCCACGAGCAAAACATGATCAGCACCAAGACTCCATGGGTGTTAGAATCATTACTATGTAATCTAGATTATTGACTCTAGTGCAAGTGGGAGACTGAAGTAAATATGCCCTAGAGGCAATAATAAAGTTATTATTTATATTTCCTTATATCATGGTAAATTTTTATTATTCATGCTAGAATTGTATTAACCAGAAACTTAGTACATGTGTGAATACATAGACAAACAGAGTGTCCCTAGTATGCCTCTACTTGACTAGCTCTTTAATCAAAGATGGTTAAGTTTCCTGACCATCGACATGTGTTGTCATTTGATCAACGGGATCACATCATTAGAGAATGATGTGATGAACAAGACCCATCAGTTAGCTTAGCATAATGATCGTTTAATTTTATTGATATTGCTTTCTTCATGACTTATACATATTCCTCTGACTATGAGATTATGCAACTCCCGAATACCGGAGGAACACTTTGTGTGCTATCAAACGTCACAGCGTAACTGGGTGATTATAAAGATGCTCTATAGGTGTCTCCTAAGGTGTCTGTTGAGTTGGCATAGATCGAGATTAGTATTTGTCACTCCGTGTATCGGAGAAGTATCTCTGGGCCCTCTCGGTAATGTACATCACTATAAGCATTGCAAGCAATGTGACTAATGAGTTAGTTATGGGATGATAAATTACGGAACGAGTAAATATACTTTCCGGTAACGAGATTGAACTAGGTAAGTTCTCGAACCCGTAGGGTCCGCACGCTTAATGTTCGATGACGATTTGTATTATGAGTTATGTGTTTTGGTGACAGAAGTTTGTTTGGAGTCCCGAATGAGATGAGGGACATGACGAGGAGTGTTGAAATGTTCGAGAGGTAAAGATTGATATATTGGAAGGTTATATACGGACACCGGAATGGTTTCGATAAGGTTTGGGGATTTTTCGGAGTACCGGGAGGCTACCGGAACCCCATGGGGAAAGTTAATGGGCCTAATGGGCCATAGTAGAGGAGAGAAGGCAGGCCACGGGAGGAGGCGCGTGCCCCCTGATGACCCACAAGTATAGGGGATCAATTGTAGCTCTTTTCGATAAGTAAGAGTGTCGAACCAAACAAGGAGCAGAAGAAAATGACAAGTAGTTTTCAGTAAGGTAATGTCTGCAAGTACTGAAATTAAAAGTAGCGAGTAGTTTGATAGCAAGATAATTTGTAACGAGAAAGTAATGATAGTAGCAATAAGTATGCAGCAAGGTATCCCAATCCTTTTGAGGCAAAGGATAGGCCAAAACGGTCTCTTATGATAAGCAAAGCGTTCTTGAGGGTACACGGGAATTTCATATAGTCACTTTCATCATGTTGGTTCGATTTGTGTTCGCTACTTTGATAATTTGATATGTGGGTGGACCGGTGTAACATCCCAAAATTCTAAATTTTGGAATGTTATAATAAATAAATAATTTTGATTGATTGATTGTTTGTTGTGTGATTTATTGTGTGAAATTGAGTGAAATTTGAAACTTTCTGAAAGTTGAATGAGAGGGAATGAAATGACTTTCCCAAACTTCCACCTTGCATTTATGATCTCCATGAATTCAAATTCTTTTCATCACAAAACCCTGGAGAGAAGATGACATGACTTCTTCCATTTATTTAAATGACAAGGGGTGTTGAAAATATTTGAATTTCATTTTGAAAATATTTCCAATTCTGAAACTTTATGCAACTCAATGATTTTCACGAGAGAAGATAAAATGACTTCTTCAAATTAAATGAAATATGAGTTGGGAGTTTTAAAAGAATTAAATTCAAAGTTCTTTTGAATTTATTTCCAATTGGAGTTATTTGAGTTTTATTCAAATTATTTTCTCCAAAACAAAATATATAGAAAATAGGGTAACATGATTCCCTACATCAGAAAATTGAGAGAAATTAATTTGAAGTCATTTTGGTATTTTAAAAATGATTTTTATTGGATTTTATTGGACCGGTAGCACTGTGTGAATTATTAAAATTTGTGTGTATTTTATTTGAAGCTAAAATAGTGTTCATGTTGTAGAAAATCTTTTTCTGAAAATTTTGATATATTATATGCCTATATAAAATTTTATTTATTTCTGTTTTGTTGTCTCTGTCAAAAAAAAATTGCTGCGCCCATGGGCCAAGGGCCAAGGCCCAAGGCCAAGCCAGTGCCGGCCGACCAAGGCCATCCACCGCACGCACCTAGGGAGCCAGGAGCCAAGGTTTCCTATTCTTTTACAAATCCTAGTAGGATTTGATCCCGTTCGTTATTCCGTTTATTCGATTTGTTTCTAGATCTTTTCCCTTTGTTTCCTAATCCTAGTCTATTTCTTGTCCCCTACCCAAGCAAAGCCCTCCCCTCCCCACTATAAATACCCAAGCACCCCCCTCCAACACATCAAACCAACACCTCTCCTCTCCTCTCCTCTCCGCTCCTCTCGCAGCAGCAGCAGCAGCAACACCACCGCCGCCGCCAAGTGCCGCCGCCGCGCCCTCGACCTCTCCTGAGGTTTATATGATCTCCTCTCCACCGTCCCGTGATCTCCTTTCCTCTAGGAGCAACCGCAACATCGGATCCGATCTTCTTCCCCAACTCCGACGACTACTCCGGTGAGATCCACGAAATCCCGTAATTCATTTTTTCAAAAATAGCAATCTTAGAAAATTCATATCTTTTAGAGTTTTTAGTATTTTGAGTGATTCCAATTGCTATGTGTCAAAATTTGCTGAAGTTTCTGTTAGTGTCTCTGGATTTCAAATTTGAGTAGTTTAAATTTGAATTTGATAAATTTTGTTCAGATTAGTATTTTGGCCATAACTTGAGTTTAAAAATAGGTTTTTAATTAATTCTTTTTGCTCCTGGTCTCTAGGACCTTTGTTTATCCAGTAGTATTTAGTATTTTATTTCTAGGTTAATTTAAATTAGGTTTTTAGCAAAACAGTACTGTTTTATTATTAGTTCTGTTTTAGCTTTTTCTTTATTGTTTTTATTAGTTTTAAATTATTTCTTTTTGTCACTTTTGACAAAATTAGTTGTGTTTCTGTTAGACAACAGGAGAAAATTTATTTTTATTTTAAAAATTATTTTCCTTAGTTTTGTATGAAACCTTCTATAGGTCATAGTTAGAGTTTTATAAAAGCTTTTTATTTGTTTCTTTTGCAAATAAAATTTTATGGAAAAAATACTTTCTGTTAAATTAGTTATTTTACATTTTATTTTCTGTTAATTTATTAGTTTATTATTTTAATTGTTGTTAAGTTTTTACTTACGGCAAAACTATATTAGATGTTTGTAGCAAAGTCATAGATCTTCGTTAGTAGTTTTTCTTTGTAGTTTTATTTGAAGTTTCTTTTGATTTTGTTTGAGTTTTATTATCGATTTTCCTTGCTGTTTTGATTGTTATTTGAGTGCTAAAATTGTTTGCTAGGATGTTTGCTTATGTGAATGCTATGTTTGACTATATAGATTTTCAACGGAGTGACGATTAGTTCTACCAAGTCATTTTCTCGACAGCGTTGTTATCTTCATCAAGTATTACCGAGCAAGTTCACTTTGACCATGCTTTCATACCTATGTTTTATTGCATTTAGTGGCATCTTTGCAACAACCCTCCGAGAGTGATATTGAATCCTTGTAGTTGAGTAGTATGCATGAGGTAGGAACCCATCACCCTGTTACCAAGCCCGGACGTTATTTATTTTAATGCTACGCTATGGTAGACGGGTTGGTATGAGTGCTCGGGAGTGGTGTGAGAATGGAGGATCTCGTCAATGACGACAACTCCATGATGGAATCTGCAAGGACTGCATCTTCAAGGCCTCAAGACTTCAAGACTCGAGACAAGAATTCAATACACACTCTGGGTGAAGGATGGTTGACGGGCACCTGGAGAAACCGGTGGTTGGCGGGATGCATGGAGAAGCGCCATGACATCTTGCGGAAAGCTTCACCCAGACTCAAAGAGACGGAAGAATACTTCATGCCCGGAAGCTTACCTGCAACCGCAAGTCACTATGGGCTCTGGCTTGGTTGACCTTAGTTGTGACTCTGGCTGGGGCGGTGCTAGCAGATGTAGAACTACGGTAGGATTGGATGAGCACCGGACGGTGGTCGAGGAACTCTTCGAAGACCATGTTTGATCGTCTTGTTCTCAAACACCACGAAGTGCGAGAACGTAAAAAGAGGGATCGAATCTTGCGGGTAAAGTGTACAAACCTCTGCAGAGGGTTTAAACCTAATCGATTAGCCGTGTCCCGATTACGGACAATTTGAGCATCTGGACTTGGATCTATCTCGAACTCTCAACACCGGATTGATAACTTAATTGTGGGCAACTTATGATGATTTTGGGCTATGAGACATCGGTTGGCGGAACCATGTCATGATAGAAAACTCCATAGTACAGACTTCATTTATTCCTTTGATGTAGGGAAAATAAAACCAGCTTTTACGCAAAAACCCGGACACGAGCCACAAAGCCATATTGCATATAGTATAGTTTTATCATCTGTTCTTTTATTGTGATCTTGCGGTACATTCAATGTCTTGACCTACACGGCTGCAACGTATCATGTTGCAGATACTTTCTTCGACAGTAAGAATATGGTACAAGGTTACGGTCTACACTCAACCTGCCGATGGCGTTGATGGGACTCCACACCCGATTACTTGTTTCGCTGAGACTATTGAGGTATATATCAGTTTTACGTTATTTATACATGTGATTGCACTTTGATATATACATTGATGTCTTGTGTGTGCCAAACATACTGATCCGAGGATGGCACGGATACACGAGGCTTGACCGTCGAGGTCGGGTCACTCTGAGATATGGTATCGAGCACATGTTGATCAGAAGACATGACCCTAGAAATCGGAAGCCCTTGGACAGGAAATTTCTAAAACTTTATTTTCAAAAGACTCTTACTTCTCATCTTTTTAGATTTTATCAAATAGACACTCTCACCTAAAATAGTTAGAATATACACCTTTCCTTTTGACCACACGGAAGATCAATCAAGTCACTCCAAGAATTAAAGATATCGGACAACCTGATGGCCATTTCAGAGTAAAGAGGATTTCACCATGTGTTGGAAGAATTGCAGCTGCAACAATTGAAGACTCTGAATACTTGAAGAATTTGAAGTTCCTGAAGAATTATTTGACCTTTAGAGACCAAACCCATGTTATACACCTACGTTAGATGCGATGATTTGTGAGCTGTCATTTGTTTGATGTTTTCCGACAGCCCCAAAATAAAACTCGTTTCTTCAAAACTATTGTTTGTATTGTGTGTATCTCTCCCTCCCCACCTCTCTCATATCTCATCCCAAAACTTTTGGACACAGTAGATGATGAATGAAGTTGGACCGGTATTCTCTGGACCGAAAACCCAGCCGGAGGCAGAGCTATGGATTCAGAACATGGAGAGTCACTTCGGGAGCAATTTGGTTTCAAGGAAGAATGAAGTATCGTACGCTCTTCAGTACTTTGAAGGAAGTGCTGCAACATGGTGGTAGATGCATCAAGCTATACAGGGATGGAATGGAGCAAAGACTTGGGAAGAATTCAAGAAGACTTTGACAAGATCTCGTCTTATCCGTAAGCACCATGATACACCAAGAAATAAACCTTGTGCCTGCAAGATTTGCGGAGAAATAGGACACACCCAGGAGGAACACAAGGATGGATGCCCTCATTGTGAGGAGAAACACCTAGCTGAGGAATGCCCAACTAGTCAGGTGACTTGTTTCTTGTGTGAAGGAACCACCCACTACCCGACTCAGTGTCACATTTACCCCATGGTGCAACAAACTATTCAGGAGCAGGAAGAAGGAATGAAAGAAGCCCTCCGAGAAGTTATGAAAGAACCTGTGATGAAGGAATGTGTTGAAGACCACGATGGAGAAGGCCTCAACAGATTTTACTCCAATGCACGCTATTCATGTGGAGAAGAAGGACATTTTTCACAAGATTGCACCAAGGAAAGAAAAGAGTGTCAGGATACTTCGGCGGAAGCAATAGAGTTTGATCCACAGGGAATAGAAGGTTTGATCGAACGAAGAAACCTGGAAGAGAAAACAAACACACCCTCAGAACAACCCAATTTCTGCAAAGAGGGACAAGAGTCGTATTACTGTTTTGAATGTAAGGACGCCGGGCATTATGCCAATCATTGTCTTGAAAGGAAGCAAGGAACTCAAGGAGCAGGCACCATCTCCAAGAAGCCCAAAGACTTATCGAAAGTTATGTGTTTTCATTGCAAGGAAGCAGGACATTATGCTACTAAATGTTCCTACAAGAAGGAAGCTGGAGTTGAGTAGTTGGAATTTTGATATGGATAATAAGAGTGGTAGAAACCAATTTTTTTCATGAGTACAATAAGTTGAGTTATGTAATGGGTGCTCGAGTTTGTAATGGATTCATGAAATCAATAAAGTTAAGGTGACATGTTTTCATATGTTTAATTGTATGAGTTGTTACTCTATGAACACGGATTTTGACCATTTTCGAGGATATGAGAAATATGGTCTATGGATGGATTTGTGAATTTCATTTTAAGGGTGATAGTACCCTATGAAGAACACTAGACCAATGGAAATGGAAATGTGTCCCACAGGTTGGAGTTTGGAAAAAATGAGTTGAAGTTTTATCTTTGATATGATGGTATTAAGAAATGAAATGTTATTGGATTTAAAGTGGTGTAATGTTGGAAAATGGAGTAATTGTAACTCCAAGGATGAGTGAAATTGGTACAAGTGTTGAAGTGGGCTCATAACCCACAGGCCCAGGAATTAATAAGGGTCAAGTACCCTTTGGAAGAAGAAATTTTGGGAAGACTGCGATTTGATCGCAGACGTTTACGAGGAGGTTACGCAAAAACCGAGAGTTGTGAAGAAAGCGATAGATGTTTTGTTCAGCTTGCAGAATCAATGGAATTATCCGAACTAAGTTCATTGAGAAGAGAAATTCTGCAATGCTTGTGAGTATGCCCAAGTGTTAGAATACGTGATTCACTTTGTTTACGTATGTGGTAATGATTCAAGCACGGGATGGATTGGCCCCATACCGGAGACTTCTATCATGAACTATCATATGTTGATGGAAAATCGAGAGACTTGAAAACTTTAGAAGAGCGTTGATCGACAAGCCAAAAACCTTAGAATGGTAGGACGATTGATCCATGTACCGCAACCGTTGCCAAACGTAGGTCATACGGTGAGACCCAACCCAACCCATTATTCCTGCAGGAGAAACCTGTAATGGTCGACCACCATGAGATCTCGATAGTTGTTTATTGGCGGCAGACACTGTCACTAAGGAGACACAGTCTCGGAAGAACCTCACCAGGATGAAAGGACACGTATTTGAGGAAAAGGTTTTGACCCTAGCGGAAGAGCCCGGTGTAGGAGTTACTTGAAGTTGTGAGAAGACCGATGGTGTTCACCCTAGGGATGGAGTACCTGAGTTCGTTGGAAACATAACCCTGCTTTTAAGTGTGGTAGCACACTAGACCATTCGATCGTGGATTCTTTGGAAGACCCCAAACCCTAACCTTTTCTTGTTGCCTCTTGAATCTCGAGGACGAGATTCATTTTAGTGTGTAGGTTTGTAACATCCCAAAATTCTAAATTTTGGAATGTTATAATAAATAAATAGTTTTGATTGATTGATTGTTTGTTGTGTGATTTATTGTGTGAATTGAGTGAAATTTTAAACTTTCTGAAAGTTGAATGAGAGGGAATGAAATGACTTTCCCAAACTTCCACCTTGCATTTATGATCTCCATGAATTCAAATTCTTTTCATCACAAAACCCGGAGAGAAGATGACATGACTTCTTCCATTTATTTAAATGACAAGGGTGTTGAAAATATTTGAATTTCATTTGGAAAATATTTCCAATTCTGAAACTTTATGCAACTCAATGATTTTCACGAGAGAAGATAAAATGACTTCTTCAAATTAAATGAAATATGAGTTGGGAGTTTTAAAAGAATTAAATTCAAAGTTCTTTTGAATTTATTTCCAATTGGAGTTATTTGAGTTTTATTCAAATTATTTTCTCCAAAAACAAAATATATAGAAAATAGGGTAACATGATTCCCTACATCAGAAAATTGGAGAGAAATTAATTTGAAGTCATTTTGGTATTTTAAAATGATTTTTATTGGATTTTATTGGACCGGTAGCACTGTGTGAATTATTAAAATTTGTGTGTATTTTATTTGAAGCTAAAATAGTGTTCATGTTGTAGAAAATCTTTTTCTGAAAATTTTGATATATTATATGCCTATATAAAAATTTATTTATTTCTGTTTTGTTGTCTCTGTCAAAAAAAAATTGCGCTCGCCCTTGGTTCAAGGGCCAAGGCCCAAGGCCAAGCCAGTGGCCGCCGACCAAGGCCATCCACCGCACGCACCTAGGGAGCCAGGAGCCAAGGTTTCCTATTCTTTTACAAATCCTAGTAGGATTTGATCCCGTTTCGTTATTCCGTTTATTCCGATTTGTTTCTAGATCTTTTCCCTTTTGTTTCCTAATCCTAGTCTATTTCTTGTCCCCTACCCAAGCAAAGCCCTCCCTCCCCACTATAAATACCCAAGCACCCCCACCAACACATCAAACCAACACCTCTCCTCTCCTCTCCTCTCCGCTCCTCTCCTTGCAGCAGAAGCAGCAACACCACCGCCGCCAAGTGCCGCCGCCGCGCCCTCGACCTCTCCTGAGGTTTATATGATCTCCTCTCCACCGTCCCGTGATCTCCTTTCCTCTAGGAGCAACCGCAACATCGGATCCGATCTTCTTCCCCAACTCCGACGACTACTCCGGTGAGATCCACGAAATCCCGTAATTCATTTTTTTCAAAAAATAGCAATCTTAGAAAATTCATATCTTTTAGAGTTTTTAGTATGTTTGAGTGATTCCAATTGCTATGTGTCAAAAATTTGCTGAAGTTTCTGTTAGTGTCTCTGGATTTCAAATTTGAGTAGTTTAAATTTGAATTTGATAAATTTTGTTCAGATTAGTATTTTGGCCATAACTTGAGTTTAAAAATAGGTTTTTAATTAATTCTTTTTGCTCCTGGTCTCTAGGACCTTTGTTTATCCAGTAGTATTTAGTATTTTATTTCTAGGTTAATTTAAATTAGGTTTTAGCAAAACAGTACTGTTTTATTATTAGTTCTGTTTTAGCTTTTTCTTTATTGTTTTTATTAGTTTTAAATTATTTCTTTTGTCACTTTTGACAAAATTAGTTGTGTTTCTGTTAGACAACAGGAGAAAATTTATTTTATTTTAAAAAATTATTTTCCTTAGTTTTGTATGAAACCTTCTATAGGTCATAGTTAGAGTTTTATAAAAGCTTTTTATTTGTTTCTTTTTGCAAATAAAATTTTATGGAAAAAATACTTTCTGTTAAATTAGTTATTTTACCTTTTATTTTCTGTTAATTTATTAGTTTAGTATTTTAATTGTTGTTAAGTTTTTACTTACGGCAAAACTATATTAGATGTTTGTAGCAAAGTCATAGATCTTCGTTAGTAGTTTTTCTTTGTAGTTTTATTTGAAGTTTCTTTTGATTTTGTTTGAGTTTTATTATCGATTTTCCTTGCTGTTTTGATTGTTATTTGAGTGCTAAAATTGTTTGCTAGGATGTTTGCTTATGTGAATGCTATGTTTGACTATATAGATTTTCAACGGAGTGACGATTAGTTCTACCAAGTCATTTTCGACAGCGTTGTTATCTTCATCAAGTATTACCGAGCAAGTTCACTTTGACCATGCTTTCATACCTATGTTTTATTGCATTTAGTGGCATCTTTGCAACAACCCTCCAAAGAGTGATATTGAATCCTTGTAGTTGAGTAGTATGCATGAGGTAGGAACCCATCACCCTGTTACCAAGCCCGGACATTATTTATTTTAATGCTACGCTATTGTAGACGGGTTGGTATGAGTCTTCGGTGTGGTGTGAGAATGGAGGATCTACGTCAATGACGACAACTCCATGATGGAATCTGCAAGGACTGCATCTTCAAGGCCTCAAGACTTCAAGACTCGAGACAAGAATTCAATACACACTCTTGGGTGAAGGATGGTTGTGGGCACCTGGAGAAACCAGTGGTTGGCGGGATGCATGGAGAAGCGCCATGACATCTTGCGGAAAGCTTCACCCAGACTCAAAGAGACGGAAGAACACTTCATGCCCGGAAGCTTACTGTGCAACCGCAAGTCACTATGGGCTCGGCTTGGTTGACCTTAGTTGTGACTCTGGCTGGGACGGTGCTAGCAGATGTAGAACTACGGTAGGATTGGATGAGCACCGGACGGTGGTCGAGGAACTCTTGGAAGACCATGTTTGATCGTCTTGTTCTCAAACACCCTGAAGTGCGAGAACGTAAAAAGAGGGATCGAATCTTGCGGGTAAAGTGTACAAACCTCTGCAGAGGGTTTAAACCTAATCGATTAGCCGTGTCCCCGGTTACGGACAATTTGAGCATCTGGACTTGGATCTATCTCGGAACTCTCAACACCGGATTGATAACTTAATTGTGGGCAACTTATGATGATTTTGGGCTATGAGACATCGGTTGGCGGAACCATGTCATGATAGAAAACTCCATAGTACAGACTTCATTTATTCCTTTGATGTAGGGAAAATAAAACCAGCTTTTACGCAAAAAACCCCAGACACAGAGCCACAAAGCCATATTGCATATAGTATAGTTTTATCATCTGTTCTTTTATTGTGATCTTGCGGTACATTCAATGTCTTGACCTACACGGCTGCAACGTATCATGTTGCGATACTTTCTTCCGACGAGTAAGAATACAGACAGGTTACGGTCTACACTCAACCTGCCGATGGCGTTGATGGGACTCCACACCCGATTACTTGTTTCGCTGAGACTATTGAGGTATATATCAGTTTTACGTTATTTATACATGTGATTGCACTTTGATATATACATTGATGTCTTGTGTGTGCCAAAGATACTTGATCCGTGGATGGCACGGATACACAGAGGCTTGACCGTCTGAGGTCGGGTCGCTACAACCGGTGCTTAGGTACTATTCTTACTTGAACAAACCTCCTACTTATGATTAACCCTCCCGCAAGCATCCGCAACTACGAGAAAAGTATTAAGGATAAATCCTAACCATAGCATTAAACTCTAGGATCCAATCGGTCCCTTCCGGAATAGTGCACAAACTGGGGTTTAAATTTCTATCACTCTCGCAACCCGCCATCTATTTACTACTCCACAATGCATTCCCTTAGGCCCAAATATGGTGAAGTGTCATGTAGTCGATGTTCACATGACACCACTAAGGGAATCACAACATACATACTATCAAAATATCAAACACATATCAAGTTCACATGATTACTTGCAACATGATTTCTCCCTTGACCTCAAGAACAAAAGTAACTACTCACAATCAACAAACATGCTCATAATCAGAGGGGTATTGATATGCATAATGGATCTGAACATATAATCTTCCACCAAATAAACCATATAGTAATCAACTACAAGATGTAATCAACACTACTAGTCACCTCCTAGCAACAATCTATAGTTCCGGTAACAAGATTGCATACAAGAGATGAACTAGGGTTTGAATGAGATGGTGCTGGTGAAGATGTTGATGGAGATTGCCCTCCCCAAGATGGGAGAGTTGTTGGTGATGATGATGATGATGATTTCCCCCTCCGGGAGGGAAGTTCCCCTGGCAGAATCGCTCCACCAGAGGGCAAAAGTGCTCCTGCCCAAGTTCCGCCTCGAGACGGCGGTGCTCCATCCCGAAAGTATTATTATCATTTTTTTTAGGTCAAAACCACTTATATACCAAAACATGGGCACCGGAGGTGGGCTGAGGAGGCCACAATCCACCAGGGCACGCCAGGGGGGCCTGGCGCCCCCAGGTGGATTGTGCCCACCTGGTGGCCCCCCTCTGGTGTTTATTGGCTCCAATATTCCTTAAATAATCCTTAAAAAATCTCTGTGAAGTTTCAGCTTATTTGGAGTTGTGCATAATAGGTGGCCTGACGTAGCTTTTCCAGGTCTAGATTTCCAGCTGCCGGAATTCTCCCTCTTGGTGTGTTCCTTAGAAATTATGAGATAAAAGGCATTAGAATTACTCCAAAAAGCATTATTATGGATAAAATCATTGTAAATAGTAGTAAGAAAACATGATGCAAAATGGACGTATCAGCTCCCCCAAGCTTAGACCTCGCTTGTCCTCAAGCGAAAACCAAAATCGAAAACCATGTCCACATGCTTTGAGAGAGAGGTGTCGATAAAAACAAAATACGGACATAGAAGCATCATGTTGATTATTATAACAGCAACAAAATTAAACATAGGACCTTTTATCATAGAACTTTTATCATACACTTCCCATGAATAAGTAACAGTTCATCACACAATCGAAGTATAAAGCAAAAACTTTATTTAGAAACCAAAAAACTATGTTTTCAGTCAACTTTGCAACTACAATTCATCATCTTTTCAGGGAGGGTCACATGTCGGAGCCTCTAGGCAAGTCCACATACTCAACCATCATATAGTATTCTATGATTGCTGACACTCACCTTGTAAACATGAGCAAAACGTTTCAACCGGACACATAGAAAGATAGGGGCTTATAGTTTCGCCTCCCAACATACTCACCTCAAGGGTGATGTCAACAATAATAACTCATGCTATCTATATCCAACTGGACATATGTGCCTAGATCTTTCCTCACCACATGATGCTTGCCAAAAGATAAAATTAGAAAGGAATAGAAGGAAAACTTTGACTCTTTGCATAAAAGTAAATACATAAAAGTAAAAGATAGGCCCTTCGCAGAGGGAAGCACAGATTGCCATGCATTTATTTGTTTGCATGCTCAATCCCTTAGTGCAAGAGAACGTCACGCTGTATTGCCCCTTAAGATGACAACCTTTATTACGCAGTCTGTCGCTTTTATTCTTTGTCATCCAAGTTCATGCAATGCTCAGTTTTCTCTTACACTAAAAGATCTCACATATTTAGAAGCAATTTTTATTGCCTTTTTGCACCGATGACAACTTACTTGAGGGATCTTGTTCAATCCCTAGGTAGGTATGGTGGACACTTGAAAAAGATTTGGGTTTAAGGGTTTTTGGATGCACAAGTAGTATCTCTACTTAGGGCGGAATTTTTATCTAGCAAAGATAGGGGGCAAGCATCACATCTTAAAGGATCTATGACAATATGACTTCTATGTGAATATAAACATACATAAACCATTACTTTGTCTTCCTTGTCCAATGTCAACAATTTTGGCATATAATATTTTGATGAGGGCTCACAATCACAAAAGATTTCTAGGATAGTATATTTATATGTGAATCTTCCCTTCCCTTATTAATTCTTTCATGAGTTGCATCACTGACCAATGCTATGTTTGTCAATCTCTAATAAAATTTTCTTACTTATACTTTTCCTTATGTGGTGCTATCACTTACCATAGGATTGGTATATGATCTTATTGATTTATTTCCTTTCTTTTGTTTGCTTCATTTCTCTTTTTCTTTTCTTTATTCTTTTCTTATTTGCAACATGAAAATAAAGAAAGTAAAAAACTCAAACTAAACTTTATTAAATAACCTGCACACGATAATAATGATAGATCACTAAGCAAACTCTCAAAGAAGAAATGATCAAACTAAATTGTATTCATCTAAGCAAAAGATTGAACTAAGATAAGTAAAAGGAAAAAGATAGTGGGATGATATGATACCGGGGCACCTCCCCCAAACTTGGCGGAAGCCAAGGGGAGTGCCCATACCCGATAGTCAGTTCTCCTCTTGTGGTGTCCATAGGCTCCACCCGCTTCGTCTTGATCTTCATCAGCCAAACATCTTCTTCCACGTGGTTGGAGGAGCATGAAGACATGATGCCTAGCTTGATAAATCTGACCAGAAACAGCAAGAAAAGAGAACAGAGGATTTTTTCGCGATACTGTGGTTAATAGGTTGGGGAAGTATATATAGAATTTTTATCTTGCAAGGCAAGCATACAGAAGAAAAACGGAGTACGGGAGGTGTCCCAGGTGGGCAGTGTCTTGTGCCCACCAGGGGATGCTTCCTGGAAGTTTCTTTATTTCCAAAATTCTAAAATATTCCAAAACTGATAAAAAATATTTTCACGGATTTTTCAGAGTCCGTTTACTTACCGTATCATGTACCTCCTTATTTTGACGATTCTGGAGTGTTCTGGAAGGACTCTTTTATGTACTCTTCCGGTGTCAAAGTTTGGATAATATTGCTTTCAACATTAATAGGCGTACGTGAGATATAATGCTTTATTCATTGTCCATTGACAACCTTTGGGTTAATACCTTCGGAATTATTTATTTTGATGGCACCGGACCGGTAAACCTCCTCGATGACATATGGGCCTTCCCATTTCTAGAGGAGTTTCCCTGCAAAAAATCTAAAACGAGAGTTGTACAAAAGAACATATTCTCCGACTTTAAACTCACGCTTTTGGATTCTTTTGTCATGCCATCTTTTAACTTTTTCTTTGAATAACTTTGCATTTTCATATGCTTGGGTTCTCCATTCATCTAATGAGCTTATATCAAATAGCCTCTTTTCACCAGCAAGTTTGAAATCATAATTGAGTTCTTTAACTGCCCAGTATGCTTTATGTTCTAACTCAAGAGGCAAATGACAAGTTTTTCCATCAACCATTTTATAAGGAGACATACCCATAGGATTTTTGTAAGCTGTTCTATAAGCCAAAAGTGCATCATCTAATTTCTTAGACCAATTCTTCCTGGACCTATTAAGAGTCTTTTGCAAAATTAATTTTATTTCTCTATTGCTAAGCTCAACTTGTCCACTAGACTGAGGATGATAAGGTGATGCAATTCTATGGTTAACATCATGCTTAGCAAGCATCTTACGGAAGGCACCATGAATAAAGTGTGAACCACCATCAGTCATTAAATATCTAGGGACTCCAAACCTTGGGAAAATAACTTCCTTAAGCATTTTAATAGAGGTGTTGTGATCAACACCACTAGTTGCAACAGCTTCTACCCATATAGTAACATAATCAACAACAACCAAAATATGTGTATACCCATTAGAAGAAGGAAAAGGTCCAATGTAATTGAATCCCCAAACATCAAATGGTTCAACAGCAAGTGAATAATTCATAGGCATTTCTTAACGCTTACCGACATTACCTATTCTTTGGCATTCATCACAAGATGAGACATACTTACGAGCATCCTTGAATAGAGTAGGCCAATAAATCTAGATTGCAATACCTTGTGAGCAGTTCTATCCCCAGCATGATGCCCTCCATATGGTTCGGAGTGACATTTCCATAGGATTTATCCCTGTTCATGCTCAGGTACGCAACATCTGATAATACCATCTACTCCTTCTTTATAAAGATGTGGGTCATCCCAAAAGTAATGTCTTAAATCATAGAAGAATTTTTTCTTTTATTGGTAAGTAAAGCTAGGTGGTAAATATTTAGCAACAATGTAATTAGCATAGTCAGCATACCAAGGAGTACTATTAGCAACATTTATTTTAGCTAACTGCTCATCAGGAAAACTATTATCAATAGGAAGTGGGTCATCAAGCACATTTTCAAGCCTAGACAAGTTATCAGCTACGGGGTTCTCAGCTCCTTTTCTATCAATAATATGCAAATCAAATTCTTGTAACAAGAGAACCCAACGGATAAGTCTAGGTTTAGCATCTTTCTTTTCCGTAAGATATTTAATAGCAGCATGGTCTGTGTGAACAATTACTTTGGAATCAGCAATATAAGGTCTAAACTTATCACAACACCACTGCTAAGAATTATTTTTCAGTAGTAGCATAATTTCTTTGAGCACTGTCTAGAGTTTTACTAGCATAATGAATAATATTCAATTTCTTATCAACTCTTTGTCCTAGAACATCACCAACAACATAATCACTAGCATCACACATAATTTCAAAAGGCAAATTCCAATCAGGCGGTTGAACTATAGGTGCAGTAATTAAAGCTTTCTTGAGTGTTTCAAAGGCTTTAAGACAATCATCATAAAAAACAAAAGGAATATCCTTTTGCAAAAGATTAGTAAGAGGCCCAGAAATTTTAGAAAAGTCCTTGATAAACCTCCTATAGAAACCAGCATGACCTAGGAAACTACAAATACCTTTTATGTCCTTAGGACATGGCATTTTCTCAATTGCATCAACCTTAGCTTGATCCACTTCAATACCCCTTTCAGAAATTTTATGACCCAAGACAATCCTTCATTAACCATAAAGTGGCACTTCTCCCAATTCAAGACAAGTTTTGTTTGTTCACATCTCTGCAAAACTCGGTCAAGATTGGTTAAACAATCATCAAAAGACTTCCCATAAATAGAGAAGTCATCCATGAAAACCCCAAAAATCATTTCACAAAAATCAGAGAATATAGCCATCATGCATCTTTGAAAAGTAGCGGGTGCATTACATAAACCAAAAGGCATACGTCTATAAGCATAGGTTCCAAAAGGACAAGTAAAAGTGGTCTTTTCTTGATCAGGTTGAGAAACAGGTATTTGTGAAAAGCCAGAATATCCATCAAGGAAGCAAAAGTGTGTGTGCTTAGATAATCTTTCAAGCATTTGATCAATAAAAGGCAAAGGGTAATAATCTTTTCTACTAGCTTTATTTAATTTTCTGAAATCAATTACCATTCTATAGCATGTAACAATTCTTTATGGAATGAGTTCATTCTTATCATTTGGAACAACGGTTATACCTCCTTTCTTAGGGACACAATGAATAGGACTACCCATCTACTACCAGCTATAGGATAGATTATACCTGCTTCCAGAAGTTTTAATATTTCCGTTCTTACCACCTCTTTCATCTTCGGATTTAACCAGCGTTGATGATCAACAACTAGTTTAGCATCAGGTTCCATATTAATTTTGTGCTGACATAGAGTGGGACTAATGCCCTTTAAATCATCAAGAGTATATCCAAAAGCAGCTCGGTGCTTCCTTAGGACTTTCAATAATCTTTCTTCTTCATGTTCTGAAAGGTTAGCACTGATAATAACAGGATATATTTTCTTTTCATCAAGATAAGCATATTTCAAAGTGTCTGGCAATTATTTTAATTCAAACACGGGATCACCTTTAGGTGGAGGAGGAACTCCTAGACTTTCAATAGGCAAATTGTGTTTAAGTAGAGGACGTTGTTAAAAGAAAATGTTATCCATTTCGTTTCTTTCATGCATTTGTAAATCATTTTCATGGTCTAGCAAGTATTGTTCTAAAGGATCAGTCGGTGGCACAACAATAGAAGAAAGACCAATGAATTCATCCGTACTAGACAATTCTTTTTCATGATGATTTCTACTAAACTTGGAAAAAATTAAACTCATTAGACTCATTACCAAAGCTGGCACCCACAGTTTGTTTCTGGCAGTCTATCCTGGCATTAACTATGTTCAAGAAAGGTCTACCAAAGATAATGGGACAGAAGTCATCTTGTGGGGTACCAAGAACAAGAAAATCAGTAGGGTATTTTACTTTCCCACACAAGACTTCAACATCTCTAATAATCCCACAAGGTGATATGGTGTCTCTATTTGCAAGTTTAATAGTAATATCTATGTCTTCTAACTCTGTAGGTGCTATGTCTTCCCTCATTTCTTGATATAACTTGTAAGGAATAGCACTCACGCTAGCACCCATATCACATAAACCATGATAACAGTGATCTCCTATTTTAACTAAAATGACAGGTGATGACCCACAAGTATAGGGGATCTATCGTAGTCCTTTCGATAAGTAAGAGTGTCGAACCCAACAAGGAGCAGAAGGAAATGATAAGCGGTTTTCAGCAAGGTATTCTCTACAAGTACTGAAATAAGTGGTAACAGATAGTTTTGTGATAAGATAAATTGTAATGAGCAACAAGTAACAAGAGTAAATAAAGTGCAGCAAGGTGGACCAATCCTTTTTGTAGCAAAGGACAAGCCAAAACAAACTCTTATAATAGGAAAAGCACTCCCGAGGACACATGGGAATATCGTCAAGCTAGTTTTCATCACGTTCATATGATTCGCGTTCGGTACTTTGATAATTTGATATGTGGGTGGACCGGTGCTTGGGTGCTGTTCTTACTTGAACAGACATCCCACTTATGATTAACCTCTATTGCAAGCATCTGCAACTACAACAAAAGTATTAAGGTAAACCTAACCATAGCATGAAACAAGTGGATCCAAATCAGCCCCTTACGAAGCAACGCATAAACTAGGGTTTAAGCTTCTATCACTCTAGCAACCCATCATCTACTAATTACTTCCCAATGCCTTCCTCTAGGCCCAAATAATGGTGAAGTGTTATGTAGTCGACGTTCACATAACACCACTAGAGGCTAGACAACATACATCGCATCAAAATATCGAACGAATACCAAATTCACATGACTACTAATAGCAAGACTTCTCCTTGTCCTCGGGAACAAACGTAACTACTCACAAAGCATATTCATGTTCATAATCAGAGGGTAATAATATGCATAAAGGATCTGAACATATGATCTTCCACCAAGTAAACCAACTAGCATCAACTACAAGGAGTAATCAACACTACTAGCAACCTACTAGCACCAATCCCGGACTTGGAGACAAGAATTGGATACAAGAGATGAACTAGGGTTTGGAGATGAGATGGTGCTGGTGAAGATGTTGATGGAGATTGCCCTCTCCCGATGAGAGGAGCGCTGGTGATGATGATGACGATGATTTCCCCCTCCCGGAGGGAAGTGTCCCCGACAGAACAGCTCCGCCGGAGCCCTAGATTGGTTCCGCCAAGGTTCCGCCTCGTGGCGACGGAGTCTCGTCCTGAAAGGTTGCTTATGATTTTTTTCTCATCGAAAGAGCTCATATAGGAGAAGATGGGCATCGGAGAGCCACCAGGGGGCCCACGAGGTAGGGGGCGCGCCCAGGGGGAGGGGCGCGCCCCCCACCCTCGTGAGCAGGGTGTGGGCCCCCTGGCCTTCATCTTTGGCGACAATTTTTCTTTATTTATTTTAAGACATTCCGTGGAGTTTCGGGACTTTTGGAGTTGCACAGAATAGGTCTCCAATATTTTCTCCTTTTCCACCAGAATTCCAAATTGCGGCATTCCCCTCTTCATGGTAAACCTTGTAAAATAAGAGAGAATAGCCATAAGTATTGTGACATAACGTAAAATAACATCCCATAATGCGATAAATATCGATATAGAAGCATAATGCAAAATGGACGTAACAACTCCCCCAAGCTTAGACCTTGCTTGTCCTCAAGCGAAAAGCCGATAACAATAAATATGTCCTCATGTTTAGAGGTAGAGGCGTCGATAAAAATAAAATACGGACATGAAGGCATCATGATTATTTCGTAAAAGCAACATAAATAGATTATGTCATATGATTACTCATGTTCAATTGATGATCTTTTCAAAGCCAAAGTATGAATCAGAAACCTTATTGAGCACCAACAAATTATACCCTTAGTCATTGAAACAATTGCAATTTATCATAACATCGGAAAGAGTCTATGTCAGAGCTTAAAAGCAAGTCCACATACTCAACTATCACTTAGTCCTTCATAATTGCTAGCACTCACGCAATACTTGTGGTTACGGAGTTTTAACCGGACACAGAGAAAGATTGGGCTTGTAGTTTTGCCCCACAACCTTTTACCTCAAGGGTAATGTCAACAATAATAATTCATGCTCCCCTACATCCAATTAGATATATATATCATGTTCTAACCAACATGCTGGGCTTGCCAAAGGATAAAATGAAAAAGGAAAGGTGAAGATCACCGTGACTCTTGCATAAGGTAGAGGATAATAATAAAAGATAGGCCCTTCGCAGAGGGAAGCAGAGGTTGCCATGCGCTTTTATGGTTTGATGCACAAAATCTTAATGCAAAAGAACGTCACTTTATATTGCCCCTTGTATGTGAACCTTTATTATGCAGTCCGTCGCTTTTATTGCGTCCACAACAAGTTCGTACAAGCTTATTTCTCTGCACTAATAGGTCATGCATATTTAAAGAGCAATTTTTATTGCTTGCACTGATGACAACTTACTTGAAGGATCTTACTCAATCCATAGGTAGATATGGTGGACTCTCATGGCTAAACTGGTTTAAGGGTATTTGGAAGCACAAGTAGTATCTCTACTTGGTGCTGAGAATTTAGCTAGCATGAGGGGGAAAGGCAAGCTCAACATGTTAGAGGAACCATGACAACATACTTTACCTCAGATGTAAGAAAACATAACTCATTATGTTGTCTTCCTTGTCCAACATCAACTCTTTAGCATGTCATATTTTAATGAGTGCTCACAATTATAAAAGATGTCAATGATAATATATCTATATGTGAAACCTCTCTCTCCTTATTACTTCCTATTAATTGCAACGATGACCAAAGCTATATTTGCCAATGCCCAACAACTTTTAATCATCATACTCTTTTTATGTGAAGTCATTACTCTCAATAAGATCAATATGAACTCTTTGTTTCTTTTTGTTCTTTTTTTTATTCACCCAAGATCATGGCAAAGTAATCAAGCCCTTGACTCAACACTAATATTTATTATATAGCTTACGGACTCGATTACAAAGAAAGATCATAAAGCAAAACTCAAAACTAGATCATGCCATGACTTTATTCTACTAAATCAAGATACTGCTAATAGGATCGAACTAAGAAAAATGGTAAATATAGGAGTTGTGATGGTGATACGATACCGGGGCACCTCCCCCAAGCTTGGTAGTTGCCAAGGGGAGTGCCCATACCCATGTGATTATATCTCCTTTGTTGTTGGTGAAGAAGGTGGAGGTGTTGTCGATGATGTAGGCTTGCCCTTCTCTGAATCTTGAAAAGACATGTTGATCTATCCTGCAGTAAGACAGCTTGAAACAAAAACAGAGGATATTTGCGTGATACAGGAGTCAAAACCTTCGGGAGAATATATAATGAATTTTTACTGACCAAAATACATATCGTGCAAGAAAACGGAGTCCGGAGGGCACACGAGGTGCTCACGAGGTAGGGGGGCGCGCCCAGGGGGGTAGGGCACGCCCTCCACCCTCGTGGAGGCCTCGTGTCTTCCCCGGACTGCTACTTATTTTTCTATTTTTCTAAATATTCCAAAACGGAGAAATATTGCCTTAGAATTTGTTTTGGAGTCGGTTTACTTACCGTAACACATACCTATTCCTTTTCGGAGTCAGGAACATTCTGGAAAGTGTCCCTTATGTATTCCTCCTGGGTTACGGTTTCAATAATATTAGTCTCAACATTTATAGGATTACCTAAGATATAGTGTTTTATCCTTTGACCGTTTACCACCTTCGGATTTGTGCCTGCGAAGTTGTTGATTTTTATGGCACCGGAACGATAGACCTCCTCGATAACGTAAGGACCTTCCCATTTGGAGAGAAGTTTTCCTGCAAAAAATCTTAAACGAGAGTTGTATAGCAATATATAATCACCTACATTGAACTCACGCTTTTGTATCCATTTGTCATGCCATCTTTTAACTTTTTCTTTAAACAACTTGGCATTTTCATAGGCTTGGGTTCTCCATTCATCAAGTGAGCTAATATCAAATAACCTCTTCTCACCGGCAAGTTTGAAATCATAGTTAAGCTCTTTAATATCCCAATATGCCTTATGTTCTAGTTCGAGAGGTAAGTGACATGCTTTTCCATAAACCATTTTATACGGAGACATACCCATAGGATTCTTATATGCAGTTCTATATGCCCATAATGCATCATCAAGTTTCTTGGACCAATTCTTTCTAGACCTATTAACAGTCTTTTGCAAAATTAATTTGAGCTCTCTATTACTCAATTCTACTTGACCACTAGACTGCGGGTGATAAGGAGATGCAATTCTATGATTAATGTCATATTTAGCAAGCATTTTACGGAAAGCACCATGAATAAAGTGTGAACCACCATCAGTCATTAAATATCTTGGAACTCCAAACCTCGGAAAAATAACTTCCTTAAGCATTTTAATAGAAGTGTTAAGATCAACACTACTAGTTGGAATAGCTTCTACCCACTTAGTAACGTAATCAACAGCAACTAAAATATGAGTGTATCCATTAGAAGCAGGAAAAGGTCCCATATAATCAAAGCCCCAAACATCAAATAGTTCAATAAGAAGTGAATAATTCATAGGCATTTCTTGACGTCTACAAATATTACCAAATCTTTGACATTCATCACAAGACAAAACAAACTTACGGGCATCCTTGAAGAGAGTAGGCCAATAAAAACCAGATTGCAATACCTTATGTGCAGTTCTATCTCCAGCGTGGTGTCCTCCATAAGCTTCGGAGTGACACTTGCGTAGGATCTGTTCCTGTTCATGCTCAGGTACACAACGTCTAATAAAACCATCTACTCCTTCTTTATAAAGATGTGGATCATCCCAAAAGTAATGTCTCAAATCATAAAAGAACTTTTTCTTTTGTTGGTATGTGAAGCTAGGTGGTATAAATTTAGCAACAATATAATTAGCATAATCAGCATACCATGGAGTGCTACGAGAAGTGCTTATGACATTTAGTTGTTCATCAGGAAAGCTATCATCAATAGGTAGTGGGTCATCAAGAACATTCTCTAACCTAGATAAGTTGTCTGCAACGGGGTTCTCAGCTCCTTTTCTATCAACAATATGCAAATAAAATTCTTGCAGCAGGAGAACCCATCTAATAAGTCTAGGTTTAGCATCTTTCTTTTCCATAAGATATTCAATAGCAGCATGATCAGTGTGAATAGTTACTTTAGAATCAACAATATAGGGTCTAAATTTATCACAAGCAAATACAACCGCTAAAAGTTCCTTTTCGGTAGTAGCATAATTTCTTTGAGCATTGTCTAGAGTCTTACTAGCTTAATGGATAACATTTAATTTCTTATCAACTCTTTGCCCTAGAACAGCACCTACAACATAATCACTAGCATCACACATAATTTCAAAGGGTAAATTCCAATCAGGTGGCTGAATAATAGGTGCAGAGACTAATGCTTTCTTAAGTATTTCAAATGCTTCTACACAATCATCATCAAAGACAAATGGTACATCTTTTTGTAATAAATTAGTCAGAGGCCGAGAAATTTTTGAGAAGTCCTTAATGAACCTCCTATAAAATCCGGCGTGACCAAGGAAACTTCTTATACCTTTGATGTCCTTGGGACATGGCATCTTTTCAATAGCATCAACCTTGGCTTTATCAACTTCAATACCTCTTTCAGAAACTTTGTGCCCCAAGACAATACCTTCATTAACCATAAAGTGGCACTTTTCCCAATTCAAGACAAGATTAGTTTCTTCACATCTCTGCAAAACTCGATCAAGATTGCTCAAGCAATCATCAAAAGAGGATCCATAGACGGAAAAGTCGTCCATGAAAACCTCACAAATCTTTTCACAAAAATCAGAGAATATAGCCATCATGCATCTTTGAAAGGTAGCAGGTGCATTACATAAACCAAAAGGCATACGTCTATAAGCAAAAGTACCAAAAGGGCATGTAAATGTAGTCTTTGATTGATCTTTAGCCGACACAAGTATTTGAGAGAAACCAGAATAACCATCTAGAAAGCAATAATGTGTATGTTTGCATAATCTTTCTAGCATTTGATCAATAAAAGGCAAGGGGTAATGATCTTTCTTAGTAGCTTTATTTAATTTGCGGAAATCAATTACTATCCTATAACCTGTAATAATTCTTTGCGGAATCAATTCATCTTTATCATGAGGGACAACAGTAATACCTCCATTCTTAGGGACACAATGGACAGGACTTACCCACTGACTATCAGCAACGGGATAAATTATACCTGCCTCCAGAAGCTTGAGTATTTCTTTTCTTACCACTTGTTTCATTTTAGGATTCAAACGTCGTTGAGGATCACAAACTGGTTTGGCATCCGCTTCCAAATTTATTTTATGCTGACATAGAGTGGGACTAATGCCCTTAAGATCATCAAGAGTATATCCAATAGCGCACGGTGCTTCTTGAGTTTTCAATAATCTTTCTTCTTCATGCTCGAAAGGTTAGCACTAATAATAACAGGATATATTTTCTTTTCATCAAGATAAGCATATTTAAGATTATCGAGCAACGGTTTAAGCTCAAACACGGATCACCCTTGGGTGGAGGAGGATCCCCTAGGATTTCAACAGGCAAATTGTGTTTCAGAATAGGTTCCTGTTTAAAGAATACTTCATCTATTTCCCTTCTTTCATTCATGAACATCTCATTTTCATGGTCTAGCAAATAGTGTTCCAAAGGATCACTAGGATGTACGGCGATAGAAGCAAGACCAATAATTTCATCCTTACTAGGCAATTCTTCCTCAAGATGTTGTTTACTAAATTTAGAGAAATTAAACTCATGAACCATATCATCCAAGCCAACAGTAACAACATTCTTTTTGCAGTCTATCATAGCATTAACAGTATTCAAGAAGGGTCTACCAAAAATAATGGGACAAAAGATATCTTGTGGAGAACCAAGAACAATGAAATCAGCGGGATATTTGGTTTTTCCACACAAGACTTCAACATCTCTAACAATTCCCATTGCAGATATAGTATCTCTATTGGCAAGTTTAATTGTAACATCAATATCTTCTAACTCAGCAGGTGCGATATCATGCATAATTTCTTTATATAAGTCAATAGGTATAACACTAGCACTAGCACCCATATCACATAAGCCATGATAACAATGATCTCTTATTTTAACAGAAATAACAGGCACGCCTACCACAGGTCTATGTTTATCTCTATCACAGGTTTAGCAATTCTAGCAGTTTCACAGAGAATTGAATGACATGCCCATCAATATTATCAGATAAGAGATCTTTAGCAATAGCAATATTAGGTTCTACTTTGACTTGCTCAGGAGGTGTATAAGTTCTAGTATTGCTTTTACGAACAATAGTTGAAGCTTTAGCATGATCCTTCATTCTAACAGGGAAAGGTGGTTTCTCAACATAAGAGGTAGGAACAATAGGATCATTATAAGTGATAGTCTTTTCTTCAACTTTAATAGGTGCATCTACTTTTACTTCTATGGGAGGATGATATTTAAACCACTTCTCCTTAGGGAGATCAACATAAGTAGCAAAAGATTCACAGAAAGAAGCTACTATCTCAGAGTCAAGTCCATATTTAGTGCTAAACTTACGGAAAATATCGGTATCCATAAAAGATTTAACACAATCAAACTTAGGTGTCATACCTGACTCCTTAACTTCATCGAGGTCCCAATCTTCAGAGTTGCGTTTAATTCTATCCAATAAATTCCATCTGAATTCAATAGTCTTCATCATAAAAGAGCCAGCACAAGAAGTATCGAGCATGGTTTGATTATTATGAGAAAGCCGAGCATAAAAACTTTGCATAATTATTTCTCTTGAGAGCTCATGATTGGGCATTGAATATAACATTGATTTAAGCCTCCCCCAAGCTTGAGCGATGCTTTCTCCTTCGCGAGGCCAAAAATTATATATATAATTGCGATCACGATGAACAAGATGCATAGGGTAATACTTTTGATGAAATTCCAATTTCACTCTTTTATAGTTCCATGATCTCGTATCATCACATAGCCTATACCATGTCAATGTGTCTCCCTCCAAAGAAAAAGGGAAAGCCTTCTTATTAACAACATCATTGGGTATACCTGCAAGCTTAAATAGTCCACAAATATCATCCACATAGCGTAGATGCTCGTCAGGATGCTTTGTTCCATCTCCTGCAAAAGTGTTAGCTAGCAGTTTTTCCATCATACCCGAAGGAAATTCAAAAGGAGTTTCATTTTCAATAGGTTCAGAAGGTTGAGGAGCAACTCTTTGCTCTACTGGACGGGGTGAAGATACCCCGAGCAAGCCCCTCAGAGAATTACTTTCCATGGTAACAAGTGACAGGAAATTTCAGCAACTATATTAATTTTACCTTACCAAATTCCACTTACCAAAGGCGCTACACTCCCCGGCAACGGCGCCAGAAAAGAGTCTTGATGACCCACAAGTATAGGGGATCTATCGTAGTCCTTTCGATAAGTAAGAGTGTCGAACCCAACGAGGAGCAGAAGGAAATAATAAGCGGTTTTCAGCAAGGTATTCTCTACAAGTACTGAAATAAGTGGTAACAGATAGTTTTGTGATAAGATAAATTGTAACGAGAAACAAGTAACAAGAGTAAATAGAGTGCAGCAAGGTGGCCCAATCCTTTTTGTATCAAAGGACAAGCCGGAACAAACTCTTATAATAGGAAAAGCGCTCCCGAGGACACATGGGAATATCGTCAAGCTAGTTTTCATCACGTTCATATGATTCGCGTTCGGTACTTTGATAATTTGATATGTGGGTGGACCGGTGCTTGGGTGCTGTTCTTACTTGAACAGACATCCCACTTATGATTAACCTCTATTGCAAGCATCTGCAACTACAACAAAAGTATTAAGGTAAACCTAACCATAGCATGAAACAAGTGGATCCAAATCAGCCCCTTACGAAGCAACGCATAAACTAGGGTTTAAGCTTCTGTCACTCTAGCAACCCATCATCTACTAATTACTTCCCAATGCCTTCCTCTAGGCCCAAATAATGGTGAAGTGTTATGTAGTCGACGTTCACATAACACCACTAGAGGCTAGACAACATACATCTCATCAAAATATCGAACGAATACCAAATTCACATGACTACTAATAGCAAGACTTCTCCCTTGTCCTTAGGAACAAACATAACTACTCACAAAGCATATTCATGTTCATAATCAGAGGGGTAATAATATGCATAAAGGATCTGAACATATGATCTTCCACCAAGTAAACCAACTAGCATCAACTACAAGGAGTAATCAACACTACTAGCACCAATCCCGGACTTGGAGACAAGAATTGGATACAAGAGATGAACTAGGGTTTGGAGATGAGATGGTGCTGGTGAAGACGTTGATGGAGATTGCCCTCTCCCGATGAGAGGAGCGTTGGTGATGATGATGACGATGATTTCCCCCTCCCGGAGGGAAGTGTCCTCGGCAGAACAGCTCCGTCGGAGCCCTAGATTGGTTCCGCCAAGGTTCCGCCTCGTGGCGGCGGAGTCTCGTCCCGAAAGGTTGCTCATGATTTTGTTTCTCATCGAAAGAGCTCATATAGGAGAAGATGGGCATCGGAGAGCCACCAGGGGGCCCACGAGGTAGAGGCGCGCCGGGGTAGGGGTGCGCCCCCACCTCGTGAGCAGTGGTGTGGACCCCGGCCTTCATCTTTGGCGACGATTTTTCTTTATTTATTTTAAGACATTCCGTGGAGTTTCAGGACTTTTGGAGTTGCACAGAATAGGTCTCCAATATTTGCTCCTTTTCCAGCTAGAATTCCAGCTGTCGGCATTCCCCCTCTTCATGGTAAACCTTGTAAAATAAGAGAGAATAGCCATAAGTATTGTGACATAACGTTAAATAACAGCCCATAATGCGATAAATATCGATATAAAAGCATGATGCAAAATGGACGTATCAACAGGCAGGCCCACTACTGGTCTATTTTTATTCCTTTTATCGGGTTTACCAATTCTAGCAGCTTCAGCACAGAAGTAGATAACATGCCCATCCACATCTTCTTCTAAGAGATTTTTAACCATAGTAATATTAGGTTCAACTCTAATTTGTTCATCAAGTTTAGGTGTTCTAACAGAGCTTTTGTTAACCACAGTCGAAACTTTAGCATGTTCCTTTATCCTAACAGGAAAAGGAGGTTTCTCAATATAAGCAGTAGGAACAACTAGATCAACATTATAGAGTATAGTTTCTTCTTTAACTGGTACCGGTTCTTTAATTTCTTCTTTAATAGGTGGGTGATATTTAAGCCACTTCTCTTTAGGGAGTTCAACATGAGTAGCAAATGATTCACAAAAGGAGGCTACTATCTCAGAGTCAAGTCCATATTTAGTGCTAAACTTTTGAAAAGCATCGGTATCAATAAAATATTTAACACAATCATACATAAGCTTTATACCTGACTCTTTACCTTCTCGAGTTCCCAATCTTCAGACTTGCATTTAATTATTTCCAAAAGATCCCACTGGAATTCAATAGTTTTCTTCATAAAAGAACCAGCACAAGAAGTATCCAGCATGGTTTGATGATTACGAGAAAGCCGAGCATAAAAATTCTTAATAATAATTTCTCTCGAGAGCTCATGATTGGGGCATGAATATAATATTGACTTAAGCCTCCCCCAAGCTAGAGCGATACTTTCTCCCTCACGAGGCCAAAAATTATATATATAATTCTAATCACGATGAACTAGATGCATAGGATAATTGTTTTTGGTGAAACTCCAATTTTAAACGATTCCAATTACATGATCCAATATCATCGCATAGCCTATACCATGCCAATGATTTTCCCTTCAAAGATAAAGGGAAAACCTTTTTCATAACTTCATCCCTGGGTAAACCTGCAAGCTTAAACAATCCACAAATTTGTTCTACATGTATCAAGTGCATATCAGGATGTTCGGTTCCATCTCCTGCATAAGGATTAGCTAGCAGTCGTTCTATCATACCCGAAGGAATTTCATATTCAATATTTTCAGTAGGTGCAGTAGGTTGAGGGGTAGATAATTGTGGTTCTGGACGAGGTGAAGATACCCCAAACAAACCCCTCAAAGGATTTTTTTTTCCATAGTAACAAGTGACAATAAATTTCAGCACACTATATATAAATGTTTCCTTACCATATTCCACTTACCAAAGGCGCTTCACTCCCCGGCAACGGCGCCAGAAAATAGCCTTGATGACCCATCAGTTGTAGCTCTTTTCAATAAGTAAGAGTGTCGAACCCAACGAGGAGCAGAAGGAAATGACAAGTAGTTTTCAGTAAGGTAATGTCTGCAAGTACTAAAATTGTAAGTAGCGAGTAGTTTGATAGCAAGATAATTTGTAACGAGCAAGTAACAATAGTAGCAATAAGTATGCAGCAAGGTAGCCCAATCCTTTTGAGGCAAAGTACAGGCCAAAACGGTCTCTTATGATAAGCAAAGCATTCTTGAGGTACACGGGAATTTCATCTAGTCACTTTCATCATGTTGGTTTGATTTGTGTTCGCTAGTTTGATAATTTGGTATGTGGGTGGACCGGTGCTTAGGTGTTGTTCTTACTTGAACAAACCTCCTACTTATTATTAACCCTCCCGCAAGCATCCGCAACTACGAGAAAAGTATTAAGGATAAATCCTAACCATAGCATTAAACTCTAGGATCCAATTGGTCCCTTACGGAATAGTGCATAAACTGGGGTTTAAGTTTCTGTCACTCTCGCAACCCGACATCTATGTACTACTCCACAATGCATTCCCTTAGGCCCAAATATTGTGAAGTGTCATGTAGTCGACATTCACATGACACCACTAAGGGAATCACAACATACATACTATCAAAATATCGAACACATATCAAGTTCACATGATTACTTGCAACATGATTTCTCCCTTGACCTCAAGAACAAAAGTAACTACTCACAATCAACAAACATGCTCATAATCAGAGGGGTATTGATATGCATAATGGATCTGAACATATAATCTTCCACCAAATAAACCATATAGTAATCAACTACAAGATGTAATCAACACTACTAGTCACCTCCTAGCAACAATCTATAGTTTCGGTAACAAGATTGCATACAAGAGATGAACTAGGGTTTGAGATGAGATGGTGCTGGTGAAGATGTTGATGGATATTACCCTCCCCAAGATGGAAGAGTTGTTGGTGATGATGATGACGATGATTTCCCCCTCCGGGAGGGAAGTTCCCCCGGCAGAATCGCTCCACGGGAGGGCAAAAGTGCTCCTGCCCAAGTTCCTCCTTGAGACGGCGGCGCTCCATCCCAAAAGTATTGTTCTCATTTTTCTAGGTAAAAACCACTTATATACCAAAAGATGGGCACCGGAGGTGGGCCGAGGAGGCCACAACCCACCAGGGCGCGCCAGGGGGGCCTGGCGCGCCCAGGTGGATTGTGCCCACCTGGTGGCCCCCCTCTGGTGTTTATTGGCTCCAATATTCATTGAATAATCCATAAAAAAATCTCCGTGAAGTTTCAGCTTATTGTGAGTTGTGCAGAATAGGTGGCCTGATGTAGCTTTTCCAGGTCCAGATTTCCAGCTACCGGAATTCTCCCTCTTGGTGTGTTCCTTGCAAATTGTGAGAGAAAAGGCATTAGAATTACTCCAAAAAGCATTATTATGGATAAAAACATTGTAAATAGCAGTAAGAAAACATGATGCAAAATGGACGTATCACCCCCCTTGCCCCAATCCGAATTGGACAAGGGGAGGTGGCGCGGCCCCCCTCTTTCCTTCTCCCTCTCTCTCCCTTCCCCTTTCCCCCTCTCCGTTGGCAGGAAAGGGGGTGAATCCTACTAGGAACGGAGTCCTAGTAGGACTCCCCCCCCCATGGTGCGCCCCCCTTGGGCCGGCCTCCTCCTCCCTCCCTCCTTTATATACGTGGGCAGGGGGCACCCCAAAGCACATCAATTGTTCTTAGCCGTGTGCGGTGCCCCCCTCCATAGTTTACCACCTCGGTCATATTGTCGTAGTGCTTAGGCGAAGCCCTGTGCGAATCAAATCACCAACACCATCGCCATGCTGTCGTGCTGACGGAAATCTCCCTCGACCCACTACTGGATCAAGAGCTCGAGGGACGTCATCATGCTGAACGTGTGTTGAACACGGAGGTGCCGTACGTTCGGTACTTGGATCGGTTGGATCATGAATACGTTTGACTACATCAACCGCGTTACTAAACGCTTCCACTTTCAGTCTACGAGGGTACGTGGACACACTCTCCCGTCTCGTTGCTATGCATCTCCTAGATAGATCTTGCGCGATCATAGAATTTTTTTTGAAATGCTACGTTCCCCAACAGATAGCTCATTCGACACCCTAGCCCTGATGATACAGGAACATCCTGACTTCAAAGATCTCGATCCATCTGACATACTTGAGAGGCTCAACACACATGAGTTCCAGTTATCTGAGAAGAGAGAAATCTATGGCCCCAACTATGGCGGAACCCGTGCTTTGAAGGCAAAGGTTGTTTCCTCATCTGAAGAAGAAGCTGACTGCAGTTCTGGGGATCCTGAAGACATTGGAAAGGAGCTATCTATGCTCGTGAAGAAGTTCCAGAAGTTCTCCAAGAAGAATCGCTTCGGAAAGTCTTCAAGATCCAGCTCAAGAAATGATGAAGCTTCCACTCGTGACCACAAGAATATAACATGCCACAAATGCAAGAAGCCTGGTCACTACATCTCTGAGTGTCCTCAATGGGACAAGGAATCTAAGAAGAAGAAGAAGAAGAAGAAGAAGAAGAAGAAGAAGAAGAGCAAGGAATATGATTCTGACGACAAGAAGAAGAAGAAATCCTCAAAATCTTCTTCAAAGTCTCTCCATCAAAGTCTTTATCTCACAAGAATAGCTCGTCCAGCAAGGCCCGTGCGTTTGTTGGCAAAGGAGATGGATTCAGAGGAGGAGTCTGCTTCTGAGGAGGCAGAGGTGGAGTCTAAGGAGAAGTCTGATTCAGGCGTGGCAAGCCTGGCTCTAGCTTCAGTTTACGTCACAGAGTCCATCTTCAACACCGAAGACAATAGCCACGTCGCTGATGCTGAAGCCGATGATGAGGATGACTCTGCTCTGACCTACTGCTTCATGGCACGTGGTGCCAAGGTAAACTCACGTGATGCTTACTTTCAAACATCCAGTGAAGATAACTCTGAATGTGAATCCAAACCTAGCTACAAAACACTTGCTAAAATTGCAACTGAACAACAAACTACTATGGAACATATTCAAAAGTTGCTAGACAAAAGTGATGACCTGTTGGACGCGAAAATAAATCAAACTCACTCCTTAATTGAATACATAAAAAATCTTCAAGTTAAGTACGAAGAACTTGAAAGTCGTCATGAAACTCTCTCAGCTCCTCATGAGAAGCTTTCCTATAATTATCTTCAAAGGAATCAAGGACTTGAGAATCTGAGAGTGTCTCATGAAGATCTTCAAAAGGAGAACGATTCACTTCGCGCTCAACAGATCAGTTCCGCTTAGGAAGACTTCGAGCCACCATGTTTAAAATTTCTTGAGTGTGATAATGGTGTCTCTGTTGCTGAATGTTCTACTGCTGCTACTATTGCAATATCTTCAACTGCTGATGTGGTAACTAACCCCTCCTCTGAGGATACCACTGCTATTGCTGATGAGAATGCCAGGTTGAATACATTGCTTGAAACAGGGATGTACAGAAGCCTCAAAGGGCATAAAACACTGTGTGATGTCCTCAAGAAACAGATTCTGAACCGAAACCCTAGGAAAGAGGGTGTTGGGTTCGAGAGGAAAATGAATGTTGATGGTTCATACTGGAAGCCTGAGCAGTACCCCAAAACCACATGGGTTGCTGCAAAGGGACCTTCAGTGGATCCATCTACCTTGTCTGGCTTCACTTGTGCTAACCCAATTATCATTGATGAATCCTTTGATGCAAATTATAAACTGTTCAAAATTTAGAATGGTGAAGTGTTTGCCAGGTATATTGGTACTAACTGCAGGAATGGACCACCTTTGAAGAAGATCTGGGTGCCCAAAAGTTGTCTTGAGAAGCTTGAATGTCATCATGACACCACCTGGGAAGAAGACAAACCCCAGACCAAAGGCTTCATATGGTCCAAAGGCTTCATACAGACAGAGGACCCACCAGGGTCACCCTAACACCAATGTTTTGCAGGGAAACCATACTCAGACTTATGAATATGAGTGGATTTCATCAAACCCCTATGTTCATAAGACCAAGAACTTCTCTGCTTATTTTTATGAGTATTATTCACCTCCTGCAAGGCTATTTGCTAGGGCTCCAAAGCCAAAGTTTTCAGATGCTGCACTCCGACTCATTGTTTCTAAGCCACCCCTGAAGATGTGGGTGGTTAAGAAGAATTAACTCTCTTTTGCAGGGAATGGTCTCCAGCCAGAAATCAAAAGCTTCTGACGCTTATGCTAGGGACCTAAAACATCTTGTGGGACACAAGATAAAATGCCAAAATGGTCTTACTATGTATTTCGTCCCAGGATTTCTTGACAATCATCCTATCTACCCTAACAAGGATCTGAACTTTTATAGTATGCTTATTCGTCAAATGATTATGCTTCACACTTCTCTTTGTGAAGCCTATCCCCCAAACTACACTGTAGGGTACGACTCTGAAGGCTACTGAGTGGATTATGGATAGTGGATGCACTAACCACATGACTGGTGATCGAAGTCTTCTTATGGATTCAACCCTACGTCCGTCTAACAAAAGTCACATCACATTTGCTGATACTGGTAAAAGCAAGGTATTGGGCCTAGGTAGAGTTGCAATCTCAAAGGATCAGCACATGGATAAAGTGATGCTTGTTGAATCCTTGGTTTCAACAATGTCATCTCAATGCTTTGTGATCTGAACATGATTGTGATATTTGGAAAATATCATTGCCTTGTGCTTATGGAATCTGACAAATCTCTAGTTTTCGAAGGGTATCAAAAAGACGATCTGTATATGGTAGATTTCTCCGCAGGACCACAGCTGGTCATATGTCTTCTAGCAAAAGCTTCAGAGTGCTGGCTCTGGCATCGGAGGCTAGGGCATGAGGAACTTGCACACTCTCGCGAAGAAGAAGCATGTCATAGGCATCGAGGGCGTCAAGTTCAAGAAGGATCATCTTTGTGGTGCATGCGAAGCCGGAAAGATGACTAGGGCCAGGCATCCCTCGAAGACAATCATGACGACGACGCGTCCCTTCGAGCTGCTTCACATGGACTTATTTGGCCCTACTCACTACTCTACCCTTACTACCACTGCATGCCTCTATGGTTTCGTCATTGTTGATGATTACTCGAGATATACATGGGTGCACATAACTCTCAACAAGACTGAAGTGCAGGATGTCTTCAGACGATTCGTCTATCGTGCCATGACCAACTATGGCATCAAGATCAAGCACATCAGAAGTGACAATGGCACAGAATTCAAGAACACCGGCCTCGACACTTATCTTGATACATTGGGCATCACACATGAGTTCTCTGCTCCATACACACCTCAGCAAAATGGCATCGTGGAGCGCAAGAGAAGAACCCTCATTGAGATGGCATGAACGATGCTTGATGAGTACAAGACTCCAAGGAAATTCTGGCCTGAAGCCATTGATACTGCATGCCACGTCATCAACCGTGTTTATCTTCACAAGTTCTTAAAGAAGACATCATATGAGCTCCTGACTGGTAAGAAGCTAAACGTCAGCTATTTCAGAGTATTTGGTGCTAGGTGCTGGATCAAGGATCCGCATCACACTTCAAAATTTGCGCCAAAAGCACATGAAGGTTTTATGCTGGCCTACGGAGAGGATTCGCACTCCTACAAAGTCTTCAACCTCTTCCACTACAAAGTGGTTGAAACCATGGATGTGCGGTTCAATGAGACTAACGGCTCGCAAAGAGAGCACCTGCCAAATGTGCTATATGAATCTACACCAAGTGAATCTATCAAGCTTATGGGTACTAGAGAAATCATACCTTTAGAGGAATAGGCTGAAGACACTGCTCAGCCTGAAGCCAATTGTAACATCCCAAATTTCCTATTTGGAATGTTTTACAATTATAGCTAAGCATCCTATGCATCCTGTTTGAATTTGAATGCCATTTGAAGTTTCAGAGAATTTTGAGTTTTGAATTTGAATTTCAAACTTTGGCATGTGGGAAACATTTCAAAAACTAAGCCTGATAAATACTTGATCAAAAGTATGAGAGGAGCAAACATGACACTCCAAAAATATCAGAGGAAACAATGCCAAAAGATTTGGATTCAAATCTGAATTTTATTTGAATTTGGAAAAAATAGATTTTATAAAGTTTGGATTTTGCCTTTGGAAAATGTTCAAATGAAAGGAATATTCCCTGGTCATTTTGGTATATATATACCCTATATAAAATATTTATAGATATTGTTTTATTTCTGTTTTTGTTTTATTTAAAAAATAAAATTCTAAAAGAAAAACCCCAGGCGCCAGCCGAGCCACCCCAGCCCAGCAGCCAAGACCCACCACCCTTTGCCCAGCCAGTGCCCGCCTAATCAGGCAGCCAGCGCCAGTAGCCACCGAGCCAGCTCGCCCCTCGCCGAATCTCTTTGGCCTCGGCCACCCGCTCGAACCCCAACTCCTCTCTCTCTCGACCCGTGGGCCCCGCCCATCTTCTTCCCCCTCGCCCACGATCGCGCTCATGGAGATCGCGGATCGAAGGATCCGGATCCCGATCGCCCGATCCCCCAAGCGAGGCCGACCCCTGGCTATAAAGCTGGAGCCCCGCACCCCATTCCCCGAGACCTCGCCACCCCTCTCCCTCCCGTTCGTGCTCGCGGAGCCCAGGCTCGACCGCCGCCAAAGTCGCCGCCGTCGACGCCCTACCCCTCCCGACCACCCCGACCCCACCGAACCACTCCCGACCTCGTCGCACTCAAGACGGCGACTCCCGGACCTCCCGACCTTTCGAAGCCCCGACGACTCTCGCCGCCGCCGCCGCCATCGCGGACTCAGTGCGTTGTCGAAAACACCCCGTCCGATCCCAAACGAGTGGCCACGATTAGATCCCCAAGGGGTAAGTTTTATTAGAAAACCGGCGGTTCATTCCGGTTTAGTATTAGTTAGGTTTTTATTTTAGGCCGGTTCGTTTTAGTTAACCCTAGGGCCCGTTTAGACTATTTAACGCCTAGTGTATGCAGTATAGGCCCATTAGGCCTTTTTCTTTTATTTTGATTTTCTGTTTTAGCAGAATAGTTTCGCATTTTGAAAAATTGATATCTTTTATTCTGTTTATTATTTTTAGATGATTCTTTTTTTTGTTGGATTGAAAATTTTATGTAGTTTCTGTAGAATATATATTTAGCTATGTTAAAAATAATTAAAATTGCTTTAATTTAGTTTTAGTCAGAATAGTAAATCTGCTATAACTTGAGTTAGAAAAATTACTTTTTCATGATTCTTTTGCCCCAACTTTATTTTGACATTGCCAAACCCTAGAAATTAACTTGGGTATTTTAGGATTAATAAATAATTAGTTTTAAGCAGAATCCTATTAATCCTAATTAATTAACTAGTTCTGTTTTCCTAATATTTTAATTAGTAAACGAATTTATTTTTAACTTGTGATTAGTTATTCTAGGTTAGTTTCTGTCACTCTAGTAGATGAACTTTTATTTATAATTAATAAAAGTTTTATTTTATTTTTCCTAATAGAAATTGGATTAGGCCTAAAATGAGTTTCATAATAGCTTTTTAATTAATTCTTTTTGCTCCTAGTTGCTTAGTGAAACCTTTTCTGTTAAGTTAACTTAAAATCATGATTAGGTTATATTAAGGAATTTTTGTTATATAAAAACTATTTTAGTTATTGTTTGGAGTAGGAAAAACTTTGAGTTTTTTTCTTTGAGTTTTTCTTTTGGATTTGGTTTTGGTTGTTTTGTTGTGTTATGTTACTTTTGTTATGTTGTGTGATCCTATTACTTTGTGCTTATTGTGTTATTGTTTGTCTCGGTAGAGTTTCCGGAGTGCGAAGCTTGCTACTACGACTCTTTAGCTTACGAGGATCATCAGCAAGGCAAGTTTTGATCATGTTATTTCTATACCTATGTTTTTGTGCATTAGTAGTTGTCACCACCCCACCATGCATGCAGTAGTGAAATCTTGAAGTCATTAAACTTGAGTAGTATCATGTGGTAGGATGAACCAATCCCCTTGTTACCATGACCCCGGGACGTAGTAGTTACTTTGCTATGCTCAGAGACGGATTTGGGATGAGTGAAATTCATAAGCAAGATGTGAGAGTCAATGATGATGACAACCCCATGAACTACAATGATCAAGATGGACTTGGAAAATCACTCTTTGGGTGGAGGGCGGTTGACGGGCACCTGGAGCACCAGTGGTGGCGGGATGCATGGAGAAGCGCCATGACATCCTCATGGAAAGCTTCACCCAGCCACGAAGAGAAGGATGGATGCCCCATGACCGGAAGCTTACTGTGCAGCCGCAAGCCATTATGGGCTCTGGCTGGGTTGACCCTAGTAGTGACGCTGGCTGGATGGTACTACGAGAAGTAGAAGAACGGTAGGATTGGATGGGTACGGCAGAGCTGAAGAACTCTTTGGAAGACCCTGTTTCATTCGTCCGTCTTCAAACACCATGAAGTGCGAAGATTTTAAAGGAGGGAATGATTCTTGGGAAAGTCGCAACCCTCTGCAGAGTTAAAGATCTAATCGATTAGCCGTGTCCCGATTCACGGACATTTGAGCCTCTGGAACTTGGAAGTATTCGGATATCTCAACACTAAAACTAATGTATTAATTTGAGGGGTTTTTATGACTTAATAATTGGGAACGAGATATTGGTTGGCGGAACCATCTCAATAACTACCAACAATTGTAGTAATTTGCAAGCAAGTCCACTGTAGTAGGATAAAATTTGCTTTTCGCAAAAATGATTGAAACTTAGAGCTCCACAGCCAAAATGCATATAGAGTTAGTAACTTTATTATTGTTATTCTTCATGACTTGCCAGCTTATTCCAAAAGCTGACCTACATGGCTGCAATGTATTATGTTGCAGAGATATATTCCGATCAGGAGTGAGGCTACGCTCCGCGCTTGGCGATTGCCCTTTGGAGTCGGATGGACTCGCTTATCTTCGACGCTTCCGCGGCGTTATTAGCTTATTTCTCATGAGTTGGCCTTGAGCCAAATTTATTCTCTTGTAATAAAGACTCTATATGAGAATCGTTTAATGATATTCAGGTGTGATTGAACTTTGGTTACTTTATCGATGTCTTGTGAGTACCAAAGATGATCTTGGGATGGTATACATACGTAGATTTGACCGATTTTGGGTCAGGTCGCGCTACAGAGATGGTATCGAGCACACGCTGACCGTGAGGATCGTAACCCCTAGGATCGGAAAGCCATAGCAGAGACCATTTACTTTGAATCCTTTTCATTCCATAATTCTCCCTGCTCAATTCGACTCTTCTCCCATTTACAACATTCTAGATGGCGCGAGTTCACCCAAGTTTTGCTACGGAGTTCGCCACCGATGAGACGATGCCCTTCGAAGAAAGCTGGTCCAGATGGTGAAGCAGCTGAAGATTGCTCTACCCTCGATCACCGGAAACCCACTAATGCACTTCCGACGGACACCGCTTCAGGATTGAGGTGCATATCCCAGGAGAACCTTTGGAGGACACGGAGCCTATCAACTTTGAGTTCACCGAGTTCAACTGGATCATCGGAAGGGACGTGGCGATCTATCGAGCACTTGGACATCTCCGAGAGGAGTCTGGCCGAGCTCGATCACTCGAGACCTCGCCATGGTTTCTCGCAGGCAAGGAATGGAGATATCATCCGTACCATTGAGGACGATTCCACTCTCTCTTACATCCGGGACTTGGAGTGTCTTCTCGTGAAACGGAGATACAGACTCGCCGTAACTCAAGACACACGGAAGCTTTTGTTCCGTGAACTGGGCGGAGGAGAAGGCACGCGCAGACTTCCTTGGCCATGAGGAAGAAATCACGGACTTCATGGAGATAGTCGACGACCTGAAGATGAAGCTTGCCGCGATAGAGGAAAAGATGGACTTGGGAGAGGACCTTTACCCGAGTGGAGATGAAGCACCCCTCGTGAGCAATGATCAGGATTTTGAAGGGAGTACCACTGAAGGAAACCCCAAGAGGAGGCGCCACTGATGAAGACTTTTAGTCGACCACCATGTTATCTTTTACTTTTTCGTCGATCAGTTAGGCCGATGTTTTCCTTCGATTAGTCATGAGCTTTTGTAATCGAGTTTGAACCATGTTTGAGTGGAATGAATAAATGATTGGTGTGTTATGATTGTGCATTCATATGGGTAGTGTTATTCCTCATAGACCATTGTTCTATTCTAATTTTCTCATCCCCTCCAAAACACCAGATGCCTCCGAGACGTGACTTTGGTTTCCCACGGAGCTCACCCACTGCTCCAAGCAGCAGAATGCTCGATGCAGCTCCTTATTCGTAATCGAACAACAACGCCAACAATCCACCGCCACCGCCACCACCCTTGTGGACAACTTGACTCGATTTACGAGGTTGAATCCGCCAGTGTTCTCTAGTAGCACCGAGCCGATTGTGGCTGATGATTGGCTCCGCAAAGTCGGAAGGAGCTAGTCACCGTTGGATGCACCGATGTTGAGAAGGTGCGCTTTGCAGCGCATCAACTGGATGGACCTGCAGCTTCTTGGTGGGAGAATTACACCGCCACTTTTCCCATTGGTGCCATCACTTGGGATCAATTCCAGCAGCCTTCCAGACCGCTCATGTCTCAGCTGGAGCCATGAGTGCAAGAAGCGTGAGTTCCGCAACTTGCGCCAGGGAACCGTCTTGTGGCACAAGACGTGGATGAATTCAGCAAGCTCGCCGCTATGCCCTCGATGATGTGGCCACAGATGCCGCCAAGCGGAGAAGTTCCTTGAGGGACTCAATGATGAACTGAGCATGCAGCTGATTGTGGCTACTTTCAACAACTACCGGGAGCTGGTAGACAAGGCCACCATTCTTGAAGGCAAGCAGCAGCAGATAGAAAGCGCAAGCGGAAGTACAGCCGGGGAAGCACAACTCGGGAGCTCAGCGAAGCCCGTTATGCACCGTACTCAGGAGGGCACACCCATCATAACCATGGAGGTCATAACCATGGAGGAAATGGGAACAACCGCAGCCAGGACAACAAGTCAGGCCATGGCAATGGCAATGGAAGTGGTAATGGCAATCAGCACCGTTCTGCCCCGGCTCCGAAGGATCTGAGCCACATCACCTGCTTCAAGTGCCAGAAGACAGGGCACTACGCCACCGACTGCCGGAGGCCAAGCAGAGGAATGGAAATGGCAATGGAGGCTCAGCGAAGAAGCCCAATCCGCTCCCTCATGCTCGGGTGAACCACATCGACGTGGAGGACGCCTATGATCAACCGCATAATCGTGGTTGGTAAGTTTTATTGAATTCATGTTCAGTTTTGGTTCTCTTTGATTCGGTCCAACGATTCATTCATATCAAGGGTAGTTGTGGAAAAGTACGGGTTGCGACTAGAACCCTTAGAAGCCCCCTTCGCGTGGGTTCAGGAGGAGAAATGATGGTGGTGTAGGCTGTCCTGCGACCCTCAACATCGGGAACCACAAATTTCCGTGGACCTCATAGTGTTGGAAACCAGACCTTGGATGTAATCCTAGGCATGGATTGGTTGTCAAAGTTTGAAGGAAAATTGATCTGTGCTCAGAAGTCTATTCTGCTCACCACCCCGGAGCGTAAGAGGATCAAGTATGTAGCCAAAGCAGCCAGATGAAGAATCAGTGCATTTCTCACGGAGTTGTTCAGAGGAAGTGCCATGAGTGCAAGAATTTCTCGATGTGTTTCCGGAGGAATTACCAGAATGCCACCGGACAGGACATTGAATTTCTGATTGAGCTATTGCCCGGCACAGCCCCAATATCCAAGAGACCTTATCGGATGCCACCGAATGAGTTGAAAGAGATCAAGGAGCAAATAAATGAGTTATTGGAGAAAGGATATATTCGTCCAAGCTCATCACCTTGGGGAGCCCCAGTTCTTTTGGTAGAGAAGAAGGATGGAAGCTTGAGGATGGTTGTGGATTATCGTGCATTGAACGAAGTAACCATCAAGAACAAGTACCCCCTGCCGATGATCAGTGACTTGTTTGATCAGCTTGTTGGAGCCAAGGTATTCTCTAAAATCGATCTTCGATCAGGGTATCATCAGTTGAAGATCCGTGAAAAGGATATACCCAAAACAGCATTCACTACCAGGTATGGTTTGTATGAGTATACCGTCATGTCATTTGGATTGACTAATGCTCCTGCATACTTCATGAATTTGATGAACAAGGTGTTCATGGAATATCTGGACAAGTTTGTCGTGGTGTTCATCGATGATATATTGATTTTCTCCAAGAGCGAGGAAGAGCATAAGGAACATTTGCGCCTAGTTTCGAGAAACTTCGAGAACATCAGTTGTATGCCAAGTTCAGCAAATGTGAATTTTGGTTGAAGGAAGTTGGATTCCTCGGACATGTTATTTCAGGGAAGGAATAGCAGTTGATCCCGCCAAGGTTGAATCAGTCACCGATTGGCGCCACCCACCTCACCAAGGAGATCCGCAGTTTTCTCGGACTCGCAGGATATTATCGGAGGTTCATTGAGAACTTCTCGAAGATTGCCAAGCCCATGACTGAGCTGTTGAAGAAGGAAGCCAAGTATGTTTGGACCGAGGAATGTGAAGCCGTTTTCAGAATTGAAGAAACGGTTGGTCACCGCCCCGGTGTTGATTTTGCGGACATACATAAGGAATACCAGGTTTATTAGACGCTTCGTCAAGGACTCGGAGGAGTACTCATGCAGGAAGGAAAAGTTGTAGCTTATGCCTCCAGACAGCTACGGCCTCATGAGATGAATTATGCCACGCATGATTTGGAGTTAGCAGCCGTAGTGCATGCACTCAAGACCTGGAGACATTTCCTCATCGGAAATCGTTGTGATGTCTACACAGATCACAAGAGTTTGAAGTATATCTTCACGCAGAAGGAATTGAACCTCAGGCAGAGGAGATGGCTAGAGTTGATAAAGGACTATGACATGAGATTGCATTACCACCCCGGTAAAGCTAATGTTGTAGCAGATGCTTTGAGCCGTAAGAGTTATGTGAATACTCTACAGCAGGAGGATTACCCTGTGAGTTAGTCGATGACCTTAGAGATCTCCGACTGGAGATAGTTCCAAAAGGATTTGTTGCAACTCTGGAAGTTCAGTCCACCTTGACCGAAAGGATTCATGAAGCCCAGAAGTCGGACAAGGAAATTGATGAGATTAAGCAAAATATGGATGAAGGAAAAGCTAAAGGATTCCGTAAGGATGAACATGGAACTATATGGTTTGAGGATCGATTTATGTGCCCAATGATCCCGAGCTCCGGAAGCTAATTCTGCAGGAGGCTCATGATTCACCGACTCTATTCACCCCGCAACACCAAGATGTACCGGATTTGAAGGAAAGTTTCGTGGGCGGTATGAAGAAGGATATTGCCGAGCACGTAGTCGTATCGATGTTTGCCAACGTAAAAGCAGAACATCGAAGCCAGCAGGGTTACTTCAACCTTTGCCAATTCCCCGATTGGAAATGGGAGAAACTTGGTATGGATTTCATCACAGGATTACCCAGACCCGTTCAGGTTATGATTCTATCTCGGGTAGTGGTTGATCGTTTGACTAAGGTAGCTCACTTCATTCCGTGAAGACTACCTATACCAGTGCTAAGTTGGCCAAGATATACATGACCAGGATCGTATGTCCGCATGGAGTTCCGAGGAAAATCGTGTCGATAGAGGAACGCAGTTTACCTCAAAGTTTTGGAAGCGATTGCATGAAACTTTGGGTACGAGGCTGGAATTCAGCATGCTTTTCATCCGCAGCATGATGGATGACCGAGAGAGTCTACCAGATTCGGAGGACATGTTGAGAGCTTGTGTGCTAGACTATGGGTCTAGCTGGGATGATAATTTGCAGACGCAGAGTTCTCATACAACAACAGTTATCAATCCAGTTTGAAGATGGCCCTTTCAAGCTCTATACGGAAGGAGGTGCGAACACCATTGTTGTGGGATAGTGTTGGAGATCGATCACTTTTGGTTCCGATCTTATCAAGGATTCCAAGAGAAAGTCAAGCTGATTCGAGACAGGCTCAAGATAGCACAATCGAGATGTAAGAGTTATGCCGATAGTAAACGCAAGGAGGTGACTTACGAAGTGGGAGACCGAGCATATCTTCGTGTGTCTCACTTCGTGGAATCAAGAGGTTTGGTGTCAAGGAAAGTTAGCACCCGATTCATTGGCCCTACAAAATCCTCGAACGTCGTGGAGAAGTTGCGCACAAGTTGGAATTGCGGAAGGATTGTCCGAGTTCATGATGTCTTCCATGTTTCTCGGTGAAGAAGTGTCATGCCGACATGGCCGATGTTCCGTTGAGAGACACAAGTTCCCTAGAGGCCATACAACTTGACAAAGGATCGACATACAAGGAGAAACCCGTCCGAATTCTCGAGACTGCAAGCGAGTCACCCGCAGCAAGGTCATCAAATTTTGCAAGGTGCTTTGGAGTCACCACACCGAGGAAGAAGCCACTGGGAACGCCAAGAAGACCTTCTTCGAGACCACCCGCACCTATTTGTTAGTTAACCCGAATCTCGAGGGCTAGATTCATCTTAAGGTGGTAGGTTTGTAACATCCCAAATTTCCTATTTGGAATGTTTTACAATTATAGCTAAGCATCCTATGCATCCTGTTTGAATTTGAATGCCATTTGAAGTTTCAGAGAATTTTGAGTTTTGAATTTGAATTTCAAACTTTGGCATGTGGGAAACATTTCAAAAACTAAGCCCGATAAATACTTGATCAAAAGTATGAGAGGAGCAAACATGACACTCCAAAAATATCGAGGAAACAATGCCAAAAGATTTGGATTCAAATCTGAATTTTATTTGAATTTGGAAAAAATAGATTTTATAAAGTTTGATTTTGCCTTTGGAAAATGTTCAAATGAAAGGAATATTCCCTGATCATTTTGGTATATATATACCCTATATAAAATATTTATAGATATTGTTTTATTTCTGTTTTGTTTTATTTAAAAAATAAAATTCTAAAAGAAAACCCCCCAGGCGCCAGCCAAGCCACCCCAGCCCAGCCAACAAGACCCACCCTGGCCCGGCCCAGCCAGTGCCAGCCGTCCCAAGGCCAGCCAGCCAGCCGAGCCAGCCACCGCCCCCTCGCTCAATCTCTTTGGCCTCGGCCACCCGCTCAACCCCAACTCCTCTCTCTCTCGACCCGTGGGCCCCACCCCATCTTCCCCCTCGCCCACGATCGCCGCTTTCATGGGAGATCGCGGATCCCGGGATCCGGATCCCCGATCGCCCGATCCCCAAGCGAGGCCGACCTCGGCTATAAAAGCCGGAGCCCCGCACCCCATTCCCCGAGACCTCGCCGACCCCTCTCTCCTCCTGCTCAGGCTCGCTGAGCCCAAGCTCAGACCGCCGCCAAAGTCGCCGCCGACGCCCTACCCTCCCCGACCACCCCGACCCCACCGAACCACTCCCGACCTCGTCTCACTTTCCCACGGCGACTCCCGGACCTCCCGACGCTCGAAGCCCCGACGATTTCGCCGCCCGCCGCCGCCGTCGCCGGACTCCGAGACGTCGTCGGAAAACACCCCGTCCGATCCCAAACGAGTGGCCACGATTAGATCCCCGAAGGGTAAGTTTTATTAGAAAACCGCCGGTTCATTCGGTTTAGTATTAGTTAGGTTTTTATTTTTAGGCCTGGTTCGTTTTAGTTAACCCTAGGCCCGTTTAGACTATTTAACGCTTAGTGCAAAGATAGGCCCATTAGGCCTTTTCTTTTATTTTGATTTTTCTGTTTTAGCAGAATAGTTTCTGTTTTGAAAAATTGATATCTTTTATTCTGTTTATTATTTTTAGATGATTCTTTTTTGTTGGATTGCAAATTTTATGTAGTTTCTGTAGAATATATATTTAGCTATGTTAAAATAATTAAAATTGCTTTAATTTACTTTTAGTCAGAATAGTAAATCTGCTATAACTTGAGTTAGAAAATTATTTTTGCATGATTCTTTTTGCCCCAACTTTATTTTGACATTGCCAAACCCTAGAAATTAACTTGGGTATTTTAGGATTAATAAATTATTAGTTTTAAGCAGAATCCTATTAATCCTAATTAATTAACTAGTTCTGTTTTCCTAATATTTTAATTAGTAAATGAATTTATTTTTAACTTGTGATTAGTTATTCTAGGTTAGTTTCTGCCACTCTAGTAGATGAACTTTTATTTATAATTAATAAAAGTTTTATTTTATTTTTCCTAATAGAAATTGGATTAGGCCTAAAATGAGTTTCATAATAGCTTTTAATTAATTCTTTTTGCTCCTAGTTGCTTAGTGAAACCTTTTCTGTTAAGTTAACTTAAAATCATGATTAGGTTATATTAAGGAATTTTGTTATATAAAACTATTTTAGTTATTGTTTGGAGTAGGAAAAACTTTGAGTTTTTTCTTTGAGTTTTCTTTTGGATTTGGTTTTGGTTGTTTTGTTGTGTTATGTTACTTTTGTTATGTTGTGTGATCCTATTACTTTGTGCTTATTGTGTTATTGTTTGTCTCGGTAGAGTTTCCTGAGTCTAAGCTTGCTACTACGACTCTTTAGCTTACGAGGATCATCAGAAGGCAAGTTTTGATCATGTTATTTCTATACCTATGTTTTTGTGCATTAGTAGTTGTCACCACCCCACCATGCATGCAGTAGTGAAATCTTGAAGTCATTAAACTTGAGTAGTATCATGTGGTAGGATGAACCAATCCCTTGTTACCATGACCCGGGACGTAGTAGTTACTTTGCTATGCTCAGAGACGGATTTGGGATGAGTGAAATTCATAAGCAAGATGTGAGAGTCAATGATGATGACAACCCCATGAACTACAATGATCAAGATGGACTTCGAAAATCACTCTTTGGGTGGAGGGCGGTTGACGGGCACCTGGAGCACCCAGTGGTGGCGGGATGCATGGAGAAGCGCCATGACATCCTGCGGAAAGCTTCACCCAGCCACGAAGAGAAGGATGGATGCCCCATGACCGGAAGCTTACTCAGTGCAGCCGCAAGCCATTATGGGCTCTGGCTGGGTTGACCCTAGTAGTGACGCTGGCTGGACGGTACTACGAGAAGTAGAAGAACGGTAGGATTGGATGGGTACCGGCAGAGCTGAAGAACTCTTTGGAAGACCCTGTTTCATTCGTCCGCCTTCAAACACCATGAAGTGCGAAGATTTTAAAGGAGGGAATGATTCTTATGGGAAAGTCGCAACCCTCTGCAGAGTTAAAGATCTAATCGATTAGCCGTGTCCCGATTCACGGACATTTGAGCCTCGAACTTGGAAGTATTCGGATATCTCAACACTAAAACTAATGTATTAATTTGAGGGGTTTTTATGACTTAATAATTGGGAACGAGATATTGGTTGGCGGAACCATCTCAATAACTACCAACAATTGTAGTAATTTGCAAGCAAGTCCACTGTAGTAGGATAAAATTTGCTTTTCGCAAAAATGATTGAAACTTAGAGCTCCACAGCCAAAATGCATATAGAGTTAGTAACTTTATTATTGTTATTCTTCATGACTTGCCAGCTTATTCCAAAAGCTGACCTACATGGCTGCAACGTATTATGTTGCGTAGATATATTCGATCGGGGAGGAGGCTACGCTCCGCGCTTGGCGATTGCCCTTTGGAGTCGGATGGACTCGCTTCTCTCCGACGCTTCCGCAGTGTTATTAGCTTATTTCTCATGAGTTGGCCTTGAGCCAAATTTATTCTCTTGTAATAAAGACTCTATATGAGAATCGTTTAATGATATTCAGGTGTGATTGAACTTTGGTTACTTTATCGATGTAATCGTGAGTACCAAAGATGATCTTGGGATGGTATGCATACGTAGATTTGACCGATTTTGGGTCAGGTCGCTACACCAATGCTGAAGATGAAGACAATGATCAGCAAGGGCAAAATCTTCATCCAGTTCATCCTCGCGTTGCAAATGAAGTCCAGATTGAGAAGATAATTGATAGCATCAATGCACCTGGTCCACTCACTCATTCAATCGCAACACAGCTAGCAAATTTCTGTGGGGACTTTGCATTTGTATCTATATCTGAACCCAAGAAAGTTGATGAAGCCTTCCTAAAACCTGAATGGATTCAAGCTATGCAAGAAGAGCTTCAACAGTTTGAGCTGAACAATGTATGGGAGCTGGTAAATGATACGTCTCCAACGTATCTATAATTTTTGATTGCTCCATGCTATATTATCTATTGTTTTGGACTATATTGGGCTTTATTTTCCACTTTTATATTACTTTTGGGACTAACCTATTAACCGGAGGGCCAGCCCAGAATTGCTGTTTTTTTTTTGCCTATTTCAGTGTTTCGAAGAAACGGAATATCAAACGGAGTCCAAATGGAATGAAACCTTCGGGAATGTGATTTTCTCATCAGATAAGACCCAGGAGACTTGGACCCTCCGTCAAGAAAGCTCCAAGGCAGCCACGAGGGTGGAGGGCACACCCCCCTAGGGCGCGCCCCCCTACCTCGTGGGCCCCTCGAGGCTCCACCGACGTACTTCTTCCTCCTATATATACCTACGCACTTCGCGGATCGACACGGAGCCAAAACCTAATTCCACCGCCGCAACTTTCTCAGATCCACGAGATCCCATCTTGGGGCCTATTAGGAGCTCATGGAAGAAGGATTCCACCACGGAGGGCTTCTACATCAACATCATAGCCTCTCCGGTGAAGTGTGAGTAGTTTACCTCAGACCTTCGGGTCCATAGTTAGTAGCTAGATGGCTTCTTCTCTCTTTTTGGATCTCAATACAATGTTCTCCCCCTCTCTTGTGGAGATCTATTCGATGTAATCTTCTTTTTGTGGTGTGTTTGTTGAGACCGATGAATTGTGGGTTTATGATCAAGATTATCTATGAGAAATATTTGAATCTTTCCTGAATTCTTTTATGTATGATTGAGTTATCTTTGCAAGTCTCTTCGAATTATCCGTATGGTTTGGCCAACTAGATTGGTAGTTCTTGCAATGGGAGAAGTGCTAAGCTTTGGGTTCAATCTTATGTGTCCTTACCAAAGAATGTAAAGGGTTGCAAGGCACGATTGTATTGTTGCCATCGAGGATAACAAGATGGGGTATTATCATATTGCATGAATTTATTCCTCTACATCATGTCATCTTGCTTAAATGTTACTTTGTTTTCATTAACTTAATACTCTAGATGCATGTTGGATAGCGCTCGATGAGTGGAGTAATAGTAGTAGATGCAAAGGTGAGTCGGTCTACTTGTCTCGGACGTGATGCCTATATACATGATCATACCTAGATACTCTCATAACTATGCTCAATTCATCAATTGCTCAACAAGAATTGCTCACCCACCGTAAAATATCTATGCTCTTGAGAGAAGCCACTAGTGAAATCTATGGCCCCCGGTCTATTTTCATCATATTAATCTTCCTATGCTTTATTATTTCTTTGCTTTTTTACTTTGCCTTTTTATTTTACTTTCATCTTTATACCAAAAATACCAAAAATATTATCTATCGTCTCTATCGATCTCACTCGTAAGTGACCGTGAAGGGATTGACAACCCTATTCGCGTTGGTAGCGAGGAGCTATTTGTTTTTGTAGGTACGAGGGACTTGTGTGTGGCCTCCTACTGGATTGATACCTTGGTTCTCAAAAATGGAGGGAAATACTTACGCTACTCTGCTGCATCATCCTCTCCTCTTCGGGGAAAACCAACACAAGCTCAAGACGTAGCAAGAAGGATTACTGGCGCCGTTCCCGGGGGGTCTACGCAAAAGTCAATATACCAAGTACCCATCACAATCCCTTATCTCTCGCATTACATTATTTGCCATTTGCCTCTCGTTTTTCTCTCCCCCACTTCACCCTTGCCGTTTTATTCGCCCTCTCTTTCCCAATCTTCTCCTCTCTTTTCCGCTCGCCTTTTCCTGGCTTGCTTGTCGTTATGTCTGAAATTGGGGAAATCATTGCCGATATGGACAATAATAATAACATGGAAAATTCTGAAGCTCCTGCTGAAGAATCCCCTACCTATCATACAAAAAGATTTCGAATCGGCAGTGGTAATATTATTGGAAAAGGAGTTATTCAAGATTTATTTACTTGTGCCGGTGCTTTGCCCTCTATGGGCGGTTCTATTCTCCATAGAACTAATAGTCTTGCGGACGCTATTGCCATGCTTATCGTTGAACTTGAAAGGCAATTTATGCACATGCACCCTTCTATACAAAGAATTTTCCTAGAATTTTCTAATATCGAGCATTCCTCTGTTAAGCGTGCCGCTACAATCTTTTTGGCTCATGAATTCAGATTTATAATAAAAGAGGCCAAAGAAATTTTTGCGCATTATAGGGTGGACGCTGGCCGTCCTCCCATAGAATCTATCCTCTTTGATCAAGAAGAAATAATGCGTTTTCAATCTATTGACTATGTTGCTTTCAATGAAAATCTTAGAAAAAAGGTGTCTGCCAATATTTTGATTGATAGAATCTCTGAACTTAACGATGATTTGGCTATTCGAAACAATGAGCTAGGATACTCCCTTGAGTATAGGCTCACAAGGTTCTATCAAAAGAATGCTTATAATGATGAATTGGTTGTGCAATACGAAGGGCCGAAAGAGGAACCTATACCTCCTAAAATTGATCTTGGGCATTTTTGCCCTATTAAATTTAGCCCCTTTGATTACTTTTTCTTGCCTCAAAGAAAGTTTGCTGCCGAACGTAGGGAGTATGAAATGAGTTTCACTGATCTATCTTATTATTACGGCACAACCTAGATCTATCCTTGTTTTTTTGCCTAGCTAGGGGCGTTAAACGATAGCGCTTGTTGGGAGGCAACCCAATTTTATTTTTAGTTTTTTGTTTTTGTTTCTGTTTAGGAATAAATAATCCCTCTACCTTCTGTTTAGATGTGGTTTTATGTTTGGCAACATATTTGGTGAATCCTACCTAGTTCGTGTATCCGTGTAGCCGTTCCGTTTCAACCCCACGATCTCAATCCCGAGCATCACGTGCAGCCTAGGGACTAATTACATTTAGACGCCCGCTTTGTAATCTAACATCCATCTTACTTCACGAAAACCCCAAAACCTATTACCCAAGAGTAGCCCGACGCTTCGCGTCTTGCCCCCGCCGCCGCCGTCATGTGCTCCAATTTCCGTTGACTCGATCCCGACGTCGTCCGGCGCCCGTGACAAAGCAAACCGGGCGGATGCCTCGACGGCGAGTCCATGACAATTGACGTTGTTCGGCACGGCGATTTAACCGCCCAGCGGTCGTCTCGGAGGTAAGGCCATGACGAATCGTCGTCGTTCGCTCCAAAGGATGTAAGCCTCTCGGATCAAAGCGCTATCTCCCTAGATGGCCTACCCGACAAGGGTGATTCCTTCAGAGGAAGTTGTAGCCTCTTGTCTGCAGGAAGGCTGTAATGATGAACTTGTGCAAGTACTGTCCAGTAGCATTCGGTGACCGACATGCACATTACTAGTGCAAAAGACCGTAGCAGTAAAAAACTGTATCATTTTGCAGCATAATGAATGGCAATGGCAGGTTCAAATCAGAGGCTTTGCTTGAGCTTTTTCCTGTTATTTTGCTTGGCATTTGGTAAAAAAGAGTCCTCTTTGCTGTTGCCAAGAAGGCTAGTGACTTATTGAGTTATCGTTAGTAAAACCGTGACCATTTCAAGAAAGCTTTGAAGCATGAAGAGGCTGGGATGGTTATGCAGTTTTGTGATCAAAGCTATAAGCAAAAGTCACCATCATAAGTTTTCGAACACCTACAAACTTCATTACGTACATCGGCAATGCAAGTCGATCAAAAAATCAGGAGGAAATAAACATGCAGTATTGCCACGGTACAAGTTTTAATATTATAAATATAAATTTAATCATGCTTGCATAGCTGGTAAAAATGTCTGAAATTGATAAATATGTTTGATGTTTTGTAGCAATTTGACAAGCATTAAACTTGTCAGAAATCAAGTCAACTTTAATTTGACACGACGCAAATTCTCATCCATTACATAATTCACTACATCAGAGTGTGCATGATAATATAGATATAATCATTCTTTGCTTGGACTGTATCAGGAGGCACCATTTGGCAGCATATCTTGCAAAGTCACACTCCCTCCTTTTTTGCTTGGACAATTACGACTATCATGAAATACCATTTGCTTGCACGTCTTGCACAAGCGTGCGACCTTTGCCTTGCCTTCTTTGTCCTTATTTTTCTGACCCACCCTCCTTGATCTCCTTTCCTCGCTTTATTCTTTTGCATCTCCCCACGGTACGAACATCAGTCGGTGGATGAATATGAACTTCAGTGGGAATATTGCAACCAATAAAACCTCATATTCCTCTTGCCTAGTGCTTTGGGTGGCTTCAGGGATCATTTGGCCCAAAGGCGCCTCAATGTTCATCACACTTGATGTTAAGAAGTCCAATGCTTCATCTGAATGTTTCGCCTTTTGAATAAGCTCTTCCATCTTATCTCGTACAACTGAAATCTTCTTTCTTGTGGCCGCATCAAGTGAATCCATGGGCTTTTCTTCTAGTAGGTTCCCCTGTTCATCATAAACATTCTCTCTGCAAAACAAAAGAATGTTGCTAGTCATATGATTATGGCATAACAATAAGAAATCGGTTGGCATGCATTACTGTTTTTACCTTTTGCACCTTTTCTGCCATCTTTTCATAATGTAGTAGCTAGGAAGCTCATTTTGGTTTTCAATCCTCAAAACTTGGATAATATGGCGACATGGAATACAGAGTGACTCAAATAACTTGCACGAACAATTTGCTATCATGCTTCCAATGTCATAGCAAACCTCCCTAATCTTACCAGACCGACCTCTCAGGGTCACATTTTTTACCCCCACACCTTGTGTAATATTCTGAACACAACAATGGTCTCTAGCAGCAATAACTTGTAGCTGAAATTTCTCGAACACCTCATATGTGAATACCTCACTACCTTGTTTCTCCATTGTCCATGGCGTAAATAGTTGTGGGGTGGTATGTATGCTTCGTTATCCGCCATTAATTCTTCCTCACGTTGACATTCTAAAGCTGTGTCAAACCTAAGCCAAAACTCAACAAAAGCAAGCCTTCGATGAATGAAGCGGTTAAAAAAGGAATTTGCACTTTCTGATCTTGAAGTGGTTCAGAGAATGCCTGCTAGAGATATATCCATAAAGTACGCCGGTATCCATTTATCTCGAATGCTAAACCTTTTACTCAACCACTCATTTTCCTCCAACCCAAAATCTGTAATGATGGAATTCCATTGTGACTCAAACTCTGTTGAAGTTTCCGAACCCCAAACACATGAGTTCAATCTCGTCCAAAATTCAGACTCTTCTCTAATCACAGGTCCAACTTTTTCAAGAACCTTTTTCCATTATGTGCCACATGCACAACCTATGAACGGTTGTTGGAAGAACTTCGTCAATACCATTCTTGATGCTAGCGGCTTCATCGGTTATGATGAGTCTAGGTGCTATCCCTCCCATTGCACTTAAGAAGGTCTCAAATAACCAAATGTATGACTCATCCTGCTCATTTGATAAGAACGCAGCAATAAAAATACACTTTGTAAGTGATGATTAACCCCATAAATGGTGCAAATATCATGTTGTCTGATTAGTCGGTATGTAGAATCAAAGGATATGACATCACCAAAGTGACTATAGTTCTTCCGCCCGTGGCATCCGCCCAAAACACACGCATTAGCTTCCCTCATCATTCACATCAAAATCATAGAAAATGTTGAATTCACTTCCTGCTTTCTAGCTAATTGGGCCACAAACATTTGAGCATCTGCATCTCTGATTTTATACCGAGTGCTTGGTAGTAATTCAGTAAGTCCTCTTTGAGCAGCCAACATTCGAATTCGCCCCGCTAACTTGCAGGAGCCTATATGCTTGAGAGGTTCCAATGCTTGCCTTATGACATGTGTATACAGTATTCTTTGCCCTCTCACTAACATGCGATTCAATCTGATCAAATGACGCTTATCGGTGATACAAGACCATGAACGTGGTGCTCAACCCATGAGTCTATCTTGTAGGTGTTATCCCCACAAAGTCTAACAAAGATATGGGCATCACAACCGCATCAGCAGATTTGTTCCGCCACGCCTCTTCTTCAAGGGTCATCTATCTCCTTACTATCTTTTGACTTGAATCCTTCCTGTTACACATGAAACGCTTAGTCCGGACCACCTTATTATCAATCTTTTTCGTTGTCCGATTCAACACCAAAACCTGATTCATGTGCATATGCCTTGTAGAATTTCTCTCTTGCTTGAGTCCTTCAAATGCCATAACCACTTTAGGCTTCAAGTGCTCATCACATTCAGGTGTAAAAGATGAAGACTGCAATGTCAAGAATAAACCAGAATAAGCACTTCATGCATAGTTTCAGTTGTTAGTGCAAACTGAACTTACAAAGAGGGGTACGTCAGTGTTCTTTTGGGGTGTACTAAGTCCTCCATGGCTCATATGCATTTGAACGTTATTGATTGGATCGATACTGCTACACACATGGCCACATGATTAGCCTTTCAACCTACACTCACACGTGTATACACAAGGATTGAATTTATGTGTAGTTTTACCTGAAACTTTTGATGCCCTCCGTGTCGCTGATTGCAAATGACATCGTTGTACTTGCTAGTTGCTCATCGGTAGTTGCCGCTGCAGCAAAGTATTACCAGTTTAGGGGATATAGGTCTAAGTACAGAAGTACATGCACAACAGACTAATGCATACGGCGTTTTCCGATGGTTGTCAGGTTCATGTTAATGTGGGATCAGACAAGCATGTACAAGACTGGGACGGTACCTGCCTCTCGTGGGCGCCGGACGACGTCGGGATCGAGTCGGCGGAAATCGGAGCACACGACGGCGGCGGCGGCGCAAGACGCGCAGAAGCAGTCGGGATACTCTTGGGTAATAGGTTTTGGGGGTTTTCTGTGAAGTAAGATGGATGTTAGATTACAAAGCGAGCGTCTAAATGTAATTAGTCCCTAGGCTGCATGTGATGCTCGGGATTGAGATCGTGGGGTTGAAACGGAACGGCTACACGGATACACGAACTAGGTAGGATTCACCAAATATGTTGCCTTTATGTTTTAGTGTTTGTGCCAAGTTAAACCTATAGGATCTTGTTGGATAATAGTTATTTGATCTTGCTGTAATTTCCAGAAACTTTCGGTTCACGAAAATAATTGTTAAAAATCACCAGAACGTGATAAAATAGTGATTCCAGTTGATGCTGATCAATAAACAAATTTCCTAGGTCGTCCTATTTTTTCTGAATTTTTGGAGTTCCAAAAGTTTGCGTTAGTTACAGATTACTACAGACTGTTCTGTTTTTGACAGATTCTGTTTTTCGTGTGTTGTTTGCTTATTTTGATGAATCTATGGCTAGTAAAATAGTTTATGATCCATAGAGAAGTTGGAATACAGTAGGTTTAACACCAATATAAATAAAGAATGAGTTCATTACAGTATCTTGAAGTGGTCTTTTGTTTTCTTTCTCTAACGGAGCTCACAAGATTTCTGTTGAGTTTTGTGTTGTGAAGTTTTCAAGTTTGGGTGAATTTTTTTTATGGATTATGGAACAAGGAGTGGCAAGAGCCTAAGCTTGGGGATGCCCATGGCACCCCCAAGATAATCCAAGGACACCAAAAATTCGAAGCTTGGGGATGCCCCGGAAGGCATCCCCTCTTTCGTCCACTTCCATCGATAACTTTACTTGGAGCTATATTTTTATTCACCGCATGATATGTGTTTTGCTTGGAGCGTCTTGTATTATTTGTGTCTTTGCTTGTTAGTTTACCACAATCATCCTTGCTGTACAAAACTTTTTGAGAGAGCCATGGATGAATTGGAATTTGTTAGAATACTCTATGTGCTTCACTTATATATTTTGAGTTTGATAATTTTGCTCTATGTGCTTCACTTATATCTTTTAAGCTCGATAGTTTTGCTCTAGTACTTCACTTATATCTTTTAGAGCACGGTGGTGGATTTGTTTTAAAGAAACTATTGATCTCTCATGCTTCACTTAGATTATTTTGAGAGTCTTAAATAGCATGGTAATTTGCTTAAATAATAATATGCTTGGTATTCATGATTTGTAAAATTTTCTTTTGAGTGTGCTGAATACTAAGAAAAGTTTGATGCTTGATAATTGTTTTGAGATATGGAGGTAGTAATATTAGAGTCATGCTAGTAGAGTAGTTGTGAATTTGAAGAATACTTGTGTTAAAGTTTGTGATTCCCGTAGCATGCACGTATGGTGAACCGTTATGTGATGAAGTCGGAGCATGATTTATTTATTGATTGTCTTCCTTATGAGTGGCGGTCGGGGACTAGCGATGGTCTTTTCCTACCAATCTATCCCCCTAGGAGCATGCGCATAATACTTTGCTTTGATAACTTGTAGATTTTTGCAATAAGTATATGAGTTCTTTATGACTAATGTTGAGTCCATGGATTATACGCACTTTTCTCACCCTTCCACCATTGCTAGCCTTTCTAATATCGCGCACTTTTCGCCGGTATCATACACCCACCATAAAACCTTCCTCAAAACAGCCACCATACCTACCTATCATGGCATTTCCATAGCCATTCTGAGATATATTGCCATGCAACTTTCCACCATTCCGTTTATTATGACACGCTTCATCATTGTCATATTGCTTAGCATGATCATGTAGTTGACATAGTATTTGTGGCAAAGCCACCGTTCATAATTCTTTGTGTCACACATGAATCATTGCATATCCCGGTACACCGCCGGAGGCACACATATAGAGTCATATTTTGTTCTAAGTATTGAGTTATAATTGTTGAGTTGTAAGAAAAATAAAAGTGTGATGATCATCATTTTTAGAGCATTGTCCCAAGTGAGGAAAGGATAATGGAGACTATGATTCCCCCATAAGTTGAGATGAGACTCCGGACAAAAAAAAAGAGAAAAGAGGTCATAAAAAAAGAGAAAAGGCCCAATAAAAAAATGAGAGAAAAAGAGAGAAGGGACAATGTTACTATCCTTTTACCACACTTGTGCTTCAAAGTAGCACCATGATCTTCATAATAGAGAGTCTCTCGTTTTTGTCACTTTCATATACTAGTGAGAATTTTTCATTATAGAACTTGGCTTGTATATTCCAATGATGGGCTTCCTCAAAATTGCCCTAGGTCTTCGTGAGCAAGCGAGTTGGACGCACACCCACTTAGTTTTCATTTGTTGAGCTTTCATATGCTTATATCTCTAGTGCATCCGTTGCATGGCAATCCCTACTCACTCACATCAATATCTATTGATGGGCATCTCCATAGCCCGTTGATACGCCTAGTTGATGTGAGACTATCTTCTCCCTTTTTGTCTTCTCCACAACCACCATTCTATTCCACATATAGTGCTATATCCATGGCTCATGCTCATGTATTGCGTGAAGATTGAAAAGTTTTGAAAATGTCAAAAGTATGAAACAATTGCTTGGCTTGTCATCGGGGTTGTGCATGATTTAAATATTTTGTGTGGTGAAGATAGAGCATAGCAGCACTATATGATTTTGTAGGATAACTTTCTTTGGCCATGTTATTTTGAGAAGACATAATTGCTTAGTTAGTATGCTTGAAGTATTATTATTTTTATGTCAATATGAACATTTGTCTTGAATCTTTCGGATCTGAATAGTCATACCACAATTAAGAAGGGTTACATTGAAATTATGCCAAGTAGCATTCCACATCAAAAATTCTCTTTTTATCATTTACCTACTCGAGGACGAGCAGGAATTAAGCTTGGGGATGCCTGATACGTCTCCAACGTATCTATAATTTTTGATTGCTCAATGCTATATTATCTATTGTTTTGGACTATATTGGGCTTTATTTTCCACTTTTATATTACTTTTGGGACTAACCTATTAACCGGAGGCCCAGCCCAGAATTGCTGTTTTTTGCCTATTTCAGTGTTCCGAAGAAACGGAATATCAAACGGAGTCCAAACGGAATGAAACCTTCGGGAACGTGATTTTCTCATCGAATAAGACCTAGGAGACTTGGACCCTCCGTCAAGAAAGCTCCGAGGCAGCCACGAGGGTGGAGCCCGCCTCCTAGGCGCGCCCCCTACCTCGTGGGCCCCTTGAGGCTCCAGCGACGTATTTCTTCCTCCTATATATACCTCACGCACTTCGTCCGATCAGACACGGAGCCAAAACCTAATTCCACCGCCGCAACTTTCTCAGATCCACAAGATCCCATCTTGGGGCCTGTTTGAACTCATGGGAGGGGATTCCACCACGAGGGCTTCTACATCAACATCATGGCCTCTCCGATGAAGTGTGAGTAGTTTACCTCAGACCTTCGGGTCCATAGTTAGTAGCTAGATGGCTTCTTCTCTCTTTTTGGATCTCAATACAATGTTCTCCCCCTCTCTCGTGGAGATCTATTCGAGGTAATCTTCTTTTTGCGGTGTGTTTGTTGAGACCGATGAATTGTGGGTTTATGATCAATATTATCTATGAGCAATATTTGAATCTTTCCTGAATTCTTTTATGTATGATTGAGTTATCTTTGCAAGTCTCTTCGAATTATCCGTTTGGTTTGGCCAACTAGATTGGTAGTTCTTGCAATGGGAGAAGTGCTTAGCTTTGGGTTCAATCTTGCGGTGTCCTTACCCAGTGACAGAAAGGGTTGCAAGGCACGTATTGTATTGTTGCCATCGAGGATAACAAGATGGGGTATTATCATATTGCATGAATTTATTCCTCTACATCAGGTCATCTTGCTTAAGGCGTTACTCTGTTTTCATTAACTTAATACTCTAGATGCATGCTGGATAGCGGTCGATGAGTGGAGTAATAGTAGTAAATGCAGGCAGGAGTCGGTCTACTTGTCTCGGACGTGATTCCTATATACATGATCATACCTAGATACTCTCGTAACTATGCTCAATTCATCGGTTGCTCAACAAGAATTGCTCACCCACCGTAAAATACTTATGCTCTTGAGAGAAGCCACTAGTGAAATCTATGGCCCCCGGGTCTATTTTCATCATATTAATCTTCCTACGGTTTATTATTGCTTTGCTTTTTTACTTTGCCTTTTTATCTTACTTTGCATCTTTATACCAAAAATACCAAAAGTATTATCTATCATCTCTATCAGATCTCACTCTCGTAAGTGACCGTGAAGGGATTGACAACCCCTATTCGTGTTGGTTGCAAGGAGCTATTTGTTTTGTGTAGGTACGAGGGACTTGTGCGTGGCCTCCTACTGGATTGATACCTTGGTTCTCAAAAACTGAGGGAAATACTTACGCTACTCTGCTGCATCATCCTCTCCTCTTCTGGAAAAACCAACGCAAGCTCAAGACGTAGCAGTAAAGCGTCCTGATCCTCGCAAGCACAATATCATCGGCACCAAATGGATCTATTGCAACAAACAAGATGAGCATGTTCAAGTTGTCAGAAACAAGGCTCGTCTCGTTGCTCAAGGTTACACACAAGTTGAAGGGATTGACTTTGATGAAACTTTTGCTCCTGTGACTAGGCTTGAAGCCATTCACATACTGCTAGCCTATGCCAACCACAACAACATTCTTCTATACCAAATGGATGTAAAGAGTGCCTTTCTCAATGGCAAAATTGAAGAAGAAGTGTATGTTGCACAACCACCTGGCTTTGAAGACCCAAAGCGTCCTGATATGGTATACAAGCTCAAGAGGGCACTGTATGGCCTCAAACAAGCCCCTCGCACTTGGTATGACACACTCAAAGACTTCCTGAAGAGCAAATGCTTCAAACCTGGTTCCCTAGATCCCACTCTCTTCACGAAGACATATGATGGTAAACTATTTGTATGCCAAATCTATGTGGATGACATTATCTTTGGTTGCACTGACAAGAGATACAGTGATGAGTTTGGGCATATGATGCAAGAGCAATATCAGATGTCCATGATAGGTGAGCTGAAATTCTCCCTTGGTCTTCAAATCCGTCAGCAGAGAAATGGCATATTAATATCACAAGAAAAATACCTCAAAGATTGCCAGAAGAAGTTTGGAATGCAAGACTGCAAAGGGTACACGACGCCAATGCCAACCAAAGGCCAATTGGGCCCAAGTGACAATGGTAAAGAGTTCGATCAAAAGGTATACCGCTCCATGATTGGTTCTTTACTCTACTTATGTGCATCTAGGCCTGATATAATGCTTAGCGTTTGCATGTGTGCCCGATTCCAAGCGGCACCAAAGGAATCGCATCGCTTAGCTGTGAAGCGAATTCTTTGATATTTGGCTTACACCCCAACACTAGGATTATGGTATCCAAAGGGCTCAGAGTTTGATCTAGTTGGATTCTCAGATGCTGATTAAGCTGGTGACAAGGTTGATCACAAGTCCACATCAGGCACATGTCACTTTCTTAGACGATCTCTTGCCTGTTGGTCTTCAAAGAAGCAGAACTGTGTATCACTCTCCACTGCTGAATCTGAATACATTGCTGCTGGATCTTGCTGCGCTTAGCTTCTATGGATGGAGCAAACTCTCAAGGACTATGGCATCCACCTGAAGCATGTACCACCTACTGCGACAATGAAAGCGTCATCAAGATTGCCAACAACCCACTTCAGCACTCGAAGACAAAGCACATTCAGATCCATCATCTCTTTCTCAGAGATCATGTCATGAAGGAAGACATTGATATCATTCACGTCAACACTGGAGAGCAATTGGCAGATATCTTCACAAAGCCCTTGGATGAGAAAAGGTTTTGCAAGCTGGGGTGTGAGCTAAATATCTTAGAATCCTTGAATGTCCTATGAATGGACACACATCCTAACGCTTATGCATATTGATGACTTAGATGTGCAACACACGAAGTAACTATATCTTCAATCAATGAAGACTTATCCTCTAAGTGTGAATACATTAATGCGGAATTTGACTTCGGAGCGCCACGATAATTGTGCGCCGTGTCTGGGTCTAATACTTCCTATACGGTGGGTAACGCCACCACCAAACTTTCTCGAAGATTTTCATTTGGCATCATGATTGCATTATCTTTGCATTTGGTTTGTCTTCAACATTGATTTGACTTCAAGGTTTATCTTCGCTATGTTGATTTGGTCGTTTCTATATATATATATATATATATATATATATATATATATATATATATATATATATATATATATATATGTGTGTGTGTGTGTGTGTGTGTGTGTGTGTGTGTGTGTGTGTTCTGTCCTCTACAACATTCACTTATAGCTATGTCTTGAAACTTGCCATTTTCTGAACTAAGTGAATGTGATTGGACCCTAACCCCTTTTGTGCTTCTTCCTCAAATTCTGTCTATCTAGTCATATGCATTCTGTAAATGTCTTCACTGCGTCCTTGTCAGCTGAAGATACAGAGACACACATTTAAACTTGCTTTTAATGCTATATCTCTTTTGCCTGAATAGAGGAGAAGCCGGAACGACCACCCGACAAACCAGGCGTGTGTGGGAACATGGAACAACTCTCAATGAGTTGCATGCATGCCACGTGTCCATCAGATGTGAACCGCCAGGGGCACCTGTATAATTGCACTACGCAGCCTCTACCTTATAAATACACACCCACGCGCGGTCATTGTCTCCTCTTCCACCTCTCCATCTCGCTCAAACCCTAGCGCCCCCGCTAGCTCGCATCGATGCCGGAGACGAAGCGCTTAGTTGTCGCGACCTCTTCGACGCCGTCCTCACACCGGCCGCGGACCTCGTCTTCTCCGCCGCCGCCGTAGGTGTCTTCCACCGCCAAGTTAGGGCGCAGGAGGTTGGACTGCTCGGCATCTGTTCTGTCTCGTATAGCAGTTCATCTGTGGTAAATAAATCTCACTTTTTATAGCCTTTTTGATCTGTCAAATCCATCCACTTCGACCAAAAGTGGTTTCTACACTTCCAAATCTGGATCTGTCTCTTTCTGAATCTCATAACTTGCAAAGTATATTAACTTATGCTTCATAACTAGTTAGATTCCTCACTTGTACTTATTCATGGAATCATACAAATCTAGAACCAACTCACTTCAAATAAGTGAATGTCTTCGCACTATGAGGTCAATGTCTTCAAACTGATTTATCTTCAAAATCTTCTGAGAATGCATATGACCTCTTCCCCTTCCCTCACATCTCTAATGCTGTCACAAGTACATGTCTGTGGGAGAATCCCTTGGTTCTCATAGTCTGCATTCATTTGCAGAATTCTTACAGCATCATATTGACTCCCCTAAAGCTAGTTCTTGTTTGACAAGTAGACGGAAGCCTTTCATTGTCTTGAAGCCTCTTTGTCTAAATATTATGGCTTCTGAGAAATACGCAAGGAAGGGTGGCAGGCAGCGCCGTGGCAATACCGCTTTGGATCTGCCTCCCGATCTATTTGAACTGTACAAGACAGATCCTGAGGAGAATTACAATCAGCACAAGACCGGAATTCAATGGATCCGAAGATATTGGGCTGAACAGTGGTTCAAATATACCCTTAATATGCTGAAAAGAATGCTATCAAGCTCCCGTGGGGTGATATTATTTACAAGAATCTTCAACCCAAGTTGAAGCCTGAAGCTATTGCCCAAGGTTTCTATCTTTGCATGGTCCGAGGACCTCAGCCAGAAAATGCCGACCCATCATCTCTTCTATGGTGTCGTGATGACAATCTCTTCAAGCACAACTTTTATTTTGAAAAGGAGTCAACTGCCAAGAACAGGAAGGAGCTCAGACTCCACTTCAACCTTGGTCCATCTGCTCCAAGGTCGGATGGCACACGTGATGCCAATCCTAATGTCATCGGCCCCTTTGTCGGTGTCAAAACCGGCGGATCTCGGGTAGGGGGTCCCGATCTGTGTGTCTAGGCTGATGGTAACACGAAGCAAGGGACACAGATGTTTACCCAGGTTCGGGACCTCTCGATGGAGGTAAAACCCTACTTCCTGCTTGATTAATATTGAAGATATGGGTAGTACAAGAGTAGATCTACCACGAGATCGTAGAGGCTAAACCCTAGAAGCTAGCCTATGATGGTATGATTGCAATTGTGGTCGGCCTTCTAAGGACCAACCTCTCCGGTTTATATAGGCACCGAAGAGGGCTAGGGTTTACATGGAGTTGGTTACAAGGGAGGAAATACGATATCCGGATCGCCAAGCTTGCCTTCCACGCCAAGGAAAGTCTCATCCGGACACGGGTCGAAGCCTTGAGTCTTGTATCTTCACGCTTCAATAGTCCGGACATTGTATATAGTCCGACTGTCCGGATACCCCCTAATCCAGGACTCCCTCAGTAGCCCCTAAACCAGGCTTCAATGACGATGAGTCCGGCGTGCAGTCTTGTCTTCGGCATTGCAGGGCGGGATCCATCTCCGAATACTCCAAAGTACCTGTTACGACGAATAGTGTCCGGAACTTCATCAATGTTGTATTCCTTGGCTTTAGTGCCTCAATAATGACCATCCCCATGTGTCGAGCGAATGCGAGGAGGCGAGGTATTTTTTGCATTTGCCACCCTCAATCTTTCAGGCTGACCGCCTATTTGAAGAGACGGGGATTCTCAGGTCCAAACCTCACTCTTCCCCCTCGAGCAAGCATCCAACAGAGCGCTCCGGAAAAACCATTCCAACATGGCCGGTCGTCGCAGCTCCCTCCGCTCGCTCTCCCTGCTCCAAGCCGGGGATGGGAAGAGTGTTCAGATTTCCATAGCCGTTTGGTGAGTTACAAACCCAAGGGTTTCTTCCACCAGCATTCATGGTCCCCTGTCCGAGCTGAATAGCCACCTATAATGGCGGGAGCAAGCAGAAGATCTCCCAATCCGTCTCAGAGGAGCGAATATGCCTCATCCGCATCGCTAAGGGGCGCGGGTTTCCTATCCACCCGTTCCTTTCGGGCTCCACGGAGTTCTACGGCCTCCAGTTACACAATTTCACCCCTGCCTATACACTACATGTAGCGGGGTACGTTGCCCTTTGCGAGCTATTTTTAGGCTGCAAGCCTCACTTCGGGTTATGGAAGAAGCTGTTCTGCATCGTCCCCCGCAACCAGGGAGAATCCCTATGTGAGGTGGGCGGGGCCGAAGTATGGCGTATTGGCGAGACCGGATACCTTTCCGGCACTCCCAAGAAGGCACCAGAGAACTGGCCTTCAGAGTGGTTCTATATTGACGACGTTCCCCTTCCGGATCCAGTCCGGACAGGTCTCCCCCAGTTCAGTAACGCCCCACCGAGGGCACGTCTGAGCTGGCGCCCCGAGGCCCCCAAGAGGAGGATACCAGGGAAATATATTACCTGATGAGCAGGATAAAGTTACTGGCCAAATCCGGACTGACGATAGTTGGGGTTATGGCGATATGCATAATACGGGGAGTGCAACCGCTTCAATATCGGGGGAAGCCCATGTGGCACTTCAACGGGGAAGATGATGCCACCGCCGTGGTCGTAAGGGTCCGGACTCATAATCGCTTTCTCGCAAGGATATTGTCCGATTTATACAAAGGGGAAGAGGAGGAATTCCTTCACTTCAAACCGCGAGATGGATTCACCATGTACAAACCTCCAAACTGGGTAAGTTGTCATTCCTTTCCCTACATCACTTATTGTGGCGTTCTTTGCTAAGATCATCTGCCTCGATATTCCCAAGCAGGAACTGAGGAGGGCCGTAGAAGGAATCTCCAGCCCCTCCCCGCAGCCAGAGGACCCCGGAAGGGCCCTAGATCCGGGTCTCGAAGAAGATCCGGATACTACCTTGGAGCTTGTCAACGGGATATTTTATCAAGCGAGCTGTGATGGTGCCTCAGTGGCCATTACTGCCGACTATCCCGGACCGCTTCCTATGTCGCGCGTAAACCAAGTCGAAGAACCCTATCCTCCGAAGAGGACTCCCTTCAGATGTCATGCCTTACCCTTGAAGTGTCGTGTTTTCGCAGAGATGACGGTCGGAGCGTGAGGCCGAACCCCTAGGGACTCGTCAACCAAGGGCGTCCGGATCGGGCAGGCTCAAGAGGAAGGCGGTAAGGGTCGGCTCTCCGCTACAGAGGTAAGGCAAAAACTTGTGTTGTGATTATGGTATTTTTGAAGTATGACAACACCCTTTGTGTCCTGGCAGGAAGAGGAGCAGCCGGACTATATCCGGGGATCCTGCCAACCACGCCTTCACCAGCCATATTCCAAAGCCGGCTTCGAGAGTGGAGGCGGGAGCAGGGCCGATGCTGCATAGTTCTCCAACAGAGAATGCGGATATGCTCTCGGCCACGAATTCCGAAGTAGAGAGCGCCATGAATCATCGATGCCGACGGGCCGTACTTCGGGACAACATCTTTTTCGAAGAGGCATTTAACGCCTTCAACTCGGGAGACGCATACATCCGAGCTGCTCAAGGCGGGCTTGCCCGAGCGACGGACCAGTATACCAAAGATATACAGGTAAGAAAATTTGATAAGCATGTGTAGCAGTAGCCCCTGAGACTTGAAACGGTTGGAACGACTGTTTTAAGGATCAATTTATGCACAGGTCCTTGTAGATAAGAATGAGCAATTGTATCGGGAGCTGGAGGAGTGCATGTGACACCCCAAAAAAATTTAATTTGGTTTTTATCAAAACTCTTTATTTGATTTGAAGGAGGCCATTTAAAATCTTTCTAAAAAGACTCTCCTTCTCAAAAAAAAAATCTCTTATGACAAAGATTTTATTTTTGTGTCAACCTCAACCTTGGTGTTTGGTATTGAAGACTTTTCATTTGGTGTTAACTCATCACAATTAATTCTGGAAATCATTTCTATTAAAAGGAAACCCTATGGGTTTTGGGTTTATTCTTGTTACTCATCCTCTTTTGTCATACTTCTTGTTGAAATTTCCTTCCAAAACCCCTCCCTCCACTTTGGGTCAAGTCAAATACCCAATCCCAGCAAGTTCAACCCATTTTTTATTTTTATTCCATTTATTTTATCCCCAAAACTATTTCTGCCATTATTTTTGGACCTAGGTGATTTACAAAGGAAGTACCAAATTTCTTTTGAGTTTTGATCCCAAACCAACTCCTCTGACTAGTCCTTAGCACCCCCCAACCTAGATCCATCAAGATCCACTCTTCCACAGTTCAAATTTTTCAAGTTTTGCTCACTGCAAGTTTGAACCAGATTGGTCATTTTTGGTGAAATTCAATATTTTTCTTCTCCAAAAATTCTGAGATAAATCAGGCAGCCCCCAGGTGCATTGAGAGGTCACCTCACCAAAGATCAGCTCCAGAAAATTTCTCCACATGCCAAAATCATTTCATCGAGCACCTGACATGCACTGTTGTTGTTCAAATTCAGAAAGTTCAGACTTTCAGTGTTTCTGTTTCACCGTCAGTGTCGTTTTCTTCAGAGCACGGCGTCGATCTCGCCAATAACTGCAGTGGCGCCTTGCTCCCTGTTCCCCCTCCTTATCCAGAGCGCCGCATGGTCATTTGGACGGGCACCATCATCGGTGGTGACGTGTCTCACCGACGCCGGTAGCTTCTGCGATGGCAGAGCCACCCGTGGCGGCCAGCAGGGATCAGCACCACCTTTCGGCGCCGTCCAGCACCGCCCAAGCCACCCGAAGCCTCCGCGTGGCTATCCGCTTGCCTGTGCACGCTTCGGCACCGTCGCCGTGGCCTGAGCAGCGCAGAGCGTGCTCTCTGCCGCCGCCGAGTCCCGTGAGCCGTTCCGTCGAGAACGTGGAGTACCACCCAAGGCAGGCCAAGCTTAGCACTTGAACGGAACCAGTAGACCATCGCGGCGATGCCTAGCTCCCTAAACCACCTGACCGACCTCTGCCTCGCCGTAATCATCGCCGGCGTTATCCCGTTCACGGCCACCGCCTCGGACAAGCTATAAAAGGAGCCCTCGGGCTCGTTCTCGACCCCGCACCACACCTCCACCTCACCAGAGCCCCGCCTAGCCACTAGGAGGACCCCGAGGAGGTCTCCTTCCCCGACTCCGGCCGCCCCGATCCGCCTCGGGCTCCGGCTTGATTCACTAAGGTGAGACCATCCCCGCCTCCCAAACCACATCAGCAACCCTCTAGTGCACCCAGTGCTCTAACCCGAGCCTCAATTCGACCTTTGCAGCTCTCCCCGGCGAGATCCACCGACGACCGAACCACTGTCTGCCGGAGTTGGGGCCGTCGTCGACGTGGTGCTCGCCGACGACCAACTCCACCACCCACGGACGCGGGAGAGCACCCTGAGTCCGTAGGTACCCTCCACTCCTCCTAACTCGCCGTGGATCACCGCCGGCGACCACCGCAACCTTCGGGCACCGGCGACTCTGTTTTCAAATTTAAACCTGGGTGGGACCCCTCGTCGGCCTCTCTTCTTTTATTCGAACCGTTTTCCTGGAAAACGCCTTGAACAAAGTGCGCCTTCCCGTTGGGTTGGCGTGTTTCTTACTGAAACATTTTCTGTTTTTATAAACAAACCCCTGGAAACTTTCTGTTTCATTACAGACAAGTCCCTGGACTAAAACTTTAATAACTTTTAAACAGAAAATAATTTTTGATTGATTCTTTTTCTGTCATCTCTATTTTTCTGTCTAGTTTTTTATCATATTTATTTGAAAAATATTTGGAACACTTTTTGTGCACACACGGTATTTACGTTAGTACGTATTTTCTTTATACCGTAGATACCGGAGGAGGTGACGGAACCGCAAACTTCACTGAGCTAGACTCCGACTACTCCGAACCAGGCAAGCATGTTTGAACCTTTGATATGATGAGTGTTTTGCATGTTTGCTTGAGTAATTACTTCATGGCATGTTTATATGAACATCAGCAAATGTTATATTGCATGCAAAGCTATTACAAGTGAGCTTCGAAACTCGATGTGTTATTTGATGTGAGTTTACATAATCATGTGGTGACATGAAAGGTGGTAAGATGGTATTGTTGAAGCATGCCAGTATTATGCCAAACCATTTAACTCCAGTGTCAACGTGGATCAAGTCACGTTACCATCTGTTCCTTTTCTTGTACTACCACATGTTTTCTTCAAAGAATATGGTTTAGTAAGTTGCAAACCTCTTTCCTCGTACACACCAAATAGAGGGGCCGTGATGAGGGTTCCATGGCCTGGATTAAAGCCGATCATCCGGTCGGGGCATGGGTGTTTCGGTTGGGACCGAGAGGGGCACCCTTAGAGCGCGATATAAATTTGATCCCATGCTATTCGAGGTTGTGACCTCCCGTCTTAGAGTTTTTCTTGAACGTTGCCTAGGGTGATTCCTGGCAGCGGAATGTGGAATGGGTGTGTACTGGTTAGAAGTGTTTCTTCTGAAATACCGTAAACGGAACTAGTCCTTCGTGACTACTGAAATCCGTTGGCTGTGGTTAAATAGTACAACCTCTGCAGAGTCAAAATCATTCGAGTAACCATATCTATGGTCAAGGACTGTGTTCAACTTGTCTTTGTCAGTCTCAGTGTCAGTCTCCGTGACAATCTCCGGTGAACAAACATGAGTGGTAAACCCGGCTGAATGATTACTCATGTGGATGGACTAACCCGTTTGTCATTATGTACTGAGTATTTCCTTGAAGTAATTTAACTTCATGAATTTATAGAATACGAATGATGAAATATAAGCCCTTTCTGTGATGTCACTCAGACGTCTGACTGTGGCACTCTTGTTATTTACTTTCGATATAAGCCCTTTACGTGATGTCGCTCAGACGTCCGACTGTGGCACTCTTGTTATTTACTTTCGATATAAGCCCTTTCTGAGATGTCGCGTAGACGCCCGACTGTGGCACGCACTGTCATTTACATTTCAATATAAGCCCTTTATGTGGTGTCGCTCAGACGCCCGACTGCGGCATGTTAATTTATTTTTACCTTTCGAGGCGTCGCTTCAGACACCCGATCGGTTTTCAGTTATTTTGTTAGGATTTCGGGAGGACTACCGCCTGACTTCCTTTTTATTTTAACATGTCATGCAAAATTATTATTTGAGTGTGCATTGCTAACTGCTCATGGTGCATCATGTTTGCATTTGTTATATCTTATGTCCGAACTGTCTTACGAGTACATTCAAAGTACTCATCTGGCTTGTTGATTTGGCCAGATGTTGTGAAAGCGATCTTATGGATGAAGAGTTCGATAGCGAGTCCGACGCCTAGAGGAGTCGGTCGATCCGTGCGAATCCGGAAATTTGATCACTTGTATCATATACGCTTCCGCTACGAATAAAATCATCGAGCCTCACTCCGACGCCGATGAGCAGAAGATTAGGAGTCATGTCACCCACTTCACTGTGACATATCCACCACCACTTTTATTACAAGTCAGTAGTATGCCACCACACCCTCGTGTCATATCCGCCCTTATGTATAATATTGGCGTGCTTATAATAAATCGTTGAGCAACCTCAGCTCAACCTTGTGTAATATTTAGTACTACGGATTTACAGTATCAAGAATTTGTCTACCAAGAAGGAGGATTCTCCTATTGGAAATAAAAGGGTCGGTTTCTCAATAAGTATTTTATTGGAAAACCGGTCGTGATAATGATGCAAGGCCGAGTGAGGCATAGTTGCCAAGTTAGAGAAGCCCAAAAGCCCTCATCTGTAACAGTTGTCGAATTGTGCGAAGATGCACCAGTTAGTAAATGGCTGATATGACAGGTCTAACAGAAAATTCTGCAGACAATCCCGGGGTGAATCCGGAGGGCGTAAGAGAGGACGACTCGCATCTCAAAAGGCGGCTGGAGGCTGGCGAGCGCATTCTTACGCGAGTGAGGCAGGAGAAGAACAATCTTCAAGATGCCAAAGTCCAGCTGGACGAGGAGTTAAAAGATCTCCGCGCTCAGCTGGCGGACTCCGTGAAGGAGAACAAAAGGCTTCGACGCGGCATTTACGGTAAGTGCCTAGACGAACTTTAATATAGTTCGGCGAGGATGTATATATTGAAAAAAAATTGATTGCAGGAATGTTGACGGGTCGCCCTGAAGAGGAGATGCCCTCATCTGCAAGTGATTTACTTCAAGACCTTTCACAACTGCACGAGCGAGCTCGGCAAGTGATGTAGGGTGTTGCTCAGGCTTTGTGGCCATCAAGCCTCCTGCCGAATGGTATGGGGGAGCTTGTGGATATGCTTCCAGGAGCACGGCGACACTTCCGACTGTGGAGGATGCCCGCTTGCCGGCAAGGCGCAAGAGAAGCCTGGGCTATGGTGAAGACGCGCTACACCAAGCTGGACCCGAACCATATGGCCGAAGTAGGACCGGTGGGGCCCGATGGGCAAGAAATTCCCGTGAGTCTGGTATATGACTAGGTAGCGTTAGCCGCAAAGTATTCTCAACAGGATTATAAGCTAGATAGCCTGTTAGATGGTATAGAGGAGGAATATAGTCAGTCCAAATGACTGTGTAATTCAATGGACATAATTAGTCCCTAGCCGGATTAAAATCATTCGGTCCTTTTCGCTTCAGCCCCCGGATCCTACAGTCCGGGGTGCGTCCGAATACCCGCTCAGTTATACAAAACCGGGGTATGCGTGGAAACAAGGCGTAGGGGTCATAAGTTCTTGAACAGACAAGTACCCAACTAGTTATGTTATATTACATGGATAGTAAGAAACATCTTCCAGGGAGAATAGTTTCGTTAGGGGTTCCTTTCCCTGGGTATGCATGCGACAATGCACATGTCCGGGCTGCCAACGATGGCGCAGGATACAAGACTTCTGGGGATTTACGTTATAATAAACGAGTACATCTTTTGTTCACCGATCGAATATTCTCTTAAGGAAGCTAGCTTTCGGCTTCACCCGATCTGAGGTACACATCCGGCTGAACCGGCAGTAATAATCGCAGAGGTGCTCCCCTTATGCCCTAGCCAATTAGCGGGGGCGTAGGGCATAAACACAAGAGCCAGGCAACCCAGCTTGGCAACATATTAAGTCATATCGATGCATATAATGGTGAAGAAAAGGCACATATGGAAAAAGAATGCATATGTGATAGGCAAAGAGCCATGTGAGTAGTTATTTTTAGCTTCCGTATAGGAAGCCCCCAGGTATTGCTTACACACATAGTGCGGCCGGAGTGATCCGGGAGTCTGCACTGTATTGAATACTTTGTGTGAAGAGGAAAAAGGTCGAGAAAAGAAAAGGGATGGAGCATAATTAAAAAGGAGGGGTTAGGAGACGAACACTGAGTTCGGCGTTAGGCGTAGAATCTCCGGAGTCTAGCCGCGTTCCATGGGTTCGGCTCGAGCCTGTTATCGGATGCATTACGTAAGAGGTACGCTCCTCCAGTGAGAATTTTGTCAATGACAAAGGGACCCTCCCACTTGGGTTTGAGCTTGTCCTTCTTCTTCTCCAGTAGGCGTAGAACGAGCTCGCCAATATTGTAAGTTTTGGCCCGCACTTCTCTGCTTCGGTATCGTCGAGACTGCAGCTGATAGAATGTGGAGCGGGCTTTTGCGACATCGCGCTCCTCCTCCAGGGCGTCCAAGTTATCCTGCCGATCTAACTCGGCTTCCTTCTCTTCGTACATGCGTACGCGTGGCGAATCATGTATTATGTCGCAGGGTAATACCGCTTCCGCGCCGTACACCATAAAAATGGTGTATATCTGGTGGTGCGATTTGGCGTGGTCCGCAGCCCCCAGAGTACGGAGTCAAGTTCCTCGACCCAGTGCGTATCCGACTCTATCAAGGATCCCACTAGTCTGGGTTTGATGCTGCTCATGATGAGACCATTTGCCCGCTCTACCTGGCCGTTAGTTTGGGGATGGTAGACGGAAGCGTAATCAAGCTTAATGCCCATTTTTGCGCACCAAGTTTTCACTTCATCGGCTGTGAAATTTGAGCCATTATCAGTGATGATGCTGTTGGGGACACCGTATCGGTGTCCCACCCCGGATATGAAGTCTATTACTGGTCCGGATTCGGCCGTTTTGACTGGTTTGGCTTCTATCCATTTGGTGAACTTGTCCACCATGACCAATAAGTATTTTTTCTTATGGCTGCCCCCTTTAAGAGGTCCGACCATATCCAGCCCCCAGACCGCAAAGGGCCAAGTTATGGGGCAATGTTGGACAAGGTCCTGTTCGTCTGCTCGGGCCGTCGGTCAGTAGAAACCTGTACGGAAAGCCTTGCTGACTAATGCTCGAGCCGCGGCGTGGTGCCCGCCCAGTCCGGCATGGATTTCAGCCAAGAGCTGCCGCCCTTCCTCTTCGGAGATGCATCTTTGGAGCACTCCGGTAGCGCTTTTCTTGTAGAGTTCCCCTTCATAGACTTTATAAGCTTTAGAGAGCCGGACGATGCAGCGTGCTTCATTTTGGTCTTTGGGGAGCTCCTGCCTATTTAGGTAGGCCAAGAAAGGCTCGGTCCACGGGGCGATTACAGCCATGATTTCGTGGGTCGATGACGTTATTTCGGTGGTAGAACCTCCGACTATGTCTGATGGTTCGCAATTTGGGGGTGTATTCGGATCTGTGCTAGTATTGCCGGACTCCCCTTCCCATACTACGGATGGCTTGAACAACCGTTCCAAGAATATGTTAGGTGGGATAGGGTCGCGTTTAGCGCCGATGCGAGCGAGGACGTCCGCCGCTTGATTGTTTTCTCGAGCCACATGGTGGAATTCGAGCCCCTCGAACCGAGCTGACATCTTGAGGACGGCATTACGGTAGGCCGCCATTTTCGGGTCCTTGGCATCAAAGTCTCCATTTATTTGTGATATTGCGAGGTTTGAATCCCCGTGCACTTCCAGGCGTTGAATGGCCATGGAGACTGCCATCCGGAGACCATGCAATAGAGCCTCATATTCGGCTGCATTGTTGGAGTCTGTGTATAATATTTGGAGGACATCTTGGACCGTGTCTACGGTGGGAGGCGTCGGGACTACACCTGCTCCCAATCCGCCAGCATTTTAGAGCCGTCGAAGTGCATGATCCGGTTTGAGTACGCGCCGTACTCTTTAGGGAGGTCGGCTTCTGTCCATTCGGCGACGAAGTCAGCCAATACTTGCGACTTGATGGCCTGCCGTGGTTTGTATGTTATGTCGAACGGAAGGAGCTCAATGGCCCATTTGGCAATCCGGCCCGTAGCATCACGGTTGTTTATTATGTCATTGAGTGGTACTTCGGAGGCCACCGTAATCGAACACTCTTGAAAGTAGTGTCGTAGCTTCCGGGATGCCATGAACACCGCGTATGCTATTTTTTGATAGTGTGGGTATCGGGATTTGCATGGGGTTAGGACCGTGGACATGTAGTAAACCGGCTTCTGGAGCGGGTATTTGTATCCGTCAGCCTCTCGTTCAACGACGAGCACTGCACTTACAACTTGATGCGTTGCAGCTATGTATAGCAACATAGGTTCGTCGATATTCGGCGCTGTTAGTACTAGATTACTGGCCAATAAGGTCTCTATTTCATCCAGTCCGGCCGCGGCTGCATCCGTCCACACGAAGTGTTCGGTGCGGCGAAGAAGGCGGTAAAGAGGTAATGCCTTTTCTCCTAACCTGGAGATAAAGCGGCTTAGAGCAGCCATGCATCCGGCTAGTTTCTGTATGTGCTTGAGGTCATTGGTATAGCCAATCGTGATGTAGATCGGATTTTGCGGATTCACTTCAATTCCTCTATTGGAAACGTTGAAGCCGAGTAGTTTCCCCGAGGGGACGCCAAAAACGCATTTTTCCGGATTCAGCTTGATGTCGTATGTCCGGAGATTGTCGAATGTAAGCCTCAAGTCATCTATCAGGGTTTCGACGTGTCTTGTTTTTATGACCACGTCGTCCACGTATGCCTCCACTGTTTTGCCAATTTGCTTTTCCAGGCATGTTTGAATCATGCGTTGGTAGGTTGCGCCGGCGTTCTTGAGCCTGAAAGGCATAGTGTTGAAGCAGAAAGGGCCATATGGCGTTATGAAAGCTGTTGCAGCTTGGTCAAACTCTGCCATCTTTATTTGATGGTATCCAGAGTATGCGTCGAGGAAACATAGTGAGTCGTGTCCTGTTGTGGCATCAATGATTTGATCGATGCGAGGGAGGGGAAAGGGATCTTTGGGGCAAGCCTTGTTGAGGTCTTTAAAGTCGACACATAGGCGCCAGGATTTGTCCTTCTTTGGTACCATTACCAGGATTGCCAGCCAATCCGGATGCTTGATATCTCTGATGAATCCGGCCTCGAGTAGTTTGGCTAGCTCTTCCCCCATGGCCTGCCGTTTGGGCTCTGAAAACCGTCTTAGAGTCTGCTTGACCGGTTTGTATCCTTTTAGTATATTGAGGTTGTGTTCGGCCAATCTGCGTGGGATGCCTGGCATGTCCGATGGGTGCCAGGCGAAGATGTCCCAATTCTCGCGTAAGAAGCCTCGCAGTGCGGCGTCCATCGCGGGGCTCAGCTATGTCCCGACGGAAGCTGTCTTCGTGGGGTCCGTTGGATGGACTTGGAATTTGACTATCTCGTCTGCGGGTTTAAATGAGGTGGACTTGGGTCGCTTGTCGAGTATCACGTCGTCCCTGTCCACGATGGCCCGCAGTGTTGTTAATTCTTCGGCTGCTAAGGCCTCAGATAATGCCTCCAGGGCTAGTGCTGCGGTTTTGTTTTCGGCGCGAAGTGCGACGTCCGGATCACTGGCTAGAGTGATGATTCCATTGGGCTCGGGCATTTTAAGCTTCATGTACCTGTAATGGGATATAGCTTGAAAGCTTGCAAAGGCGTCCCGCCCCAAAAGGGCGTGGTGTCCGCTGCTAAAAGGGGCCACTTGGAATGTGATTTCTTCGGACCTATAATTCTCCGGGGTGCCGAATACCACGTCGAGTGTGATTTTTCCTGCACACCGCGCTTCCCGACTAGGGATAATTCCCCTGAAGGTTGTACCGCTTTGTTCAATGCGACCTTTGTCAATTTCCATCTTGCCGAGTGTCTCTTCATAGATCAAGTTTAATCCGCTTCCGCCATCCATGAGCACTTTAGTGAGTCGAAAGCCGTCCACGATTGGGCTAAGAACCGAGGCGGTGGTGCGGACGATCTGGGATCGAGGTTAAATCACGGCATTAAAAGTTATAGCGATGTCGTTCGGGGGTTCATTTTGGCCATATGGCAAATTTCCGCGGAGCTTCGATGAGCTCGCTTGCGCCTACTGTTTGAGGCAAAAGTCTCGAAGACTGTTAGTACCGTATTGTGCTCGTTGGCGAGATGTTGTTCTGTAAGGAGTTCCTCGCCACATTTGCAACCTGCCGGAGTATCCAACATGCCCTAAGGCTATGAGTTGGTGCTGTGTCCGGAGTGCCGTGGAGTTTGCATGGCCCATTGAGCCATTTTTCCAATATGGTTCTCCGCCCTGGGGTGGGCTTTGGTTTCTTGGGGATTGGATCGGCCGACTTACGAGAGTTCGCCCGTTTAGTTCGGACAAAGGTTTTGGTGAAAGCCGGACTGTCCCAAAATTCAGCTTGAGTTTTCCAGACGCTTTCCATCGCACAGTACTTCTGTACTATGGTTGCTAAGTCCGCAAAGCGTACTATGTCACGGTGACTTATAGCATTAAGGATTCCTTTGTCCGTGCAGTTTTTGCAGAAGAGCGGGACTACGTCCTCCTCATGGCAGTCCTCGACCTTGTTTAGCGCAAGGAGGAATCTGGCCCAGTAATGATGTACTGTCTCCTGGGGCTCTTGCCTGATATGGGAGAAATGATTTAAGTCCGCGTGGGTGGTTATAGCTGAATCTGGATTCTGATCCGGTCTAGCACCCCGGGGCATGGAAGCTTCCGAGTTCAACAGCTCGGGATTCGGGACGCTACCCAATCTTTCCGGCCCCGTGCCCAGTTCTAAGTCCGAGACCCGGGTCATACCCTCCCTCGGGTGGGTGTCCGGCTCCGGGAGCTCGGCGATCCGGACATAATTCTTCCTCAAAATAGAGGGATACTCCTTGTGTGGTTCCTCCGATACCGCTATCTCATGGGTGGCCGGCGGGGATTTAATGTCCCTTTGGTTGGATTTAAGCCCAATCCAGTCATAGTCCGTTGCGACTCCCAAAGCGGCGATGCGATCCAAGAGCTCATTAACAAAAGAGAGCTCTATCGGATCCATCTGTTCGGCGAGTTCCGAATTGATGTGAAGTTTATGCGTGATGACCTGAGAGGCCATCGTCGGCGCGACAGCCGATGGGGCGGTCATGACGAAGCCGCCTAGTCGGAGAGTTTGGCCTACAGCCAGAGCTCCCTCCGCGGTAATGTTGTCCCTGACAACGAGACGAGCCATCGAGCCTTGCAGCGACGACACAGAGGAACTCTCAATGAAAGCACCAATGTCGGTGTCAAAACCGGAGGATCTCGGGTAGGGGGTCCCGATCTGTGCGTCTAGGCTGATGGTAACAGGAAGCAAGGGACACATATGTTTACCCAGGTTTGGGCCCTCTCGATGGAGGTAAAACCCTACTTCCTGCTTGATTAATATTGAAGATATGGGTAGTACAAGAGTAGATCTACCACGAGATTGTAGAGGCTAAACCCTAGAAGCTAGCCTATGATGGTATGATTGTAATTGTGGTCGGCCTTCTAAGGACCAACCTCTCCGGTTTATATAGGCACCGGAGAGGGCTAGGGTTTACATGGAGTCGGTTACAAGGAAGGAAATACAATATCTGGATCGCCGAGCTTGCCTTCCACACCAAGGAAAGTCCCATCCGGACACGGGTCGAAGCCTTGAGTCTTGTATCTTCACGCTTCAATAGTCCGGACGTTGTATACAGTCCGGCTGTCCGGATACCCCCTAATCCAGGACTCCCTCACCCTTCAATACCTTCGATGGGATCCTCTCCCATATTGCTTCTCAGAGGGCCATGATGGAACAATCTGCTGATGATGCAGACTCTAAAGATGCACCTGCACCACCAAAGCAGAAGAAAAAGAAGTCAAAAGCTTCAAAGCCCTCTGCTGCACCAAAAGCTTCGACTGTGAAGCCATTGAAGACGGCACCTCCTGAACCCAGTGTGCAGTCTAAAGACTTGTCTCGTGTCTCCAAGAAGACTAAGAAGACCAAGAACCCCAAGAAGATTTCAGGGCATGACCTGACTCATGTTGCCATTCTGCGCAATGAAGACAACACCATTGACCTGTCCAGTGATGAAGATCTTGGTGATGAAGCTCTAGAGATGCTGATCAAGAGCAAGCAAGAGGCAGAGATCTTCCAAGATCTACCTCTCTTTGATGCTGAAATTCTGAACAACTTCATTGATGAATGGTTTGAGGACCAAAGCATCAACATTGATGATCTGTAGCTGCCAGTGGACATCAGCATCACCTTTCACGGAGCCATTGCAAATGAACTTGCTCTGGCTCAGAAAATCGTCGAGCTCAAGAACAAGATTGATTATGAGAAGGCACACTTCAAGAAGCACATGGCGAAGCTCAGTGTGGCTGATGTGCAAATCTTCAAGAAGATGATGCAAGATCTCAAGGCAGAGTTCAACAAGAAGCGTGAAGAAGCCAAAGGCTAACGCGAGCGCATGAAGTACTATGCGCAGAAATGTGTGCAAGCGCACAATGAATCTGAGAAGAGAAAGGCTCTTGGCGTCCTGGCATCGACCCCAGGATGGCTGCTAAGCAAAAGAATAAGTTTGCTGATGCCATACCCGAAGCTCAACGGCAGGAACGACCAAGCATAGTCTTCCCTACCAGCATGACTGGCTCGAAGCCAAAGGTCCCCTCGGCAGCTTCTGAGCAGAAGAAGACTAGGCAAGTTGAAGCCAAAGCCAGGAAGAGGAAGCTCAAAGACACCTCTGATGGTGCTCCCTCCAAGAATAAATTGAAGACAAAAGCTTCAAAGTCTTCAAAGCAAGAGCGTGTTGCTGCCCCAGAGCCCCTCAATGTTGAACCAATCACTGTTGCTCTCCCTGCCTCTACCAACCAAAAACACTGCCTGGTGATTCATGAGCCTGCTTCCACAGAGGCTCCAGAAAGTGAAGAAGTTCCAGTTGTTGACCCCATCGCAGCTGAAGACATTGGTCATGAAGACAATGTGAATGATGATGAAGTCCTTCCTCAGCTTGAACCCCAGTCGGTATCATCGCCTGCTCTCACGAGCAGTGAACTTATTAGCATTGGTCGTCCTCTGACGCCAGTCACTCAAGATGACTCATGGGTTGAGCAACAACAACAACAAGATACCCCACTGCAAGATGAAACACCACGTACTCCACCATCTCAAGTCACCACTCTGGTGCTTGATGATGACAACTACATGGAACAGACCACTCCCTCTCCAAAGGTGTCACCAGCATTCCACAGGCTTCGCAAAGGCCTCAGGCCACAGGTCTCCATGACAAGCATTCCAGAAGAGGATGTGCAACACCATAGCTCAGTAGCACGTCAAGTGTCCCCTGAAGCCACCCTTTCTGCGTCTGCCTCTGAGTCTGAAGCCAAAGCTGCTGAAGACATTCCGGCTGCATCAGCCGAAGAAGAAAAAGAAGAAGAGAAAGGATATGAAAGAGAAGCCAGACCCCCTGCCAGTGATCCAGTCATTCAAGAGAATGTGATCGTGCCCGACCCTCCAGTTGTTGAACAGATGGAGGTTGAGAACAATGAGGCTGCCAGCAACAACACCATTGAAGCCAATGGCACTGTCATGGCTGAAGATAATGTGGAGCCCGAAGCCAATGTGACTACTGACACCATTGTGACGCCAATCATCTCTGTTGACGCCATTCCCCCACCAAGGCCTCATAATATGGAACGTGCGTTCAATCATGGTGAGTTGGTAACTGTCAGATGGCCTATCATGGTTCCACCCACTGCTCCCGGACCGCAATATGATTATCATGTGGAGAAAAGGCCTCAGGTTCAGAAGCCGAAGCCTAGATTGCCAAGGCTTCCAAGTGTTGCAACAACACAGGGCTCATTCAGCGTGCTCAGCTTCAAAGAGCACAATACCTTCTTTGGCAGTGCCAAGAACCCGTACACGAAGCCCAAGATCTCCTCTAACAGGTTTTGGAGCCATCAGCAACGAAGCTATTACTCATGCATCGTATACAACCAGGACCGGATTTTTCTGCCTAAGCATCTAGATTGTGATGCTATGGTTGGGTTGCCATGCCTTGAGGAGGCCCTTTACTGCTTTAGGGACATTGGGCTTCTGCTTTTTTTGACTGACAAGGAACATTGTAATGAAGAGCTTTTGCTGGAGTTCTATGCTACACTACACATTCGAGGCTACAACAGGGATCCGAAGACTTGGGACCTTGAGTGGATGATAGGATATATTCATCATGAAGCCAAAGCTCAGGACATCATTGAGCTTACTTCCCTGCCCACTCCAGGTGAGTTGTATGAACCTGGTTGTCAGCTTCATCAGAACGAACTGCAAAGCATTTTCCAGAAGCCAGAGCCCAACATGAGCCAAATGCTGAGCATGATGAAGCCATTGCCCCATGACGCTGAATACTACAAGGAATTCTTTGTTCGGGACCTCGAGTAATTGCCACGCATAGTCTATCATATTCTGAGGCATACTCTCCGGCCTATCAAAGGAAATTCCTCTGAAGCTAAACTTGAAGGCGCCATGAAGACATTGGTTTTCTATATTTTCAATGGCATCAGATTCAACACTCAGGATTTCTTCATCCGACAGCTTGCTGCTTCTGGGATTGATCTTTTTGGCCTAAAATTTATGCTCCATGGGTGATGCGCTTGATCAAGCTTCATTCAACCATCGACTATCAACCTTCAGCACGCAACCATGTTGTATTTCTGCCCGAGGTTGATGTGTCCATTGAAGCCATCTACCCCGAGCCAGCAAAGAAGCCTCTCCACCTTCAGAATGTTGAACTCCAAAGCTTCATGCAACATATTGAAGGGATTCATGTGCCAAATGCTGCAACTCCTGCTTATCCTCTGGTTGGCAACTTGTGTATGCCGCACCGAGCCAACACTGAACCATTGCCGGCACCATTGCTCAAAGGCCTCAGAAGCGTCCTCGTGTCCTCAACGACCGTGAGCTTCTGGTGTCTTTGCATCAAAAGCAGGATAGGCATCATGACTGGCTGAAGTGTCAGATGCAGGGTCTCTTGGTGGATGTTAATCGCATTGGCAACTTGGCCACCAAGAACTCATTTGTTGCACGTGAAGCCTGTTGTATTGGTCTGCTCTGAAGATGATCTTAGCGAAGATGGCTTCACAGAGAGCTTCAAGTTTGACTCCAGGCCTTCACAAAATGCAAGCTGGCATCGCACACCATCCATTGAAGATTCTGAACATTCGTCTTCGGCTGCAACTGTTGTTGCAAGAATCGTCGATGAATAGGATGATGCCACTTCACCAACTCTGGCTGCACTGCACCATGATTCTGTGTCGGGCCTGTCTGCACCACCAAACTCCAATGTTGACCCTGCTCCATCTTCTACTCCAACTGGGAACGAGTAGATCCTCTATGTCTTCAAACCTTTTTGGTCATTACTGAAAAAGGGGGAGAAGCATATGAGGTTGATAGTCTTCAAGCGGGTCCACATGGGTGGTTGCATTATTTTTGCTAAGTTCTTACAACTCTCATTTTGAAACTATTTGGCTCTTGAGTTGTAACACTTAAACTTGATGGTCGTCTGCTACTTTTGCTGCTACTATGTGATGCGATGATAAATTTTGCATGAAGTCATTCAGCACACGCCCATTTTTCATTATGCATGTCATTATATTCGTTATGTTTATCTATGCATGATGAATTGTCTTTGTAAGTTGATGAGGATCTCCACAAAGTAAAACCTGCCATGTGCATGTGCATTCAAAAGCAAACTACTTATATGCACATCTTCAGGGGGAGCCTTTTGCAACTTATGAAGACAACGACTTTGATCTTTAACTTTCACATACCTTTATCCCCATTGAAAACTTCAACCAGTTTCTCATCAATCACCAAAAAGGGGGAGATTGTAAGTGCATCTAGTGCCACCCCTAGTTGGTTTTGGAGTATTGATGACAAACTTGGTTGAGGGACTAATGTGTTTGTGAGAATTGCAGGATAACACAGGTAGTAGTCCCTTATGAATTCGGTTTACCTACCAGAGATGACCCCTAAAAAAGTGTGAAGACATTGAAGACAATGGTGGTTCGTGAAGACATTCATGATGAAGATTATGACATGTGAAGACATTCACTTGAAGACTATGGAGTGCGAAGACATAGTTGTTTCGTAGTTTCCTTTTCTTCTTTGTTGAGTCATAGGAACCACCGTACTGTTAAGTGGGGTCCAAGTGAACAAAGTCAGAGAGACTGATGTGATGCTCAACCTAAATCCTATGTCTTCGAGCAAAGACAATGAGAGCAAATCTTATCCAGAGCTGGATGAGTCAGCTTTGCTTGTAGCCCAAGTAAAGCTGTCGCGTGTGTTTGAAATCCGACCGTTGGACAAGTATCGGTTCCTTAGTGACCCAGGGTCATTTCGGATATATCAGGTCGGGTTGCCTCCTGGCTATAAATAGCCCACCCCCTACACCATAAATTGGTGGCTGTTCAGAGTTAGTGCACGGCTTTTGTCGTTTGAGAGCAACACACCTCCGAAGCATTTGAGAGAGAGACCCTTGCAAGGACAAAGCCCAAAACACCCAGAGCCAAAGAGTATTAGGCATCACTGAAGCCTTTTTGTCTGCGTGATGACCCACAAGTATAGGGGATCAACTGTAGCTCTTTTTGATAAGTAATAGTGTCGAACCCAACGATGAGCAGAAGGAAATGACAAGTAGCTTTCAGTAAGGTAATGTCTGCAAGTGCTGAAATTGTAAGTAGCGGAGTAGTTTGATAGCAAGATAATTTGTAACGAGCAAGTAACGATAGTATTAATAAAAGTGCAGCAAGGTAGCCCAATCCTTTTGAGGCAAAGGACAGGCCAAAACGGTCTCTTATGATAAGCAAAACGTTCTTGAGGGTACACAGGAATTTCATCTAGTCACTTTCATCATGTTGGTTCGATTCATGTTCGCTACTTTGATAATTTGATATGTGGGTGGACCGGTGCTTAGGTGATGTTCTTACTTGGACAAACATCCTACTTATGATTAACCCTCCCGCAAGCATCTGCAACTACGAGAAAAGTATTAAGAATAAATTCTAACCATAGCATTAAACTTTTGGATCCAATCGGTCCCTTATGGAATAGCGCATAAACTGGGGTTTAAGCTTCTGTCACTCTCGCAACCCATCATCTAATTGCTACTCCACAATGCATTCCCTTAGGCCCAAATATGGTGAAGTGTCATGTAGTCGACGTTCACATGACACCACTAAGGGAATCACAACATACATATTATCAAAATATCGAACACATATCAAGTTCACATGATTACTTGCAACATGATTTCTCCCGTGACCTCAAGAACAAAAGTAACTACTCACAAATGATAAACATGCTCATGATCAGAGGAGTATTAAATAGCATAATGGATCTGAACATATAATCTTGCACCAAATAAACCATATAGTAATCAACTACAAGATGTAATCAACACTACTAGTCACCCACAAGCACAAATCTATAGTTCCGATAACAAGATTGAACACAAGAGATGAACTAGGGTTTGAGATGAGATGGTGATGTTGAAGATGTTGATGGATATTGCCCTCCCCAAGATGGGAGAGTTGTTGGTGATGATGATGACGATGATTTCCCCCTCCGGGAGGAAAGTTCCCCCGGCGGAATCGCTCCGCCGGAGGCAAAAAGTGCTCCTGCCCAAGTTCCGCCTCGGGGCGGCGGCGCTCCGCCCCGAAAGTCCTCTCCTTATTTTTTCTAGGTCAAAATGACCTATATACCAGAATATGGGCACCAGAGGTGGGCCTGGGTGAGCACTACCCACCAGGGCGCGCCTGGGCTCCCTGGCGCGCCCATGTGGATTGTGCCCACCTGATGAGCCCCCTCTGGTAGTTATTTGCTCCAATAATTCTCATATATTCCATAAAAATCCTCGTGAGGTTTTGATACATCTCCAACGTATCTATAATTTTTTATTGTTCCATGTTGTTATATTATTAATCTTGGATGTTTCATAATCATTTTATAGTCATTTTATATCATTTTTTGGTACTAACCTATTGACATAATGCCAGTTGTTGTTTTTTCCTTGTTTTTTACATCGCAGAAAATCAATATCAGACGGAGTCCAAATGCCACAAAACTCCATGATGATTTTTTATGGTCCAGAAGGAACACAAAGGGCCCTGGCTGCGCCTGGGGGGTGCCCCGAGGGGGGCACAACCCACCAGGGCACGCCAGGAGGCTCAGCCGCGCCCTGGTGGGTTGTGCGCACCTTGGGTGCCCCCGGACCGCCTATTTGCTCTATAAATACCCCAATATTCCAGAAACCCTAAAGGTATCGACGAAATATTCATCCAACCGCCGCAGAGTCCAGAACCACCAGATCCAATCTAGACACCATCTCGGATGGGGTTCACCACCTCCATTGGTGCCTCTCCGATGATGCGTGAGTAGTTCTTTGTAGATCTTCGGGTCTATAGTTAGTAGCTAGATGGCTTTTCTCTCTCTTGCTGAATTCTCAATACAATGGTCTCTTGGATCCATATGATGTAACTCTTTTGCGTGTGTTTGTCGGGATCTGATGAACTTCGAGTTTGTGATCAGTTGTATCTTTTTATATCCATGAAAGTTATTTGAGTTTCTTTGATCTCTTATATGCATGATTGCTTATAGCCTCGTATTTCTTCTCTGATATTTGTGTTTTGTTTGGCCAACTTGATCTATTTATCTTGCAATGGTAAGAGGTGCTTTGTAGTGGGTTCGATCTTATGGTGCTTGATCCTAGTGACAGAAAGCGAAACGACAGGTATGTATCATTGCTACTAAGGATAAAACGATGGTGTCTATGTCTACATAGATAGATCTTTTCTACATCATGTCATCGTTCTTATTGCATTACTCCGTTTTTCCATGAACTTAATACACTAGATGCATGCTGGATAGCGGTCGATGTGTGGAGTAATAGTAGTAGATGCAGGCAGGAGTCGGTCTACTAATCTCGGACGTGATGCCTATATAATGATCATTGCATGTATATCGTCATAATTATTTGAAGTTCTATCAATTGCCTAATAGTAATTTGTTCACCCACCGTTTGCTATTTTTCTCGAGAGAAGCCACTAGTGAAACCTACGGCCCCCGGGTCTTCTTTCTCATATATTTTGCCTTTGCGATCTACTTTTCTCTTGCATTTATATTCAGGTCTATTAGACCAAAAATACAAAAATACCTTGCTGCATTTTATTTCTATTTATTTTATTTGGCGTTTGATCTATCAATCTACTACAATTTATCTCACGTCCGTTTGCCTATCTTGAGGCGCCGTACCCCGGAAGGGATTGACAACCCCTTTAACACGTCGGGTTGCGAGGATTTGTTATCTGTGTGCAGGGGTTGTTTATGTTCTGTTGCTTGGTTCTCCTACTAGTTCGATAACCTTGGTTTCATATCTGAGGGAAATACCTACCGCCGATGTGCTGCATAATCCCTTCCTCTTTGGGGAAATACCGACGTAGCTTCAAGCGACATCAAAAGGAACTTCTGGTGCCGTTGCCGGGGAGGATCTTCAACATATACCAGGTTCCTAATCACAAATATCATCTCCTTGCAATTTACATTATTTGCCATTTGCCTCTCATTTTCCTCTCCCCCCACTTCATGAAAATTTGCCTTTTTATTCGCCTCTCTTTTTTTGTTTGCCGTTTTCTTGCCGTATCTATTTTTTTTTGTGCAACCTTGTTTGCCGCTACTACGGATAGCTCCTCCTCTATCGCTTGCACTCCCGAGAACGAGGTTCTCAACTTTAAACAAAGGGGAGGAGAAAATTTAAAAGATGCTTGGTATAGAATTTGCAATGCTCATAATAGATCTATCTATAAGAAATCTATCGTTGTTCTTCTTCGTTGTTTTTATGTTGGCATCACCACTTGGTATAGATTTGTCCTTGATACGATTACCGGTGGAAATTTCTTGATGTGTCCCTCTCTTGATGCTTTTAATGCTATGGGAAATTTAGTGGGATCACCACCTCTCATGATTAATGAAACAACTTTGACTCTTGAGCATGTTATGGAAAGACTAGATGCTATTCAGAAGAAAATGCTCACCGAAGATCATATGGAAATTATAGATAAAATGATGCATAATTTTGCCACTAATATTGGGTCAAAAGCGGGAGATATTTTTAAGTTGTTAAAAGAGAAGGGTACCATATTCCATGAAAGAATAGAAGAAAGTCCGTCTCGGATTGATAAATTAGAAGAAATCTTTAGTAATCTAAGCACGGCTTTTGCTTCCGCTAAAGCTATCGAGAAAACTCCTGTAAAGAGTGGTAGAGCCAAGAACAAGGGTGCAAATTCTAGTAATACTAATAAAGAAGATCTTAAGATGATTAGTATTCACCCGGATTTTGTTGAAGTGATAAGAGATCCTTTTTGCAAGAATGAAATCTTTAAATTCACTCATAGGAGTATAGCTATTGAAGGTCTTTATGCTAAATCTCTGAAGGATTCTAAGTGTTTGATTGAAGATTTGGATAAAGATGACAAAACTTAGATCCTTGCTTTATGCCTAGCTAAGGGCGTAAAACTATAACGCTTGTTGGGAGGCAACCCAATGAATAAATTTTATTTTTGCTTTCTTCTTTCTGTTCTTGAGTGTTAGCACAATTATGCTACTTCTATTATTGTGTTTTTTTGTGTTTTAACTAGTGTCTGTGCCAAGTAGAACCAATAGGATCTTCTTGGGTGATAGTTGTTTGATCTTACTGAAAAAAACAGAAACTTTACGCTCACAAAAACAATTCTCGTTTTTTATCAGAAAGAGCTTTTGCCCTGATTCTTTTTTCAGAAGATTAATATACAAATTATCCAGGTCATCCTAGTTTTTCAGAAGTTTTGGAGTTCCAGAAGTATTCGAAAAAATTAGATTGCTACAGATTATTCTATTTTGACAGATTCTGTTTTCTTTGTGTTGTGTGCTTATTTTGATGGCTCTATGGCTTTCTTTGATGAGTTTTTTCCATAGAAAAGTTGGAATACAGTAGATATAATGCACTCTTGCTTCACTTAGATTTATTTGAGAGTTAGTAAAATTTTCAAGAAATTCTCTCTTGCTTCACTTAAATTATTTTTAGAGAAATAAGAAAAATTATGCTCATGATCTTCACTTATATTTGTTTGAGCTTATGAAAAGCAACACATGAAAATTAGTCCCAAAGTGATAGATATCCATGAAGGATATAATATAAACTTTCATGAAGATCATTGGACAAAATAAACTTGATTCTTAGTAATAGTTTTGAGATATGATGATTTGATATGTGAGTTATGTTGATGAGTAATTAGCTTTAGTAAGAATATTGGTGTTAAGGTTTGTGATTCCCTATGCAAGCACGAAATTCAATAGTCATGCAATGAAATTATATCCTACTTGTGGTGCATTATTCGGTGTTAATTATGCTTAATGCTTGCTTATGAGATTATTCGTTTCTTGGTTGGTCGCTTCTCAATCTTTTGCTAGCCTTCATTTTGCACCAAGTATGATCTCTACTTGTGAATCCAAAATCCTTTAAACCAGTTGTGCCATATGAGTCCACTAAACCTACCTATATGCGGTATTCTTTTGCCGTTCTAAGAAAATTTGCATGTGTCATCTCTAATTTTCGAAATAAACTTCTCTTTTGTGTGTTTGTTTCGCTCGCGGAGCGGTGAGGGGTGGATAATATTTTCCATGCTGGATGTGTTATTCTCACGATGAGTGTTTATTCACTTGTCGTTGCACGAGAGTAAGGCAAGGGTTTTAGGGATGACCAGTCCCGAAATGCAAAAATGAATTTACTTTATGTTGTCAAATAATAAATTCATTGGAAATTGTTGGTATGGAGGGCACCCGTGGATAAGGTTAGCCATGGAAAGTGAAAGTATGGTGGAAAAAAGAATAAACTTTATTTTCTGTTTGGGAACCGCCTATGGCATATCTAGCATGGAAAGTGTTGGGAACTCTAAGCCATTTTCTTTGGTGGGATGGATACACCTCTCAAAATGTTTCTATCTCTAATTTTTGGCTTTGAGCTCTGGCACCTCTACAAATCCCTACTTCCCTCTGCGAAGGGCCTTTCTTTTACTTTATGCAATTTTTATTTTGAATTTGAGTCTCCATATTCTCTCATAAAAAGCACCAACTAGGAGGCAATATGACCGTACTTAAGTATTAGGTGTAGCTAATATTCGAGTGTGTTTCATGAATGGATTAATGGTTGAGCATGATGCATGGGCTAGGGATAACTTATTTTAGCGTTGATATTTTGAAAGACATGGTTGCTTGTTGATATGCTTGAGCATCTAAATTATTATGTCAAACTAGACTATTGCTTTGAATCACATAAAAGTCCAATTGTCCATGCTATAAAGTAAAGAATATGATATGACATGATAGGCAGCACTCCACATCAAAAATTCTGTTTTTATCACTTACCTACTCAAGGACGAGTAGGAGTTAAGCTTGGGGATGCTAATACGTCTCCAACGTATCTATAATTTTTGATTGTTCCATGTTGTTATATTATCAATCTTGGATGTTTTATAATAATTTTATAGTCATTTTATATCATTTTTTGGTACTAACCTATTGACATAGTGCCAAGTGCCAGTTGCTGTTTTTTCCATGTTTTTTACATCGCATAAAATCAATATCACACGGAGTCCAAATGCCACGAAACTCCACGATCATTTTTTATGGGCCATAAGGAACACAACGGGCCCTGGCTTGCTGGGGTGCCCGAGGGGCACAACCCACCGTAGCGCCAGAGGCCCAAGCGCTACAGTGAGTTGTGCCCACCTCGGGTCCCCCTCCCCCCGACCGCCTCTTTGCTCTATAAATACCCCAATATTCCATAAACCCTAAAGGCATCGACGAAATATTCATCTAGCCGCCGTAGAGTCCAGAACCACCAGATCCAATCTAGACACCATCTCGGATGGGGTTCACCACCTCCATTGGTGCCTCTCCGATGATGCGTGAGTAGTTCTTTGTAGACCTTCGGGTCTGTAGTTATTAGCTAGATGACTTTCTCTCTCTTGCTGAATTCTCAATACAATGGTCTCTTGAAGATCCATATGATGTAACTCTTTTGCGATGTGTTTGTTGGGATCTGATGAACTTCGAGTTTATGATCAGTTATATCTTTTTATATCCATGAAAGTTATTTGAGTTTCTTTGATATCTTATATGCATTATTGCTTATAGCCTCGTATTTGTTCTCCTATATTTGGGTTTTGTTTGGCCAACTTTATCTATTTATCTTGCAATGGGAAGAGGTGCTTTGTAGTGGGTTCGATCTTACGGTGCTTGATACCAGTGACAGAAAGGGAAATGACACATATGTATCGCTGCTACTAAGGATAAAACGATGGGGTCTATCTCTACATAGATAGATCTTGTCTACATCATGTCATCGTTCTTATTGCATTACTCTGTTTTTCCATGAACTTAATACACTAGATGCATGCTGGATAGCGGTCGATGTGTGGAGTAATAGTAGTAGATGCAGGCAGGAGTCGGTCTACTAATCTTGGACGTGATGCCTATATAATGATCGTTTCCTGGATATCGTCATAATTATTCGAAGTTCTATCAATTGCCCAACAGTAATTTGTTCACCCACCGTTTGCTATTTTTCTCAAGAGAAGCCACTAGTGAAACCTACGCCCCCCGGGTCTTCTTTCTCATATATTTTGCCTTTGTGATCTACTTTTTGCTTGCATTTGTTTTCAGATCTATTAGACCAAAAATACAAAAATACCTTGCTGCATTTTATTTATATTTATTTTATTTGGCGTTCGATCTATCAATCTACTACAATTTATCTCACGTCCGTTTGCCTAGAGGCGTCGTACCCCAGAAGGGATTGACAACCCCTTTAACACGTTGGGTTGCGAGGATTTGTTATCTGTGTGTGGGGGGGGGGTGTTTACGTTGTGTTGCTTGGTTCTCCTACTGGTTCGATTACCTTGGTTTCATATCTGAGGGAAATACCTACCGGCGTTGTGCTAAATCATCCCTTCCTCTTTGGGGAAATACCGACGTAGCTTCAAGCGACATCAGGTTTCAGCTCATTTGAAGTTGTGCAGAATAGGTAGCCTGACGTAGCTTTTTCAGGTCCAGATTTCCAGCTGCCGGAATTCTCCCTCTTGGTGTATACCTTGCATATTATGAGAGAAAAGGCATTAGAATTACTCCAAAAAGCTTTATTATGGATAAAAACATCATAAATAACAGTAAGAAAATATGATGAAAAATGGACGTATCAACTCCCCCAAGCTTAGACCTCGCTTGTCCTCAAGCGAAAACCGAAATCGAAAAACATGTCCACATGCTTTGAGAGAGAGGTGTCGATAAAAACAAAATACAGACATAGAAGCATCATGTTGATTATTATAACATCAGCAAAATTAAACATAAGACTTTTATCATAGAACTTTTATCATATACTTCTCATGAATAAGTAACAGTTCATCACACAATCGAAGTATAATGCAAAAACTCTATTAGAAACCAACAAACTATGTTCTTAGTCAACTTTGCAACTATAATTCATCATCTTTTCAGGAAGGGTCACGTATCGGAGCCTTTAGGCAAGTCCACATACTCAACCATCATATAGTCTTCTATGATTGCTAACACTCACCATGTACACATGAGCAAAACGTTTCAACCGGACACATAGAAATATAGGGGCTTATAGTTTCGCCTCCCAACGTACTCACCTCAAGGGTGATGTCAACAATAATAACTCATGCTATCTATATTCAACTGGACATATGTGCCTAGATCTTTCCTCACCACATGATGCTTGCCAAAGGAGAAAAATAAAAAGGAATAGAAGGAAAACTTTGACTCTTTGCATAAAAGTAAATACATGAAAGTAAAAGATAGGCCCTTCGCAGAGGGAAGCAGAGGTTGCCATGTGCTTATTTGTTTGTATGCTCAACCCCTTAGTGCAAAAGAACGTCATGTTGCATTGCCCCTTGTGATATCGACCTTTATTATGCAGTCCGTCACTTTTATTCTTCACCATCACAAGTTCGTGCAACGCTCAATTTTCTCTTACACTAAATGATCTCACACATTTAGAAGCAATTTTTATTGCCTTTTTGCACCGATGACAACTTACTTGAGGGATCTTGCTCAATCCCTAGGTAGGTATGGTGGACACTTGAAAATAAGATTTGGGTTTAAGGGTTTTTGGATGCACAAGTAGTATCTCTGCTTAGTGCGGAATTTTTGGCTAGCAAAGATAGGTGGCAAGCACCACATGTTGAAGGATCTATGACAATATGACTTCTATGTGAATATAAACAAACATAAACCATTAATTTGTCTTCCTTGTCCAACGTCAACAATTTTGGCATATAATATTTTGATGCGGGCTCACAATCACAAAAGATTTCTAGGATAGTATATTTATATGTGAATCTTGTCTTCCCTTATTAATTCTTTCATGAGTTGCATCATTGACTAATGCTATGTTTGTCAATCCCTAATAAAATTTTCTACTTATACTTTTCCTTATGTGGTGCCTTCACCTACCATAGGATTAGTATATGATCTTATTGATTTATTTCCTTTATTTTATTTATTTATTTCCTTTCTCTTTTTCCTTTTTATTTCTTTTCTTTATTTGCAACACGAGAGTAAAGAAAGCAAAAACTCAAAATAAACTTTATTATATAGCTTGCACACGATTACAAGGATAGATCACTAAGCAAACTCTCAAAAAAGAAAGGATCAAACTAACTTTATTTCATCTAAAGCAAAAAAATCAAACTAAAATAAGTAAAGGCAAAGAGATAGTGGGATGATACGATACCGGGGCAACTCCACCAAGCTTGATGGAAGCCAAGGGGAGTGCCCATACCCGATACTCGATTCTCCTTTGGTGGTGAAGAAGATGATGGTGGTGATGAAGCAATCCTGTCCTTAAGGATCAAGAGATTCTCCAACCGACGGATGACGCTCCGGAGATGGATGATATGCTCTTGATGCAGAATATTTTCGCGAGTGAGATACTTATTTTGTATGCGAACTATTTCAATTACGCGAAAAGCTTCAATCTCAGTAGGAGTAGGGTGAGTAAGGTAGGGCTTAAGGATATCTTCTTCCTCCTCCTCGGCAAGCAGTGCTTGTGCTGCCATCGGGGATGGATCTACGGTAGCTTCCTTGCCCTTGTCTCCCTTGACGGTGTCCATAGGCTCCTCCCTCTTTGTCTCGATCTTCATCAACCAAGCATCTTCTTCCATGTTGTTGGAGGAGCAGGAAGACATGACATCTGGCTTGATGAATCTGACCAGAAACAGCAAGAAAAGAGAACAAAGGATTCTTTGCGGTACGGTGGTTAACAGGTGCGGGAAGTATATATAGATTTTTTTTATCTTGAAGGACAAGCATACGGAAGAAAAACAGATTCTGGAAGGTGCCCCAGGTGGGCACAACCCACCTGGGCGCGCCAGGGCCCACCAGGGTACGCTTCCTGGAAGTTTCTTTATTTCCTAAATTTTTAAATATTCCAAAACTATAAAAAATATTTTTGCGGATTTTTTGGAGTCTGTTTACTTACCGTATCACGTACCTCCTTATTTTCACGATTCCGGAGTGTTCCGGAAGGACTCTTTCATGTGTTCTTCCTGTGTCAAAGTTTGGATAATATTACTTTTAATATTAATGGGCGTACCTGAGATATAATGTTTTATTCGTTGCAAATTGACAACCTTCGGATTAGTACCTTCGACATTATTTATTTTGATGGCTCCAGACCGATAAACCTCCTCGATGACATATGGGCCTTCCCATTTCGAAACGAGTTCTCCTGCAAAGAATCAGAAACGAGGGTTGTACAAAAGAACATATTCTCCGACTTTAAACTCGCGCTTTTGGATTCTTTTGTCTGCCATCTTTTAATTTTTTCTTTGAATAATTTTGCATTTTATAAGCTTGGGTTCTCCATTCATCTAATGAGCTAATATCAAATAACCTCTTTTCACCGACAAGTTTGAAATCATAGTTGAGCTCTTTGATGGCCCAATATGCTTTATGTTCTAACTCAAGAGGCAAATGACAAGCCTTTCCATAAACCATTTTATAAGGAGACATAGCCATAGGATTTATGCTGTTCTATAAGTCCAAAGTGCACCACCTAATTTCATAGACCAATTCTTCCTGGACCTATTGACAGTCTTTTGCAAAATTAATTTTATTTCTCTATTGCTAAATTCAACTTGACCACTAGACTGAGGATGATAAGGTGGTGCAATTCTATGGTTAACATCATACTTGGCATGCATTTTACGGAAAGCGCCATGAATAAAGTGTGAACCACCATCAGTCATTAAATATCTAAGGACTCGAAACCTTAGGAAAATGACTTCCTTAAGCATTTTAATAGAGGTGTTGTGATCAGCACTACTGGTTGGAATAGCTTTTACCCATTCAGTAACATAATCAACAGCAACCAAAATATGTGTATACCCATTAGAGGAAGGAAAAGCTCCATGTAATCAAATCCCCAAACATCAAATGGTTCAACAACAAGTGCATAATTCATAGGCATTTCTTGACGCTTACCGATATTACCTATCCTTTGACATTCATCACAAGATAATATGAACTTACGGGAATCCTTGAAGAGAGTAGGCCAATAAAATCCATACTACAATACCTTGTGAGCAGTTCTATCTCCAGCATGATGCCCTTTATAATCGTCGGAGTGACATTTCCGTAGGATTTGTGCTACCTCTTGAGCACTGCGTTGGTTTTCCCTTCAAGAGGAAAGGGTGATGCAGTAAAGTAGCGTAAGTATTTCCCTCGGTTTTTGAGAACCAAGGTATCAATCCAGTAGGAGGCTACGCGCGAGTTCCTCGCACCTACACAAAAAAATAAATCCTCGCAACCAACGTGATAAGGGGTTGTCAATCCCTACACGGTCACTTACGAGAGTGAGATCTGATAGATATGATAGGATAATATTTTTGGTATTTTTACGATAAAGATGCAAAGTAAAATAAAAGAAAAGTAAAAAAGCAACGGAAGTAACTAAGTGTTGGAAGATTAATATGATGAAGATAGACCCGGGGGCCATAGGTTTCACTAGTGGCTTCTCTCGAGAGCATAAGTATTCTACGGTGGGTGAACAAATTACTGTTGAGCAATTGACAGAATTGAGCATAGTTATGAGAATATCTAGGTAAGATCATGTATATAGGCATCACGTCCGAGACAAGTAGACCGACTCCTGCCTGCATCTACTACTATTACTCCACACATCGGCCGCTATCTAGCATGCATCTAGAGTACTAAGTTCATAAGAACAGAGTAACGCCTTAAGCAAGATGACATGATGTAGAGGGATAAATTCATGCAATATGATAAAAACCCCATCTTGTTATCCTCGATGGCAACAATACTATACGTGCCTTGCTGCCCCTATTGTCACTGGGAAAGGACACCGCAAGATTGAACCCAAAGCTAAGCACTTCTCCCATTGCAAGAAAGATCAATCTAGTAGGCCAAACCAAACTGATAAGTCGAAGAGACTTGCAAAGATAACCAATCATACATAAAAGAATTTAGAGAAGATTCAAATATTGTTCATAGATAAACTTGATCATAAACCCACAATTCATCAGTCTCAACAAACACACCGCAAAAGAAGATTACGATGAATAGATATCCACGAGAGAGGGGGAGAACATTCTGTTGAGATCCAAAAAGAGAGAGAAAGCCATCTAGCTACTAACTATGGACCCGAAGGTCTGAGGTAAACTACTCACACTTCATCGTAGAGGCTATGGTGTTGATGTAGAAGCCCTCCGTGATAGATGCCCCCTCCGGCGGAGCTCCAGAACAGGTTCCAAGATGGGATCTCATGGGTACATAAGGTTGCGGCGGTGGAATTAGGTTTTTGGCTCCGTATCTGATCGTTTGGGGGTACGTAGGTATATATAGGAGGAAGAAGTACGTCGGGGGAGCAATAGGGGGCCCACGAGGGTGGAGGGCGCGCCCCCTACCTCGTGGCTTCCCTGTTGGTTGCTTGACGTAGGGTTCAAGTCTCCTGGATCATGTTCGTTCCGAAAATCACGTTCCCGAAGGTTTCATTCCGTTTGGACTCCGTTTGATATTCTTTTTCTGCGAAACTCTAAAATAGGCAAAAAACAGCAATTCTGGGCTGGGCCTCCGGTTAATAGGTTAGTCCCAAAACTAATATAAAAGTGAATAATAAATCCCAATAATGTCCAAAACAGAAGATAATATAGCATGGAGCAATCAAAAATTATAGATACGTTGGAGACGTATCAAGCATCCCCAAGCTTATTTCCTGCTCGTCCTCGAGTAGGTAAATGATAAAAACAGAATTTTTGATGCGGAGTGCTACTTGGCATAATTTCAATGTAATTCTTCTTAATTGTGGTATGAATATTCAGATCCGAAAGATTCAAGATAAAAGTTCATATTGACATAAAAATAATAATACTTCAAGCATACTAACTAAGCAATTATGTCCTCTCAAAATAACATGGCCAAAGAAAGTTCATCCCTACAAAATCATATAGTTTAGTCATGATCCATCTTCGTCACACAAGAATGCTCTCATCATGCACAACCCCGATGACAAGCCAAGCAATTGTTTCATACTTTAGTAATCTCAAACTTATAAACCTTCACGCAATACATGAGCGCGAGCCATGGACATAGCACTATGGGTAGAATAGAATATGATGATGGGGGTTATGTGGAGAAGACAAAAAAAAGGAGAAAGTATCACATCAACGAGGCTAATCAATGAGCTATGGAGATGCCCATCGATTGATGTTAATGCAAGGAGTAGGGATTGCCATGCAACGGATGCACTAGAGCTATAAATATATGAATGCTCAACAAAAGAAACTGTAGCGACCCGACCTCAGACGGTCAAGCCTCTGTGTTACTGTGCCATCCCTGGATCAGTATGCTGGCACACACAGTACATCAATGTATATATCAAAGTGCAATCACATGTATAAATAACATAAAATGATATATACCTCATAATACTCAGCGGAAACAATCAAACGGGTGTGGAGTCCCATCAACGCCATCGGCAGGTTGAGTGTAGACCGTAACTCAGATCGTAACTCTTACTGTCGAGTAAATATCCGCAACATGATACGTTGCAGCCGTGTAGGTCAAGACATTGAATGTACCGCAAGATCACAATAAGAGAAAACAGATGATAAACTATACTATATGCAGATGGCTTTATGGCTCAGAATCTAAGTTTTGTTTATGTAAAAGCTGATTTTATTTTCCCTACATCAAAGGAATAAATGAAGTCTGTACTATGGAGTTTTTCTGTCATGACATGGTTCCGCCAACCGATGTCTCATAGCCCAAATCATCATAAGTTGCCCACAATTAAGTTATCAATCCGTGTTGAGAGTTCGAGATAGATCCAAGTCCGAGGCTCAAATTGTCCGTGAATCGGGACACGGCTAATCGATTAGGTTATAACCTCCGCAGAGGTTTGTACACTTTACCCGCAAGATTCGATCCTCTCTTTACGTTCTCGCACTTCAGGTGTTTGAGAACAAGATGACCAAACATGGTCTTCCAAAGAGTTCCTCGACCACCGTCCGGTACCCATCCAATCCTACCGTAGTTCTACATCTGCTAGTACCGCCCCAGCCAGAGTCACAACTAAGGTCAACCAAGCCGAGCCCATAATGACTTGCGGTTGCACATGTAAGCTTCCGGCGTGAAGTATTCTTCCGTCTCTTTGAGTCTGGGTGAAGCTTTCCGCAAGATGTCATGGCGCTTCTCCATGCATCCCGCCAACCACTGGTTTCTCCAGGGCTGCCCGTCAACCGCCCTTCACCCAAAGAGTGTGTATTGAAATCCTGTCTCGAGTCTTGAAGTCTTGAGGTCTTGAAGATGCAGTCCTTGCAGATTCCATCATGGAGTTGTCGCCATTGACGAGAATCCTCCATTCTCACACCACTCCCTGCACTCATACCAAACCCCGCCTACTATAGCGTAGCATTAAAAGAAATATCGTCCCGGGCTTGGTAACAGGGTGATGGGTCCCTACCTCATGCATACTACTCAACTACAAGGATTCAATAACACTACTGAGAGGTGGTTGCAATGGTGCCACTAAATGCAATAAAACATAGGTAAGAAAAGCATGGTCAAGGTGAACTTGCCTGGTTGACGATCTTTGAAAGAACTAGGGTTTCGTAGTAGTAATCTTCGCACTCCGGAAATTCTACCGAGCCAAACAATAACTATAATAAGCACATAGCAATAGGATCACATAACACAACAAAACAACCAAAACCAAATCCAAAAGAAAAACTCAAAGAAAGGCCACTCAAAGTTTTCCCTACTTCAAACAATAACGAAATAGTAGTTTTATATAACAAAATTTTTCTTAACATAACCTAATCATGATTTTAGGTTAACTTAACAGAAAAGGTTTCACTAAGCAACTAGGAGCAAAAAGAATTAATTAAAAAGCTATTATAAAACTCATTTTAGGCCTAATCCAATTTCCATTAAGAAAATAATTTAAAACTTTTATTAATTATAAATAAAAGTTCATCTACTATAATGACAGAAACTATCCAAGAATAACTAATCACAAGTTAAAAATAAATTAATTTACTAATTAATTAATTAGGAAAACAGAACTAGTTAATTAATTAGGATTAATAGGATTCTGTCTAAAACTAATTATTTATTAATCCTAAAATACCCAAATTAATTTCTAGGGTTTTGCAATGTCAAAATAAAGTGGTGACAAAAAGAATCATGCAAAATAATTTTTCTAACTAAAGTTATAGCAGATTTACTATTCTGGCTAAAACAATATTTAAAGCAATTTTAATTATTTTTAACATAGCTAAATATATATTTTACAGAAACTACATAAAATTTGCAATCCAACAAAAAAGAATCACTCAAAAATATTAAACAGAATAAAAGATATACATTTTTGAAAACAGAAACTATTCGCTAAAACAGAAAATCAAAATAAAAGAAAAGGCCTAATGGGCCTATATCGTGTCTCGTATGTTAGATAGGCTAAACGGGCCCTAGGGTTAACTAAAATGAACCGGCCTAAAATAAAAACCTAAACTAAAACTAACCGAAAAGAACCGGCGGTTTTCTAACTAAAACCTAACCCTTCGGTTCTAATCCTAGCCCTAGATCTAGGATCGGACGGTGGGGGGTGATGCCGGTGACTTACCGGACTCCGGCGACGGCGGCGGCGGCGGAAAGAGTGTCAGGCGTCCGGACGTCGGCGAGCTCCGGCGACTGTCGGGAAGATGCGCACGAGATCGGGAGGGTTCGTGGTGTTGGGGGGTCGGGGTGGACCAGGGGTCGACGGCGGCAACAATGGCGGCGGGAGGGCTCGGGTCTCCCATGACGCCGAACGGGAGGAAGAGGGGTGCGTGAGCTCGGAGGGGAATGGGTGCGGGGCTGGCGGCTTTATAGCCTGGGGTCGGCGAGATCGGAAGGGCATCGGGCGGGTCGGGATCCGGATCCTTCGGGATCCGGTCGATCTCCGTGAGCTCGTGGCGTGGGCGAGGGGAAGGAGACGGGCGGGTCCCACGGGTCAGCGAGAGAGAGAGGGGTGAGGAGGGAGCGGTCGACCGGCGCAGAGGCGCTCAGGCGAGGGGAGGAGAGGGGAGCTGGGCGGCTGGCTGGCGCAAAGGGTCAATTTGGCGCCTGTGGGCTTGGGCTGGGGTTCGTGTCCTGGCCGGGCTGGGGTTCTGGGTGCTACTGAGGGGGGTTTTTTTTATTTTTAAAATAAAACAAAAACAAAAATAAAATCCTATCTATAAATATTTTATATAGGGTATATATATACCAAAATGATCGAAAAAGATTTTCTACAACATGAACTATTTTTCAAGTTCAAATAAAATACACAAAAATTTAAATAAAATAAAGAGTGTTTCTGCCCTAATAAAATCCAATAAAATCATTTTTAAAAATACCAAAATGACTTCAAATTTATTTTCTCCTAATTTTTCATTGAAGGAATCATTTTACCCTATTTCCATTTATTTGTTTTAGGAGGAAAATAATTTGAATAAGGTCCAAATAATACCAAATTTGAAAGGGGGTTTCAAAATACCTTCCAATGACTTTCAATTTGGTTCTTTTTAACTTCCAACTCATATTTCATATAATTGAAGAAGTCATTCTATCTTCCCTCATGAAAATCATTGAGTTGCATAAAGTTTTGAATTTGAAATATCCCCAAATGAAATTCAAATTTCCCAAAACCCTTTTCATTTCAACATAGAAGAAGTCATGTCATCTTCACTCTAGGTTTTGGTGTTGAAATGAACTTGAGTTCAATTGGGATCCAAAATGCAAAATGGAAAGTTTGGGAAAGTCATTTCATTCCTCTCATTCAACTTTCAAAAGTTTCAATTTCCACTCAATTCCATTCAATCAATCACCAATCAATCGCACAACAACCATAGTTATTTATTTAATATAACATTCCAAAATTTAGAATTTTGGGATGTTACAAACCTACCACACTTAAAATGAATCTCGTCCCCTAGATTCAAGAGGCTAGCAAGAAAAGGTTAGGGTTGGGGTCTTCTAGCAAATGTTTCGTCGAAAGGTCGTGGGCTACCACACTTAAAATCAAGGTTACAGCCCAATAAACTCAGATACTTCCTCCGAGTGCCGACAATGTATGTATCTTCACATATCTTACAATAACTCCTTCATTAACGCCTTCGTTAGGAGCGTAAAGTTTTCCTTGAAACCTTGGGTCGGTTCTTCAAAGTTGTGGTTCGTCCGAGACTGGATCTTCTTAGTTGATAGGTTCGTGTCCATTCTAGACAACCATCGAAATACTCATGGTGGTCTACAATTTATGGTTTACTCCTGCAGAAAAATGGGTCTGGGTTGAACCTCACCGTATAACCTACGTTTGGCAACAGCTGCCATGTACATGGGTTTATCATCCTACCACTCTAAGGCTTAAGCAAGGCTTCAACGAGCGTCGTCACTTTACTATGGTTAAGTCTCTCAGATTTACCATTCCAAATAGCAAGAGCGAAAGATACGAGTAAGTCGGTATGGTGATCAATCCATTCCGCACCCAGATCATTACCTCAGATAAGGTTTAGCGAATCTCGTATTCTAACACTCGGTCATTCTCACAAGCATTGCAGAATTTCTCTTGTCCACGAACTGGGTTCGAGTAAATCCATGGGTTCTGCAAGCCAAACAAAACATCTATCGTTACTTCACCACTCTTAGGTTTTTTTGCGTAACCTACGAAACGTATGCTGATTGGATCACTGATTCTTCCAAATATACTCTTTTATCAAGGGTACATCTGTTCCTTCTCAAAATCCTGGGCCTGTGTTTTATGGCCCACTGCAACACTAGTGCAGTTTTAACTCATCTTTGGAGTAACTCTCTTGTTACACCTTCTTTAATTCCAATAGTACTCTGTTACTTCATACCATCATATTAAGAACAAAACTCCAACTTATTTTGTCCAGCTTCCTCCTATGGACCGTCATGAATAACACATTTCTTTCTTCATTGATCCTGTGGTTTTACAGAGTACTATGACCAAAATAAATGCACAAGTTTATCCATAACATCTCATTATTCTCATATCAATCTTTCATTACATCCTTAATCATTTTTTTGTGAATCCAAATTCCAATAAGTACTTTGTTACAAATGCTGCCACCCACATGGTTCGGTATGGTCAGACATTACTTCCAACTTTATTCATTCTTTTCCTCCTTGAGGATTCTTCAGTCCCACTGGAATTGTGCGACATGTGCCTTGAATTCTTCAATCTTCTGGTTCTTTGTGGTGGCCTTGAGCTTCACCTCCATCATCTCCGTATGCACTTCACTTAGGTATTCCTGAGTATGACGGAGTCTTGCTTCAAGTATTTCTCGATCCGACGATGGCTTCCATGGCTGCTTCACGAACAGCATCGAAGAAAGTTGCTTGTGGCACACGTGAAATGAAGAAGTAATGCCCCATCCTCTTTGGGCAAACTCCTTTCACACGGTGGAGGTGTACCTCCACATACCAAAGTTCCACTCCCTTATGCATGGAGGGGTAGCCTTTGTAGACTGCATCTCCTTCAAGGTGAATATGCTTCATCATGTCCTTCAGGATCTTCGGGCATGATCACTTGTCAGGGTCATGATGGTTTCCGGACCTTTAAGGAAAGATTCAGAAGGGTCGCCATCTGCAGTTTAGAAATGAAATGATGCTCGAGTAAGGTACTTATCTCCTGGGCACACATTCATATCATCCAAACAAAACTTCAAACTCAATTTCCAATTTCCTGTTTATGCATCACAACTCACTTTCTTCCATGTTCATCAAAATATTAATTTCCAAGATAAAACATGGCAACTCCTTAAAGCTTTTCAGACGTGACATTACAACTTTATTGAGTCACGAACTATTACAATCTCTCGAGTAATCTATTACATAACTCAATTCATTGAGCTCATGAAAATGAAATTGCTTCCTACTACTCTTATTATCCATAATCAAAATTCCAACTACTCAGCTCCACTTTCGCCTTGTCGGAACATTTAGTAGCATAATGTCCCGCTTCCTTGCAGCGAAAACAAATGACTTTCGATAAGTCTTTGGGCTTCTTGGAGATGGTGCCTGCTCCTTGAGTTCCTTGCTTCCTTCGGGACAATGATTGGCATAATGCCCGACGCCCTTACATTCAAAACAGGTAATATGACTCTTGTCCCTATTTGCAGAAATTGGGTTGTTCGAGGGTGTCTTTGTTTTCTTCCCGGTTTCTTCGTTTCGATCAAACCTTCTATTCCCTGTGGATCAAACTCTATTGCTTCCGTCGGGAAGTATCCCGGATACTCTTTTCCTTCCTTGGTGCAATACTGTGAAAAATGTCCTTCTTCTCCACATGAATAGCAGGCGCTGGAGTAAAATCTGTTGAGACCTTCTCCATCCAGGTCTTCAACACTTTCATTCATTACTGGTTCTCCTAGGTCTTCCTTGAGGGCTTCTTTCATTCCATCTTCCTGCTTCGGAATAGTTTGTTGCACCGTGGAGTAAATGTGACACTGCACCGGGTAGTGGGTGGTTCCTTCACACAGGAAGCAAGTCACCTGGCTAGTTGGGCATTCCTCAGCTGGATGTTTCTCCTCACAATGGGGGCATCCATCCTTGTGTTCCTCCTGGGTGTGTCCTATTTCTCCGCAAATCCTGCAGGCACAAGGTTTACTTCTTGGTGTATCATTGTGCTTCCGGATAAGACGTGATCTCATCAGGGTCTTCTTGAATTCCTCCCAAGTTCTTGCTCCATTAAATCCCTGTATGGCTTGATGCATTTTCCACCAGGTTGCAGCACTTTCTGTAAAGTACTCAAGAGCGTATTGGACCTCATACCTCCTTGAAACCAAATTGCTCCCAAAGTGGGTTTCCATGTTCTCAGATCCATAGCTCGCCTCGGGCTGAGTCTTCGTCCAGAGAATATTAGTCCAACTTCTTTCATCATCTATGGGGTTCAAGGGTTTTAGGGTGAGATGAGAGAGAGGTGGGGAGGGATATACACACAATACAAACAATAGTTTTTGAAGAAACAGGTTTTATTTTGGGGCTGTCGGAAAACATCAAACAAATGACATCTCACAAATCATCGCTTCTAACGAGGTGTATAACAGGGTTTGGTCTTCTAAAGGTCTAATAATTCTTCAGATCCTTTCAAGTCTTGAGTCTTCAACTGTTCTAGCTTCTAATACATGGTGAAATCCTATTTACTCAAGGGGTCATCAGTTCTCCGATATCAAATCCTTCTTGAGCGTCTTGATTGATCCTCCGGTGATCAAAGGATAAGGGTATATTCTAACTATTTGAGGTGAGAGGGTCTATTTGATAAAATCAGAAAAGATGAGAAGTAAGAGTCTTTTGTAAATAAAGTTTTTGAGATATCTTGTCCTAGGGCTTTCCGATTTCTGGGTCACGTCCCATACCAACATGTGCTCGATACCATCTCTCAGAGCGACCCGACCTCAGACGGTCAAGCCTCTCGTGTTTCTATGCCATCCTCGGATCAAGATGTCGGCACACACAAGACATCAATGTATATATCAAAGTGCAATCACATGTATAAATAACATAAAATGATATATACCTCATAATACTCAGCGGAAACAATCAAACGGGTGTGGAGTCCCATCAACGCCATCGGCAGGTTGAGTGTAGACCGTAACCCTGTATCGTAACTCTTACTCGTCGAGTAAATATCTACAACATGATACGTTGCAGCCGTGTAGGTCAGTACATTGAATGTACCGGCAAGATCACAATAAGAGAAAACAGATGATAAACTATACTATATGCAGTATGGCTTTATGGCTTTGTATCTAAGTTTTGTTTGCTTAAAAGCTGATTTTATTTTCCCTACATCAAAGGAATAAATGAAGTCTGTACTATGGAGTTTTTCTTTCATGACATGGTTCCGCCAACCGATGTCTCATAGCCCAAATCATCATAAGTTGCCCACAATTAAGTTATCAATCCGGTGTTGAGAGTTCCGAGATAGATCCAAGTCCAGAGGCTCAAATTGTCCGTAACCGGGGACACGGCTAATCGATTAGGTTATAACCTCTGCAGAGGTTTGTACACTTTACCCGCAAGATTCGATCCTCTCTTTACGCTCTCGCACTTGTGGTGTTTGAGAACAAGATGACCAAACATGGTCTTCCAAAGAGTTCCTCCGACCACCGTCCGGTACCCATCCAATCCTACCGTAGTTCTACATCTGCTAGTACCGCCCCAGCCAGAGTCACAACTAAGGTCAACCAAGCCGAGCCCATAATGACTTGCGGTTGCAGGTAAGCTTCCGGCGTGAAGTATTCTTCCGTCTCTTTGAGTCTGGGTGAAGCTTTCCGCAAGATGTCATGGCGCTTCTCCATGCATCCCGCCAACCACCTGGTTTCTCCAGGCTGCCGTCAACCGCCCTTCACCCAAAGAGTGTGTATTGAAATCTGTCTCGAGTCTTGAAGTCTTGAGGTCTTGAAGATGCAGTCCTTGCAGATTCCATCATGGAGTTGTCGCCATTGACGAGAATCCTCCATTCTCACACCACTCCGTGCACTCATACCAAACCCCGCCTACTATAGCGTAGCATTAAAAGAAATATCGTCCCGGGCTTGGTAACAGGGTGATGGGTCCCTACCTCATGCATACTACTCAACTACAAGGATTCAATAACACTACTGAGAGGTGGTTGCAATGGTGCCACTAAATGCAATAAAACATAGGTAAGAAAAGCATGGTCAAGGTGAACTTGCCTGGTTGACGATCTTTGAAAGAACTAGGGTTTCGTAGTAGTAATCTTCGCACTCCGGAAATTCTACCGAGGCAAACAATAACTATAATAAGCACATGGAAATAGGATCACATAACACAACAAAACAACCAAAACCAAATCCAAAAGAAAAACTCAAAGAAAGGCCACTCAAAGTTTTCCCTACTTCAAACAATAACAAAATAGTAGTTTTATATAACAAAATTTTTCTTAACATAACCTAATCATGATTTTAGGTTAACTTAACAGAAAAGGTTTCACTAAGCAACTAGGAGCAAAAAGAATTAATTAAAAAGCTATTATAAAACTCATTTTAGGCCTAATCCAATTTCCATTAAGAAAAATAATTTAAAAATTTTATTAATTATAAATAAAAGTTCATCTACTAGAATGACAGAAACTATCCAAGAATAACTAATCACAAGTTAAAAATAAATTAATTTACTAATTAATTAATTAGGAAAACAGAACTAGTTAATTAATTAGGATTAATAGGATTCTGTCTAAAACTAATTATTTATTAATCCTAAAATACCCAAATTAATTTCTAGGGTTTTGCAATGTCAAAATAAAGTGGTGACAAAAAGAATCATGCAAAAATAATTTTTCTAACTAAAGTTATAGCAGATTTACTATTCTGGCTAAAACAATATTTAAAGCATTTTTAATTATTTTTAACATAGCTAAATATATATTTTACAGAAACTACATAAAATTTTCAATCCAACAAAAAAGAATCACTCAAAATATTAAACAGAATAAAAGATATACATTTTTGAAAACAGAAACTATTCGGCTAAAACAGAAAATCAAAATAAAAGAAAAAGGCCTAATGGGCCTATACTGTGCCCTGTGCGTTAGATAGGCTAAACGGGCCCTAGGGTTAACTAAAATGAACCGGGCCTAAAATAAAAACCTAAACTAAAACTAACCGAAAAGAACCGGCCGGTTTTCTAACTAAAACCTAACCCTTTGGGGTTCTAATCCTAGCCCTAGATCTAGGATCGGACGGTGGGGGTGATGTCGGTGACTTACCGGACTCCGGCGACGGCGGCGGCGGCGGCGAAAGTGCGTCGGGGCGTCCGGGCGTCGGCGAGCTCCGGCGACTCGTCGGGAAGATGCGCACGAGATCGGGGAGGGGTTCGGTGGTGTTGGGGGGTCGGGGTGGACCAGGGGGTCGACGGCGGCAACAATGGCGGCGGGGAGGGCTCGGGTCTCCCATGACGCCAAACGGGAGGAAGAGGGGTCCGCGAGCTCTCGGTGGGGGGGGGGAATGGGGTGCGGGGGCTCGGCTCTTTATAGCCTGGGGGTCGGGCGAGCTTCGGAAGGGCATCGGGGGCGGTCGGGGGATCCCGGATCCTTCGGGATCCGGTCGATCTCCGGCGAGCTCGTGGCGTGGGCAAGGGGGGAAGGAGACGGGCGGGTCCCACGGGTCAGCGAGAGAGAGAGGGGTGAGGAGGAGCGGTCGATCGGCGCCAGAGAGCGCCTCGGCGAGGGGAGGGAGAGGGAGCTGGGCGGCTCACTCAAGGCTGGTGGGTCGGGCGCTGTGGTGGGCTTGGCTGGGGTTCACTGGCCGGGCTGGGGGGGGTCTGGTTTGGCGCTGAGGGGGGTTTTTTTATTTTTTAAAATAAAACAAAAACAAAAATAAAATCCTATCTATAAATATTTTATATAGGGTATATATATACCAAAATGATCGAAAAAGATTTTCTACAACATGAACTATTTTTCAAGTTCAAATAAAATACACAAAAATTTAAATAAAATAAAGAGTGTTTCTGCCCTAATAAAATCCAATAAAATCATTTTAAAAATACCAAAATGACTTCAAATTTATTTTCTCCTAATTTTTCATTGAAGGAATCATTTTACCCTATTTCCATTTATTTGTTTTAGGAGGAAAATAATTTGAATAAGGTCCAAATAATACCAAATTTGAAAGGGGGTTTCAAAATACCTTCCAATGACTTTCAATTTGGTTCTTTTTAACTTCCAACTCATATTTCATATAATTGAAGAAGTCATTCTATCTTCCCTCATGAAAATCATTGAGTTGCATAAAGTTTTGAATTTGAAATATCCCCAAATGAAATTCAAATTTCCCAAAACCCTTTTCATTTCAACATAGAAGAAGTCATGTCATCTTCACTCTAGGTTTTGGTGTTGAAATGAACTTGAGTTCAATTGGGATCCAAAATGCAAAATGGAAAGTTTGGGAAAGTCATTTCATTCCCTCTCATTCAACTTTCAAAAGTTTCAATTTCCACTCAATTCCATTCAATCAATCAGTCAATCAATCAGACAACAACCATAGTTATTTATTTAATATAACATTCCAAAATTTAGAATTTTGGGATGTTACAGAAACTAAGTGGGTATGCATCCAACTTGCTTGCTCACGAAGACCTAGGGCACTTGAGGAGGCCCATTGTTGGAATATACAAGCCAAGTTCTATAATGAAAAATTCCCACTAGTATATGAAAGTGACAAAACAAGAGACTCTCTATCATGAAGATTATAGTGCTACTTTGAAGCACAAGTGTGGAAAAGGATAGTAACATTGTCCCTTCTCTCTTTTTCTCTCATTTTTTTGGGCCTTCTCTTTTTTTATGGCCTTTCTCTTTTTTTTATATATATTCCTCACTTGGGACAATGCTCTAGAAAATGATGATCATCACACTTCTATTTATTTACAACTCAATGATTACAACTTGATACTAGAACAAAGTATGACTCTATATGAATGCCTCCGGCGGTGTACCGGGATATGCGATGAAGCAAGAGTGACATGTATGAAAGAATTATGAACGGTGGCTTTGCCACAAATACTATGTCAACTACATGATCATGCGCAGCAATATGACAATGATGAACGTGTCATAATAAACTGGATGGTGGAAAGTTGCATGGCAATATATCTCGGAATGGCTATGGAAATGCCATAATAGGTAGGTATGGTGGCTGTTTTGAGGAAGATATAAGGAGGTTTATGTGTGAAAGAGCGTATCATATCACGGGTTTGATGCACCGTGAAGTTTGCACCAACTCTCAATGTGAGAAAGGGCAATGCACTGCATCAAGAGGCTAGCAATGGTGGAAAGGTGAGAGTGCATATAATCCATGGACTCAACATTAGTCATAAAGAACTCACATACTTATTGCAAAAATCTACAAGTCATCAAAAACCAAGCACTACGCGCATGCTCCTAGGGGGATAGATTGGTAGGAAAAGACCATCGCTCGTCCCCGACCGCCACTCATAAGGAACACAATCAAAGAACACCTCATGTTTCAAATTTGTTACATAACGTTTACCATACGTGCATGCTAGGGGACTTGCAAACTTCAACACAAGTATCTCTCAAATTCACAACTACTCAACTAGCACGACTTTAATATCACTACCTCCGTGTCTCAAAACAATCATTAAGCATCAAACTTCTCTTAGTATTCAAAACACTCATAAGAAAGTTTTTTACTAATCTTGAATACCTACCATTAGGATTTAAGCAAATTACCATGCTATTTAAGACTCTCAAAATAATCTAAGTGAAGCATGAGATATCAATAGTTTCTATAAAACAAATCCACCACCGCGCTCTAAAAGATATAAGTGAAGTACTAGAGCAAAAACTAGATAACTAAAAAGATATAAGTGAAGCACATAGAGTATTCTATTGATTTCTGAATCATGTGTGTCTCTCTCAAAAGGTGTGTACAGCAAGGATGATTGTGGTAAACTAAAAAGCAAAGACTCAAATCATACAAGACACTCCAAGCAGAACACATATCATGTGGTGAATAAAAATATAGCTCCAAGTAAAGTTACCGATGGAAGTAGATTTAAAGAGGGATGCCTTCAGGGCATCCCCAAGCTTTGGCTTTTTGGTGTCCTTAGATCATCTTGGGGGTGCCATGGGCATCCCCAAGCTTAGGCTCTTGCCACTCCTTGTTCCATAATCCATCAAATCTTTCACCCAAAACTTGAAAACTTCACAACACAAAACTTAGCAGAAAATCTCGTGAGCTCCGTTAGCGAAAGAAAACAAAAGACCACTTCAAGGTACTGTAATGAACTCATTCTTTATTTATATTTGTGTTAAACCTACTGTATTACAACTTCTCTATAGTTTATAAACTATTTTACTAGCCATAGATTCATCAAAATAAGCAAACAACACACGAAAAACAGAATCTGTCAAAAAGAGAACAGTCTGTAGTAATCTGTAACTAACGAAAACTTCTGGAACTCCAAATAATCAGACAAAATAGGAAGACCTAGGAAATTTGTTTATTGATCAGCAGAAATTGGAATCAATATTTTATCACGTTTTAGTGATTTTTAACAATTGTTTTCATGAACAGAAAGTTTCTGGAAATTACAGCAAGATCAAATAACTATCATCCAAGAAGATCCTATAGGTTTAACTTGGCACAAAAACTAATTAAAACATAAAAACACATCTAACCAGAGGCTAGATCAAACATTTATTCCTAAACAGAAGCAAAAAGCAAAAAACTAAAAATAAAATTGGGTTGCCTCCCAACAAGCGCTATCGTTTAACGCCCCTAGCTAGACATAATAGCAAGGATAGATCTAGGTATTGCCATAATAATGGCACGGCAAGTCATGAAAACTTTTCTCATATTCTCTATGTTCAGCAGCAAGTTTTTTTTGGGGCAAACAAAAATAATCAAAAGGCTAAATTTAATGGGACAAAAGTCCCCAAGATCAATCTCGGGAGGTATGGGTTCCTCCCTTGGCCCTTTGTATTGCACAACCAATTCACCATTACAAGCATTCTTTTGGCAAAAAGTCACAAGCTTTCGTTCAAGAGAAAAACCTAATCCATTATTGTGGATAGCAAAATCATCATTAAGCTCGGAAATTTTATCAACTAGAACATCGGATGGAACCTTTTTTCTAAGATTTTCATTATAAGCAACGTGATCCAAAGATTGTAAACGCATCATGTCTTCTTGATTAAAAAGGATAGCTTCTATGGGAGGATGACTAGCATCTACCCTATAATGCGCAAAGATTTCTCTAGCCTCTTTCATTATAAATCTAAACTCATGAGCCAAAAATATAGTGGCGGCACGCTTAACAGAAGAATGCTCAGTATTAGAAAAATCTAGGAAAATTCTTTGTATGCAAGGATGCATATGAAGGAATTGCCTTTCAAGTTCAACTACAAGCAAAGATATTGCATCCGCAAGGCTACTAGTTTTATGAAGAATAGAGACACCCATAATGGGCAAAGCGCCGGCAAAAGTAAAGAAATCTTGAATAACTCCTTTCCCAATAATATTGCCACTACCGACTCAAAACTTTTTGGTATGCAAGATAGTAGGTTCCTCAAGAGGATCATCGAAAGCATCAAATTTCCCAAGTTGTTATTATTGCCTTCATTAGCGGTAACCTCCCCAGATTCAGACATGGCAAAAGAAAGACGAGCGAAAAGAGGCAAACGGAAAAGAGAGGGCGAATAAAACGGCAAGGGTGAAGTGGGGGAGAGGAAACGAGAGGCAAATGGCAAATAATGTAATGCGGGAGATAAGGCTTTGTGATGGGTACTTGGTATGTTGACCTTTGTGTAGACCTCCCCGGCAACGGCGCCAGAAATCCTTCTTGCTACCTCTTGAGCACTGCGTTGGTTTTCCCTCGAAGAGGAAAGGGTGATGCAGCAAAGTAGCGTAAGTATTTCCCTCAGTTTTTGAGAACCAAGGTATCAATCCAGTAGGAGGCTACGCGCGAGTCCCTCGCACCTACACAAAACAAATAAATCCTCACAACCAACGCGATAAGGGGTTGTCAATCCCAACACGGTCACCTACGAGAGTAAGATCTGATAGATATGATAGGATAATATTTTTGGTATTTTTATGATAAAGATGCAAAGTAAAATAAAAGAAAAGCAACAGAAATAACTAAGTGTTGGAAGATTAATATGATGAAGATAGACCCGGGGGCCATAGGTTTCACTAGTTGCTTCTCTCGAGAGCATAAGTATTCTACGGCGGGTGAACAAATTACTGTTGAGCAATTGGCAGAATTGAGCATAGTTATGAGAATATCTAGGTATGATCATGTATATAGGCATCACGTCGAGACAAGTAGACCGACTCTGCTGCTGCATCTACTACTATTACTCCACACATCGACCGCTATCCAAAGCATGCATCTAGAGTATTAAGTTCATAAGAACGAGTAACGCCTTAAGCAAGATGACATGATGTAGAGGATAAATTCATGCAATATGATAAAACCCCATCTTGTTATACTCGATGGCAATAATACTATCGTGCCTTGCTGCCCCTCATCCTTTGGGAAAGGACACCGCAAGATTGAACCCAAAGCTAAGCACTTATCCCATTGCAAGAAAGATCAATCTAGTAGGCCAAACCAAACTGATAATTCGAAGAGACTTGCATAGATAACCAATCATACATAAAAGAATTCAGAGAAGATTCAAATATTTTTCATAGATAAACCTGATCATAAACCCACAATTCATCGGTCTCAACAAACACACCGCAAAAGAAGATTACATCGAATAGATCTCCACGAGAGAGGCGGAGAACATTGTATTGAGATCCAAAAAGAGAGAGAAATCCATCTAGCTACTAACTATGGACCCGAAGGTCTGAGGTAAACTACTCACACTTCATCGGAGAGGCTATGGTGTTGATGTAGAAGCCCTCCGTGATGGATGCCCCCTCCGGCGGAGCTCCGGAACAGGCCCCAAGATGGGATCTCGTGGGTACAGAAGGTTGCAGCGGTGGAATTAGGTTTTTGGCTCCGTATCTGATCGTTTGGGGTACGTAGGTATATATAGGAGGAAGAAGTACGTCGGTGGAGCAACAGGGGGCCCATGAGGGTGGAGGGCGCGCCCCCTACCTCGTGGCTTCCCTGTTGGTTGCTTGACGTAGGGTCCAAGTCTCCTGGATCATGTTCGTTCCGAAAATCACGTTCCCGAAGGTTTCATTCCGCTTGGACTCCGTTTGATATCCTTTTTCTGCGAAACTCTGAAATAGGCAAAAAAACAGCAATTCTGGGTTGGGCCTCCGGTTAATAGGTTAGTCCCAAAAATAATATAAAGTGAATAATAAAGCCCAATAATGTCCAAAACAGAAGATAATATAGCATGGAGCAATCAAAAATTATAGATACGTTGGAGACGTATCAATTTGTCCCTGTTCATGCTCAGGTACACAACGTCTAATAATACCATCTACTCCTTCTTTATAAAGATGTGGGTCATCCCAAAAGTAATGTCTTAAATTATAGAAGATATTTTTGTTGGTATGTAAAGCTAGGTGGTAAATATTTAGCAACAATGTAATTAGCATAATCAGCATACCAAGGAGTATTGTGAGCAACATTTATTGCAGCTAACTGCTCATCAGGAAAACTATCATCAATAGGTAGTGGATCATCAAGCACATTTTCAAGCCTAGATAAATTATCAGCTACTAGGTTCTCAGCTCCTTTTCTATCAATGATATGTAAATCAAATTCTTGTAACAAGAGAACCCATCGAATATGTCTAGGTTTAGCATCTTTCTTTTCCATAATATATTTAATAGCAGCATGGTCTGTGTGAACAGTTACTTTGGAATCAATAATATAAGGTCTAAATTTATCACAAGCAAACACCACTCTAAGAATTCTTTTTCAGTAGTACCATAATTTCTTTGAGCACTGTCTAGAGTTCTACTAGCATAATGAATAACATTCAATTTCTTATCAATTCTTTGTCCTAGAACAGCACCAACATCATAATCACTAGCATCACACATAATTTCAAAAGGCAAGTTCCAATCTGGTGGTTGAACAATAGGTGCAGAAATTAAGGCTTTCTTGAGTGTTTCAAAGGCTTCTGAACAATCATCATCAAAAACAAAAGGAATATCCTTTTGCAAGAGACTAGTAAGAGGCCTAGAAATTTTAGAAAAGTCTTTGATAAATCTCCTATAGAAACCAGCATGACCAAGGAAACTACGAATACCTTTTATATCTTTAGGACATGGAATTTTCTCAATTGCATAAACCTTAGCTTTGTCCACTTCAATACCTCTTTCAGAAATTTTATGACCCAAGACAATGCCTTTATTAACCATAAAGTGGCAGTTCTCCCAATTCAAGACAAGATTTGTTTGTTCACATCTCTACAAAACTGTAACATCCCAAATTTCCTATTTGGAATGTTTTACAATTATAGCTAAGCATCTATGCATCCTGTTTGAATTTGAATGCCATTTGAAGTTTCAGAGGATTTTGGGTTTTGAATTTGAATTCAAACTTTGGCAAGTGGGAATCATTTCAAAAACTATGCCTGATAAATACTTGATCAAAAGTATGAGAGGAGTAAACATGACACTCCAAAAATATCAGAGGAAAACATTGCCAAAAGTTTTGGATTCAAATCTGAATTTTATTTGAATTTGAAAAAAATGGATTTTTATAAAGTTTGGATTTTGCCTTTGGAAAAATGTTCAAATGATAGGGAATATTCCCCTGATCATTTTGGTATATATATGTCCTATATAAAATATTTATATTTATTAAGTTATATCTGTTTTTGTTTTATTTAAAAAATAAATTAAAAAAATAAACCCCCAGCGCTACCAGTGCCCCCTGCCCGGCCAAGGCAAGCCCCCACACACCAGCCCACCGAGCCGCCAGGCACTAATAGCCCGGCCAAGAAGCCGGCCTCACCTCCCCCGCACCAAGCCCTTCAGATCGGTCGCCCGCTCGCCCCACCCCCCTCTCTCTCTCACCGACAGGCAGGCCCCACCCCCTTCTTCAACCCCGCCCCACGCCACGCCGCGCCGCCGCCGATCGCGGATCTCATGAGATCCGGATGCCGATCCTCCCGATCGCCTCCTTACCCCGACGAGGCCCCGCTTATATAAACCGGGTCCCCGCACCCCATTCCCCTTACCCCCTCGAGCTCCTCCTCTCTCTCACGAGCTCACGGAGCCGAACCTCCCGTCGCCGCCATTTTAAATCGCCGCCGCCCTACACCCTCTCGACCCCCACCAACTCCACTGAACCCTCCCCGAGCTCGTCACTTCGCCTTGAGCCACTCCTCGACCTCCCGACGACTGGAGCCGTGGCACACTCAGCAGCCGCCGCCGCCGCTTGCCGAGCGCCGGTGAGTCACCGAACTCCTCCCAGATTCGGATCTCACATCAACGGTGTAGATTAGAACCCCCGAAGGGGTATTTCTTTTAATAAAAACCGGCCGGTTCGTCCGGTTTAGTTTTTAAGTTAGGGTTATTTTTTTTAGCCGGCCCGACTAGTTTAACCCTAGGGCCCCTTTTGGTTATATTACGCTCAGTGCGCAGTTTAGGCCCATTAGGCCCTTTTTTTTCGTTTTCTGTTTTAACAGAATAGTTCCTGTTTTGAAAAATTCATATCTTTTATTCTGTTTAATATTTTTAGGTGATTCTTTTTTTGTTGGTTTGCAAATTTTCTATAGTTTTCTGTAGAATATATATTTAGCTATGTTAAAATTAAATAAAATTGCTTTATTTTAGTTTTAGCCAGGATAGTAAATCTGCTATAACTTGAGTTAGAAAAATTATTTTGGATGATTCTTTTGTCCCAACTTTATTTTGATATTTCCAAACCATAGAAATTAATTTGGGTATTTTAGGATTAATAAAAAAATAGTTTTAAGCAGAATCTTGTTAATCCTAATTAATTAACTAGCTACTGTTTTCCTATTATTTTAATTAGTAAATAAATTTATTTTTAACATGAGATTGATTATTCTAGGATAGTTTCTGTCACTTAATAGGATGAACTTTTATTTATAATAAATAAAAGTTTTATTTTATTTTTCTTAATAGAAATTGAATTAGGCCTAATAGGAGTTTCATAATAGATTTTAAATTAATTCTTTTTGCTCCTAGTTGCTTAAAGCAATCTTTTCTGTTAAGTTAACATAAAACCATGATTTGGTTATGTTAGAAAATTTTTGTTATATAAAACTATTCTAGTTGTTGTTTGAAGTAGGAAACTTGAGTTGGTTTTCTTTGAGTTTTTCCTTGAGTTTTGATTTGGTTGTTTTGGTGTGTTATGTTACTTTGTTATGCTATTGTGTTATGTGATCCTATGCTATATGCTTATTGTGATTTGTTTGTCTCGGTAGAGTTTTGAGTCTAAGCTTGCTACTACTGAATCTTTAGCTTACGAGGATCATCGCAAGGCAAGTTTTGATCATGTTATTTTCTATACCTATGTTTTTGTGCATTAGAATTGTCACCACCCCACCATGCATGCAGTAGTTGAAATTTTGAAGTTATTAATCTTGAGTAGTATCATGTGGTAGGATGAACCAATCCCTTGTTACCATGACCCGGACGAAGTAGTTTACTTTTGCTATGCTCGAGACGGGTTTTGGTTGAGTGAAATTCATAAGAAAGATGTGAGAGTCAATGATGATGACAACCCCATGAACTACAAGAATCAAGATGGACTTGAATTCACTCTTTGGGTGGAGGGCGGTTGACGGGCACCTGGAGAACCCGGTGGTTGGCGGGATGCATGGAGAAGTGCCATGACATCTTGCGGAAAGCTTCACCCAGCCACGAAGAGACGGATGGATGCCCCATGACCGAAGCTTACTGTGCAGCCGCAAGCCATTATGGGCTCGCTGGGTTAACCCTAGTAGTGACGCTGGCTGGGCGGTACTACGAGATGTAGAAGAACGGTAGGATTGGATGGGTACCGGCAAGAGCGGAAGAACTCTTTGGAAGACCTGTTTCATTCGTCCGTCTTCAAACACCATGAAGTGCGAAGACTTAAAAGGAGGGAATGATTCTTGCGGGAAAGTCGCAAACCTCTGCAGAGTTAAAGATCTAATCGATTAGCCGTGTCCCCGATTACGGACAATTTGAGCCTCTGGAACTTGGAAGTATTCGGAAATCTCAACACTAAAACTAATGAATTAATTTGAGGGGTTTTATGACTTAATAATTTGGGAATGAGATTTTGGTTGGCGGAACCATCTCAATAACTACCAACAATTGTAGTAATTTGCAAGCAAGTCCACTGTAGTAGGAGAAAATTGGCTTTTTCGCAAAATGATGAAACTTAGAGCTCCACAGCCAAAATGCATATAGTGTTAGTAACTTTATTATTGTTATTCTTCATGACTTGCCAGCTTATTCAAAAAGCTGACCTACACGGCTGCAACGTCTTATGTTGCGAGATATATTCCGATCAGAGTGAGGCTACGCTCCGCTTGGCGATTGCCCTTTGAGTCGGATGGACTCGCTTTACTTCTCACGCTCATGACATTAGTAGTTTATTTCTCATGAGTTGGACTTGAGCGAATTTATTCCCTTGTAATAAAGACTCTATATGAGAAACGTGTAATAATATTCAGGTGTGATTGAACTTTGATTACTTTATCGATGTCTTGTGAGTACCAAAGATGATCTTGGGATGAATACAGACACGTAGATTTGACCGATTTTGGGTCGGTCGCTCAGAGATGGTATCGAGCACACGCTGACCGTGAGGATCGTAACCCCTAGGATCGGAAAGCCATAGGAAGAGACCATTTACTTTATATCCTTATCATTCCATAATTCTCCCTGTTCATTTCTAACTCCTCTCCGATTTTCAACATTCTAGATGGCCGTCGAGTTCACCCAGTTTTGCTACGGAGTTTTGCCGGCCCGATGAGACGATGCCCTTGGCAGAAGCTGGTCCAGATGGTGAAGAAGCTGAAGATTGCTCTACCATCGATCACCGGAAGCCAACCAACGCACTTCCGACGGATACCCGCTTCTGAGATTGAGGTGCATATCCTGTGGAGAACCGGAGGACACACGGAGCCTATTGACTTGAGTTCACCGACTTCAACTGGATCATCGGAAGGGACATGGCGATCTATCGTGCCCTTGGACATCTCCGAGAGGAGTACATGGCCGAGCTTGATCCCTCAGACCTCGCCATGGTTTCTCAAGAGCAAGGAACGGAGATATCATCCGTGCCGCCGAGGACGACTCCACTCTCTCTTACATCCAGACTTGGAGTGTCTCCTCAGAGACGGAGATTGAGACATCGCCAGAACTCAAGGCACATAGGAGGCTTTGTTCCGTGAACTGGAATCGGAGGAGAAGGCACGCGCAGACTTCCTTAACCATGAAGAAGAAGTCGCGGACTTCATGGAGACAATCGACGACCGAAGATGAAGCTTGCCGCGATAGAGGAAAAGATGGACTTGGGAGAGGACCTTTTTCCGAGTGGAGATGAAGGACCCCTCGTGAGTAATGATCAGGATTATGAAGGGAGTTCCACTGAAGGAAGTCACAAGAGGAGGCGCCACAACAGAGGACGCAAGGATTATTGATGAAGACCTTTTAGTCGACCACCATGTTATTTTTACTTTTTCGTCGATCAGTTAGGCCGATATTTTCCTTCGATTAGTCATGAGCTTTTGTAATCGAATTTGAACCATGTTTGAGTGGAATGAATAAATGATTGGTGTGTTTTATGATTGTGCATTCATATGGGTAGTGTTATTTCTCATAGACCATTGTTCTATTCTAATTTTCTCATCCACTCCAAAACACCAGATGCCTCCGAGACGTGACACTGGTTTTCCGCCAGAGCTCACCCAGCTGCTTCAGCAGCAGAATGCCCTTATGCAGCTTCTCATCCAGAATCAGAACAACAACACCAACAATCCACCGCCACCACCCCCCGTGGACAACTTGACTCGATTCCTGAGGCTGAATCCGCCAGTGTTCTCTAGTAGCACCGAGCCGATTGTGGTGATGATTGGCTCCGCAAAGTCGGAAGAGAGCTAATCACCGTTGGATGCACCGATGCAGAGAAGGTGCGCTTTGCAGCGCATCAACTTGATGGACCTGCAGCTTCTTGGTGGGAGAACTACACCGCCACTTATCCCATTGGTGCCATCACATGGGATCAATTCCAGAGCCTTCCGCACCGCTCATGTCTCATTTGGAGCCATGAGTCAAGAAGCGTGAGTTCCGCAACTTACGCCAGGGAACCGTCTTGTGGCACAAGATGCGTGGATGAATTCAGCAAGCTCGCTCGCTATGCCCCGGATGATGTGGCCACAGATGCCGCAGCGGGAGAAGTTCCTTGAGGGACTCAATGACGAGCTGAGTATGCAGCTTATTGTGGCTACCTTCAACAACTACCGGAGCTGGTAGACAAGGCCACCATACTTGAAGGCAAGCAGCAGCAGATTGAAAGCCGCAAGCGGAAGTACAGCCGGGGAAGCACAACTCAGAGCTCAGCGAAGCCCGTTATGCACCATACTCGGAGGGCACACCCATCATAACCATGGAGGTCATAACCATGGAGGAAATGGGAACAACCGCAGCCAGGACAACAAGACAGGCCATGGCAATGGCAATGGAAACGGTAATGGCAATCAACATCGTTCTGCCCGGCTCAAGGATCTGAGCCACATCACCGCTTCAAGTGCCGAAAGCGGGGCACTATGCCACCGACTGCCCGGAGGCCAAGCAGAGGAATGGAAAGCGGCAATGGAGGCTCGTGAAGAAGCCCAATCCGTTCCCTCGTGCTCAGGTGAACCACATCGACGTGGAGGACGTCTATGATCAGCTAGACACTGTGGTTGGTAAGTTTTTATTGAATTCACGTTCAGTTTTGGTACTCTTTGATTCTGGTGCAACGCATTCATTCATATCAAGGGTAGTTGTGGAAAAGTACGGGTTGCCCACTAAAACCCTTAGAAGCCCCCTTGGCGTCGATTCGCAGGAGGAGAAATGATGGCGAGTTTAGGCTGTCATGCAACCCTCAACATCGGGAACCATAAATTTCCCGAGACCTCATAGTGTTGGAAACCCAGACCTTGGATGCAATCCTAGGCATGGATTGGTTGACAAAGTTTGAAGGAAACATAGATCGTGCCAAGAAGTCTATTCTCGCTCACCACCGGAGCGTAAGAGGATCAAGTATGTAGCCAGCACAGCCGGATGAAGAATCAGTGAATTCCCTCACGGAGTTGTTCGGGAGGAAGTGCCGATAGTGCAAGATTTTCCGATATGTTTCGGAGGAATTACCAGAATGCCACCGGACAGGACATTGAATTTCTGATCGAGTTATTGCGGCACAGCCCCAATATCCAAGAGACCTTATCGGATGCCCCGAATGAGTTGAAAGAGATCAAGGATCAAATTAATGAGTTATTGGAGAAAGGATATATTCGGCCAAGCTCATCACCTTGGGGAGCCCCAGTTCTTTTGGTAGAGAAGAAGGATGGAAGCCTGAGGATGGTCGTGGATTATCGTGCATTGAACGAAGTGACCATCAAGAACAAGTACCCTCTGCCGATGATTAATGATCTGTTTGATCAGCTAGTTGGAGCCAAGGTATTCTCTAAGATCGATCTTCGATCAGGGTATCATCAGTTGAAGATCCGTGAAAAGGATATACCCAAAACAACATTCACTACCAGGTATGGTTTATATGAGTATACCGTCATGTCATTTGGATTGACTAATGCTCCTGCGTACTTCATGAATTTGATGAACAAGGTGTTTATGGAATATTTGGACAAGTTTGTCGTGGTGTTCATCGATGATATATTGATTTTCTCCAAGAGCGAGGAAGAGCATAAGGAACATTTGCGTCTAGTTCGAGAAACTTGAGAACATCGGTTGTATGCCAAGTTCAGCAAATGTGAATTTTGGTGAAGGAAGTTGGATTCCTCGGACATGTTATTTCAGGAGAAGGAATAGTTGATCCCGCCAAGGTTGAATCATCACCGACAAGGTCACCCACCTCGATCAAGGAGATCCGCAGTTTTCTCGGACTCGCAGGATATTATCGGAGGTTCATTGAGAACTTCTCGAAGATTGCCAAGCCCATGGTGAGCTGATGAAGAAGGAAGCCAAGTATGTTTGGGCGAGGAATGTGAAGCCAGTTTTCAGGAATCGAAGAAACGGTTGGTCACAGCCCAGTGTTGATTTTGCGGACATACACAAGGAATACCAGGTTTATTGACGCTTCTCGTCAAGGACTCGGAGGAGTACTCATGCAGGAAGGAAAAGTTGTAGCTTATGCCTCCAGACAGCTACGACCTCATGAGATGAATTATGCCACACATGATTTGGAGTTAGCGGCCGTAGTGCATGCACTCAAGACAGAGACATTTCCTCATCGGAAACCGTTGTGATGTTTACAGATCACAAGAGCTTGAAGTATATTTTCACGCAGAAAGAGTTGAACATCGAGCGAGAGGAGATGGCTAGAGTTGATCAAGGACTACGACATGAGATTGCATTACCACCTGTGGAAAGCAAATGTTGTAGCAGATGCTTTGAGCCGTAAGAGTTATGTGAATACTCTTACAGCAGGAGGATTACCCAGGAGTTAGTCGATGACCTCGTGGATCTCCGATGGAGATAGTTCGAGAGGATATGTTGCTACTCTGGAAGTTCAGTCCAGTTTGGCGAAAGGATTCGTGAAGCCGTAAGTCGGACAAGGAAATTGACGAGATAAAGCAAAAGATGGATGAAGGAAAAGCTAAAGGGTTTCGTAAGGATGAACACGGAACTATATGGTTCGAGGATCGTATTTATGTGCCCAATGATCCCGAACTCGGAAGTTAATTCTTCAGAGGCTCATGATTCACAGATTCGATTCATCCGGCAACACCAAGATGTACCGGATTTGAAGGAAAGTTTACGGTGGGCGGTATGAAAAAGGATATTGCCGAGTACGTAGCAGTATGTGATGTTTGTCAACGAGTAAAGGCAGAACATCGAAGCCAGCAGGTTACTTCAACCTTTGCCGATTCCCGATTGGAAATGGGAGAAACTTGGAATGGATTTCATCACAGAATACCGGGACCCGTTCAGGTTATGATTCCATCTGGGTAGTGGTTGATCGTTTGACCAAGGTAGCTCACTTCATTCCGTGAAGACTACCTATACCAGTGCTAAGTTGGCCAAGATATACATGACCAGGATCGTATGTGCGCATGGAGTTCCGAGGAAAATCGTGTCGATAGAGGAACACAGTTTACCTCAAAGTTTTGGAAGCAGTTGCATGAAACTTTGGGTGCGAGGCTGGAATTGAAGAGACTTTTCATCCGCAGATGATGGACAGACCGAGAGAGTCAATCAGATTACGGAGGACATGTTGAGAGCTTGTGTGCTAGACTATGGGTCTAGCTGGGATGATAATTTGCCATACGCAGAGTTCTCATACAACAACGATTATCAATCCGATCGAAGATGGCCCTTTCAAGCTCTATACGGAAGGAGGTGCAGAACACCATTGTTGTGGGATAGTGTTGGAGATCGATCACTTTTCGATTCCGACCTTATCAGGGATTCCGAAGAGAAAGTCAAGCTGATTCGAGATAGGCTCAAGATAGCACAGTCAAGACAGAAGAGTTATGCAGACAGTAAGCGCAAGGAAGTAACATACGAAGTGGGAGACCGAGCATATCTTCGTGTGTCTCCACTTCGTGGGATCAAGAGGTTTGGTGTCAAAGGAAAGTTAGCACCCCGATTCATTGGCCCCTACAAAATCCTCGAACGTCGTGCAGAAGTTGCTTACAAGTTGGAATTGCGGAAGGATTGTCCGGAGTTCATGATGTCTTCCATGTTTCTCGGTGAAGAAGTGTCATGCCGACATGGCCGATGTTCCGTTGAGAGACACAAGTGCCCTAGAGGCCATACAGACTTGCGGTGATCGACCTACAAGGAGAAACCCGTCCGATTCTCGAGATCATGAGCAGAGTCACCCGCAGACAAGATCATCAAGTTTTGCAAGGTCTTGTGGAGTCACCACACCGAGGAAGAAGCCACACAGGGAGCGCCAAGAAGACCTTCTTGAGACCACCGCACCTATTTGCTAGTTAACCCGAATCTCGAGGGCTAGATTCATCTTAAGGTGGGTAGGTTTGTAACATCCCAAATTTCCTATTTGGAATGTTTTACAATTATAGCTAAGCATCTATGCATCCTGTTTGAATTTGAATGCCATTTGAAGTTTCAGAGGATTTTGGGTTTTGAATTTGAATTCAAACTTTGGCAAGTGGGAATCATTTCAAAAACTATGCCTGATAAATACTTGATCAAAAGTATGAGAGGAGTAAACATGACACTCCAAAAATATCAGAGGAAAACATTGCCAAAAGTTTTGGATTCAAATCAAGTTTATTTGAATTTGAAAAAATGGATTTTTATAAAGTTTGGATTTTGCCTTTGGAAAATGTTCAAATGATAGGAATATTCCCGATCATTTTGGTATATATATGTCCTATATAAAATATTTATATTTATTAAGTTATATCTGTTTTGTTTTATTTAAAAAATAAATTTAAAAAATAAAACCCCCAGCGCCTTGACCAGCCCCTCTGCCCGGCCATGCCAAGCCCCCACCAGCCAGCCCACCGAGCTGCCCAGCATTAGCCCGGCCCACCAAAGAAGCCGGCCTCACCTCCCCGCACCAAGCCCCTTCGATCGGTTGCCGCTTCGCCCCCCCTCTCTCTCTCACCGGCAGTGCAGCCCCACCCCTTCTTCAACCCCCCGCGCCACGCCACGCCGCCATCGATCGCGGATCTCATGAGATCCGGATGCCGATCCCCCTCTCGATCGCCTCCCTTACCCCGACGAGGCCCCCGCCTATATAAACCGGGTCCCCGCACCCCATTCCCCCCCTTACCCCCTCGTCGGAGCTCCTCCTCCTCTCTCACGAGCTCACCGGAGACCGAACCTCCCGTCGCCGCCATTTTCGTCGCCGCCGTCGCCCTACACCTCCCGACCCCACCGACTCCACGAGAACCCTCCCGAGCTCGTGCACCGCCGAGCCACTCCTCGACCTCCCGACGACCGGAGCCGTCGGCACACTCGCCGTCGCCGCCGCCGCCGCCGTCGAGCGCCGGTGAGTCACCGGAACTCCTCCCCGCCGTCGGATCTCACACCAACGGTGTAGATTAGAACCCCCGAAGGGGTATTTCTTTTAATAAAAACCGGCCGGTTCGTCCGGTTTAGTTTTTAAGTTAGGGTTATTTTTTTAGCCGGCCCGACTAGTTTAACCCTAGGGCCCCTTTTGGTTATATTACGCTCAGTGCGCAGTTTAGGCCCATTAGGCCCTTTTTTTTCGTTTTCTGTTTTAACAGAATAGTTCCTGTTTTGAAAAATTCATATCTTTTATTCTGTTTAATATTTTTAGGTGATTCTTTTTTGTTGGTTTGCAAATTTTCTATAGTTTTCTGTAGAATATATATTTATCTATGTTAAAATTAATTAAAATTGCTTTATTTTAGTTTTAGCCAGGATAGTAAATCTGCTATAACTTGAGTTAGAAAAATTATTTTTGGATGATTCTTTTGTCCCAACTTTATTTTGACATTTACAAACCATATAAATTAATTTGGGTATTTTAGGATTAATAAAAAATAGTTTTAAGCAGAATCTTGTTAATCCTAATTAATTAACTAGCTCTGTTTTCCTATTATTTTAATTAGTAAATAAATTTATTTTTAACATGAGATTGATTATTCTAGGATAGTTTCTGTCACTTAATAGGATGAACTTTTATTTATAATAAATAAAAGTTTTATTTTATTTTTCTTAATAGAAATTGAATTAGGCCTAATAGGAGTTTCATAATAGATTTTAAATTAATTCTTTTTGCTCCTAGTTGCTTAAAGAAATCTTTTCTGTTAAGTTAACATAAAACCATGATTTGGTTATGTTAGAAAAATTTTGTTATATAAAACTATTCTAGTTGTTGTTTGAAGTAGGAAACTTGAGTTGGTTTTCTTTGAGTTTTTCCTTGAGTTTTGATTTGGTTGTTTTGGTGTGTTATGTTACTTTGTTATGCTATTGTGTTATGTTATCCTATGCTATATGCTTATTGTGATTTGTTTGTCTCGGTAGAGTTTCCGGAGTGTGAAGCTTGCTACTACGAATCTTTAGCTTACGAGGATCATCAGCAAGGCAAGTTTTGATCATGTTATTTTATATACCTATGTTTTTGTGCATTAGAATTGTCACCACCCCACCATGCATGCAGTAGTTGAAATTTTGAAGTTATTAATCTTGAGTAGTATCATGTGGTAGGATGAACCAATCCCCTTGTTACCATGACCCCGGGACGAAGTAGTTTACTTTTGCTATGCTCGTAGACGGGTTTTGGTTGAGTGAAATTCATAAGAAAGATGTGAGAGTCAATGATGATGACAACCCCATGAACTACAAGAATCAAGATGGACTTGAATTCACTCTTGGGTGGAGGGCGGTTTGACGGGCACCTGGAGAACCAGTGGTTGGCGGGATGCATGGAGAAGTGCCATGACATCTTGCGGAAAGCTTCACCCAGCCACGAAGAGACGGATGGATGCCACATGACCGGAAGCTTACATGCAGCCGCAAGCCATTATGGGCTCTGGCTGGGTTAACCCTAGTAGTGACGCTGGCTGGGCGGTACTACGAGGTGTAGAAGAACGGTAGGATTGGATGGGTACCGGCGTAGCAGAAGAACTCTTTGGAAGACCTGTTTCATTCGTCCGTCTTCAAACACCATGAAGTGCGAAGACTTAAAAGGAGGAATGATTCTTGCGAGGAAAGTCGCAAACCTCTGCAGAGTTAAAGATCTAATCGATTAGCCGTGTCCCGATTACGGACAATTTGAGCCTCTGGAACTTGGAAGTATTCGAAATCTCAACACTAAAACTAATGAATTAATTTGAGGGTTTTATGACTTAATAATTTGGGAATGAGATTTTGGTTGGCGGAACCATCTCAATAACTACCAACAATTGTAGTAATTTGCAAGCAAGTCCCTTTGTAGTAGGAGAAAATTGGCTTTTCGCAAAATGATGAAACTTAGAGCTCCACAGCCAAAATGCATATAGTGTTAGTAACTTTATTATTGTTATTCTTCATGACTTGCCGACTTATTCAAAAGCTGACCTACACGGCTGCAACGTCTTATGTTGCGAGATATATTCAATCGGGAGTGAGGCTACGCTCGCGCTTAGCGATTGCCCTTTGAGTCGGATGGACTCGCTTTACTTCTACGCTTCAGACATTAGTAGTTTATTTCTCATGAGTTGGCCTTGAGCCGAATTTATTCCTTGTAATAAAGACTCTATATGAGAAACGTGTAATAATATCCAGGTGTGATTGAACTTTGATTACTTTATCGATGTACTGTGAGTACCAGCATGATCTTGGGATGGTACAGACACAGAGATTTGACTGATTTTGGGTCAGGTCGCTACAAAAACTCGATCAAGATTTCTTGAACAATCATCAAAAGACTTCCCATAAACAGAGAAGTCATCCATGAAAACCTCAACAATCTTTTCACAAAAGTCAGAGAATATAACAGTCATGCATCTTTGAAAGGTAGCAGGTGCATTACATAAACCAAAAGGCATACGTCTATAAGCATAGGTTCCAAAAGGACAAGTAAAAGTGGTCTTGTCTTGATCAGGTTGGGAAACAGGTATTTGTGAAAAGCCAGAATATCCATCAAGGAAGCAAAAGTGTGTGTGCTTAGATAATCTTTCAAGCATCTGATCAATAAAAGGCAAAGGGTAATGATCTTTTCTAGTTGCTTTGTTTAAGTTTCTAAAATCAATTACCATTCTATAGCCTATAACAATATGAAAGCACAAGTGCTCCCTAGGTGGTTTTGGTAATTAATGACAACATATCTCTTGTTGGACTAACACTTTTATCTAGTATGTTTCAGATAAGTTCAACAATGGAGTGGCATGGACTAAAGAATGTGGGAACTCCTTCAAGATGCTAAGGACAAAGGATTGGCTCAAGCTTCAAGCTCAAGACTCTTCATTTTACATTTTAGTGATCCAAGATCACATTGAGTCTATAGGAAAAGCCAATACTATCAAGGAGGAATGAGGTGTTGCTTAATGAGCCTCTTGCTTCAAAGTGCTTAGTGATATGCTCCAAATACCCTCAACTACTTTCCTACTTCCACACATTTGTCCTAAACCTAAAGTCAAACTCGCCCCACTGATTCTTTCTATCCGGCCACCGAGTTTGGATGTCTTAGCCAACGCCACAAACCCTAGGCAAATCGGTCTCACCGATAGGGATCTCGATCTCACCGAGATGGGATTGTAATCTCTCTGTGTATGTCCATTATCAAAATTGGTCTCACCGAGTTTGAGCAATCGGTACTACCGAGATTACAATGCAAACTCTCTGGTTAACTTATTATCAAAATTGGTCCCACCGAGTTTGATAATCGGTCAAACCGAGTTTGCCTGACCAACTCTCTGGAAAGCTTATTACCAAAATCGGTCCACCGAGTTTGTGTAATCGGTCTTACCGAGATTACGTTATGCCCTAACCCTAACCGAATCGGTCCCACCGAGTTGCATTCCGGTCCCACCGAAAACCCTAACGGTCACATTATTTGCTAAATCGGTCTGACCGAGTTTAACGATTCGGTTCCACCGAGTTTGGTAGATTGTGTGTAACGGTTAGATTTTGTGTGGAGGCTATATATACCCCTCCACCTTCTCTTCATTCGTGGAGAGAGCCATCAGACTGAACCTACACTTCCAGCATCCTATTTCTGAGAGAGAACTACCTACTCATGTGTTGAGGCCAAGATATTCCATTCCTACCATATGAATCTTGATCTCTATCCTTCCCCAAGTTGCTTTCCACTCAAACCCTCTTTCCACCAGATCCAAATCCTATGAGAGAGAGTTGAGTGTTGGGGAGACTATCATTTGAAGCACAAGAGCAAGGAGTTCATCATCAACGCACCATTTGTTACTTCTTGGAGAGTGGTGTCTCCTAGATTGGCTAGGTGTCACTTGGGAGCCTCCGACAAGATTGTGGAGTTGAACCAAGGAGTTTGTAAGGGCAAGGAGATCGCCTACTTCGTGAAGATCTACCACTAGTGAGGTAAGTCCTTCATGGCGGCGACCATGGTGGGATAGACAAGGTTGCTTCTTCATGGACCCTTCGTGGGTGGAGCCCTCCGTGGACTCAGCAGAACTGTTACCCTTCGTGGGTTGAAGTCTCCATCAACGTGGATGTACGATAGCACCACCTATCGGAACCACGCCAAAAACATCCGTGTCTCCAAATTGCGTTTGAATCGTCCAATCCCTTCCCTTTACATTCTTGCAAGTTGCATGCTTTATTTTCCGCTGCTCATATACTCTTTGCATGCTTGCTTGCTATATGTTGTGAATGTTAAACTTGTGCCTAAACTCCACTCAAACTTTAAATAAACTTAAAAACTGCAACTTTGGTACTTAGTGTCTAATCACCCCCCCCCCCCTCTAGACACCTCTTCTCAAGGTCCTACACAATCCTTTGTGGAATAAGTTCATTCTTATCATTAGGAACAACAATTATACCTCCTTTCTTAGGAACACAATGAACAGGACTTACCCATCTACTATCAGCTATATGATAGATTAGACCTGCTTCCGGAAGTTTTAATATTTCCGTTCTTAGCACTTCTTTCATCGTCAGATTTAACCGACGTTGGTGATCAACAACGGGTTTAGCATCAGGTTCCATATTAATTTTGTGCTGACATAGAGTGGGACTAATGCCCTTTAAATCATCAAGAGTATATCCAATAGCAGCTTGGTGCTTCCTTAGAACTTTCAATAATCTTTCTTCTTCATGTTCTGAAAGGTTAGCAATAATAATAACATGATATATCTTCTTTTCATCAAGATAAGCATATTTCAAAGTGTCTGGCAATTGTTTTAATTTCAAACACAGGATCACCTTTAGGTGGAGGAGGACCTCCTAGAGTTTCAATAGGCAAATTTTGTTTAAGTAAAGGACATTGTTCAAAGAAATTTTTATCTATTTCATTTCTTTCATGCATATGTAAATCATTTTCAAGGTCTAGCAAATATTGTTCTAAAGGATCAGTAGATGGAACAGCAATAGAAGCAAGACCAATTAATTCATCCTCACTAGGCAATTCTTTTTCATGAAGCTTTCTACTAAACTTGGAAAAATTAAACTCATGAGACTCATCACCAAAACTAACACCGACAGTTTGTTTCTCACAATCTATCTTAGCATTAACGGTGTTCAAGAAAGGTCTACCAAAGATAATGGGACAAAAGTCATCTTGTGGGGAACCAAGAACAAGAAAATCCGTAGGGTATTTTATTTTCCCACACAAGACTTCAACATCTCTAACAATCCCAATTGGTGATATAGTGTCTCTATTAGCAAGTTTAATAGTAACATATATGTCTTCTATTTCTGCAGGTGCTATGCCATTCATAATTTCTTGATATAAGGTGTAAGGAATAGCACTCACACTAGCACCTATGTCACATAAACCATGATAACAGTGATCTCCTATTTTAACTGAGATGACAGGCATGCCAACAACAGGTCTATGTTTGTCCTTTTTATCTGGTTTGGCAATTCTAGCATCTTCTTCACAGAAATAAATAACATGCCCATCTATATCTTCTTCTAAGAGATCTTTAACCATAGCAATGCTAGGTTCTACTTTGATTTGTTCATCAGGTTTAGGTGTTCTAATATAGCTTTTATTAACCACAGTTGAAACTTTAGCATGTTCCTTTATCCTAACAGGGAAAGGTGGTTTCTCAATATAAGCAAAAGGAATAACTGGATCAACATTATAAAGTATAGTTTCTTCTTTAACTGGTACCGGTTCTTTAATTTCTTCTTTAATAGGTGGGTGATATTTAAACCACTTCTCTTTATGGAGTTCAACATGAGTAGCAAATGATTCACAAAAGGAGGCTACTATCTCAGAGTCAAGTCCATATTTAGTGCTAAACTTTTGAAAAGCATCAGTATTCATAAAAGATTTAACACAATCATACTTAAGTTTAATACCTAACTCTTTACCTTCGTCGAGTTCCCAATCTTCAGAGTTGCGTTTAATTCTTTCAAAAAGATCCCACCGGAATTCAATAGTCTTTTTCATAAAAGAACCAGCACAGGAAGTATCCATGGTTTGATCATTACGAGAAAGCCGAGCATAAAAATTCTGGATAATAATTTCTCTTGAGAGCTCATGATTAGGGCATGAATATAACATTGACTTAAGCCTCCCCCAAGCTAGAGAGATACTTTCTCCTTCACGAGGCCAAAAATTATATATATAATTCCGATCACGATGAACTAGATGCATAGGATAATTTTTTTGGTGGAACTCCAATTTCAATCGATTCCAATTCCAAGATCTAATATCATCGCATAGCCTATACCATGCCAATGCTTTTCTCTTCAAAGATAAAAGGAAAACCTTTTTCATAACTTCATCCCTGGGTAAACCTGCAAGCTTAAACAATCCACAAATTTGTTCTACATATATCAAGTGCATATTAGGATGTTCGGTTCCATCTCCTGCGTAAGGATTAGCTAGCAGTTGTTCTATCATACACGAAGGAATTTCATATTCAATATTTTCAGTAGGTGCAGTAGGTTGAGGGGTAGCTAATTGTGGTTCCGGACGAGGTGAAGATACCCTGAACAAACCCCTCAAAGGGTTATTTTCCATAGTACCAAGTGACAATAAATCTCAGCACACTATATAAATGTTTCCTTACCAAATTCCACTTACCAAAGGCGCTTCAATCCCTGGCAACGGCGCCAGAAAATATCATTGATGACCCAAAAGTATAGGGGATCAATTGTAGCTCTTTTCTATAAGTAAGAGTGTCGAACCCAACAAGAAGCAGAAGGAAATGACAAGTAGTTTTCAATAAGGTAATGTCTGCAAGTGCTGAAATTGTAAGTAGTAGAGTAATTTGATAGCAAGATAATTTGTAACGAGCAAGTAACAATAGTATTAATAAAAGTGCAGCAACATAGCCCAATCCTTTTGAGGCAAAGGACATGCCAAAACGGTCTCTTATGATAAGCAAACCGTTCTTGAGGGTACACGAGAATTTCATCTAGTCACTTTCATCATGTTGGTTCGATTCGTGTTCGCTACTTTGATAATTTGATATGTGGGTGGACCGGTGCTTAGGTGCTATTATTACTTGAACAAACCTCCTACTTATGATTAACCCTCCCGCAAGCATCTGCAACTACGGGAAAATTATTAACATTAAATTCTAACCATAGCATTAAACTTTTGGATCCAATCGGTCCCTTATGGAATAGCGCATAAACTGGGGTTTAAGCTTCTATCACTCTCGCAACCCATCATCTAATTGCTACTCCACAATGCATTCCCTTAGGCCCAAATATGGTGAATTGTAGTCGACGTTCACATGACACCACTAAGGGAATCGCAACATACATATTATCAAAATATCGAACACATATCAAGTTCACATGATTACTTGCAACATGATTTCTCCCGTGACCTCAAGAACAAAAGTAACTACTCACAAATGATAAACATGCTCATGATCAGAGGAGTATTAAATAGCATAATGGATCTGAACATATAATCTTGCCCAAATAAACCATATAGTAATCAACTACAAGATGTAATCAACACTACTAGTCACCCACAAGCACCAATCTATAGTTCCGGTAACAAGATTGAACACAAGAGATGAACTAGGGTTTGAGATGAGATGGTGCTATTGAAGATGTTGATGGATATTGCCCTCCCCAAGATGGGAGAGTTGTTGGTGATGATGACGATGATTTCCCCCGGCGGAATCGCTCCGCCGGAAGGCAAAAGTGCTACTGCCCAAGTTCCGCCTCGAGGCGGCGGCGCTTCATCCCGAAAGTCCTCTCCTTATTTTTCTAGGTCAAAATGACCTATATACCAGAAGATGGGCACCGGAGGTGGGCCTGGGTGAGCACAACCCACCAGGGCGCGCCTGGGCTCCCTGGCGCGCCAGGTGGGTTGTGCCCACATGGTGCCCCCCCCTCTGGTAGTTATTTGCTTCAATACTTCTCATATATTCCATAAAATATCCTCATGAGGTTTCAGCTCGTTTGGAGTTGTGCATAATAGGTAGCCTGACGTAGCTTTTTTAGGTCCAGATTTCCAGCTGCCAGAATTCTCCCTCTTGGTGTATACATTGCATATTATGAGAGAAAAGGCATTAGAATTACTCCAAAAAGCTTTATTATGGATAAAAACATCATAAATAACAGTAAGAAAACATGATGCAAAATGGACGTATCACTGCGTGACCTGAAGACTTGTTACACTTGAGGACTGTGAATCCTCCAGCCGGTTAGGCGTCGCTTCTGAGCATCCAAGAGTCATTATGGATCGCCGGTGAATGAAGTCTGTGAAGGTTTGGAAGTCTACCTTGAGGACTTACCAGAGTGATTGGGCGAGGACTGGGTGTCATTAGCTCAAGGGGAATAAGGTGAAGACGCGGTCTTCTGAGTTAAATCTTAGCCTCCCTAACCAGAAGTACAGTTGTCACATCAACTGGAACTGGTCTACCAAATCCTTGTCTTCACCAAGCAACTGGTTCTATCCTCCACTTCCCTTTACTTTACAGTTTGTCTTCGTGAAGTCATTGCTTGCTTGTCTGATCATTTTGACTTCACTGAGTGAAGACTATTTACTGTTTGGCTTCATACTGTCTTCCATCCTAATCCATACTACCTAGCTGCTGATAGTCTTCGTGCTTTCACTACATTGCTTACTTGACTATGGCTTTTCTAGTGTAGTCTATCTTCCGCTGCATATCAATAGGTTCATTTCTACTGTTTGTCTTCAAAGACCTCGTGTATTGAAGACTTTCATAAAAATCGCCTATGCACCCCCCTCTAGTCAATAACTAGCACTTTCATAGTCTTGAAGCTTTGCCAACATTGTTCTTTAGTAGCTTGAGGGGTCCACATCTTCATCCACATACTTGCAAAAGTTGAAATATTCCTGAAATATACTTGAGGAAAACATTAGTCCAACAATATGCATGTTGACATGAATTATAAAAACCACCGGGAGAGGAATTGTGCTTTCAGTCTTCCCTTTATTGGTAATTGATGACAACATACATCAAAGCTTTAAATAAGAATATACCATAGAAGTACATGAAAGTTTTAAAAAACATGTAACATGTATAAGCCCCCCCCCCCCCAGTGTACATATTTGAAATTTTGCCTTTGGAATGCAAATGACACTGGAATAGGAAGACTACAATATGTGTCGCCTGCATCTTGGCTATATGCATCAGAGCAAAAGATATGAATGAAAGTGTTCATGCGTCCATGATGATTTCTTGCAAACAAGTATGTGCAATGAAGATAGCATCACTAGGTGAATACTTTCCCGAAGGTTGCAATAGAATTTCAAGGATTTTTCTTCCCTAAACTTTAAACATCCTTTCCCCCTGAATCTAAGATTGTAGATATTGGAAGCAGGTAGAGTGAGACAAAATCAAAGCAGAAGATCATATAGAATGATCAAGCAAATAATAAAAGCATAAATCAATCATATGTTCCTCCCCACAAGGTAACATATATATGAATCTCTCCTCTTACTCCTCTTATAGTTGTGCATTTATTTTCCTATGTAGAAGCTTTGATGTGTATCTCTCCCCCTTTGACATCAATTCCCAAAAAAGGTTGGCATCTTGGTCATTGGTCAATAGGTGGGATCTTGATTAGCACAACTAGCTTAGATGATTGTATAAATGTAGTAGAGGGGGAAGAATCATTGAGTGGAGCTGGAAAAGGAACAACAAATACTTTTTTGGCAGATAGTTCTTTTTCTGGTGCTCTTCAGTAACTCCAAGTAGGATCATTTGATGAGTCTGAAGTAACTTGGAGTCACTGGTTGATCACATCGGTGGTTCCGAGCCAGTTCAACTCGGTTGGACCGATGAACATGGTAATCAATGTATCTTGTAGACTCGGCGGCACCGATGTTATTCGGATCAGAGGGACCGACTTCACGATAAAAAGAAGGATTTGTCAAACTTAACTCAGATTGCAATAAGATCTCGAAATGATTTGCAATGAGTTAACAGAAGAAAGAAAAATACAAAGACAAGAAAGGAAATAAGACAACTAGATGATATTTTTTAAGAAAGGAAACTTGAACGCAAGAAGAAAATCAAAACAAGACGAAAGAAACAAAAGAACTTCATCTAGGATAGTGTCGCGATTATTTCACCTATATTAGAGTATATTGATTTAGGAGTCAAGTGAGTGCACTTGATCATAGGTTATACTCATCGTTAAGCTTAAAATGAGGTTACCATTTTTTATTTAAGCATTTCAATGTATTCACATATTATGTAGTTGCTTTGGCTCATGCCTTGAAGTAAAGTGTCTCTGATATGTGAGGACCTACATTGGATTTTGTTGTTGACATGGTCTTAAACTTTTCATGGATGCTCAAGTGCTTGAGTTGGGAGCTATCCATTTTTTTAAGTTCATCTTTCTACATGGGTTAATATCAATAATATGTATTTGCTATGTATGAACTATGATTGTGTGACAAAACTATTTATAGCGCGAACATCTTTTAAATTTGCAGAACACATTTTGCCGGATCTGCTTTATTAGAACCTACTCCCTCCATGTTCTTATATTATGAGATGGACGAAGTAATAAATTTGAAGAACACATTTTACCGGATCCGTTTTGTCGGAACCTAGTACCGAAGCTAGAGATGCTCTAGTGCGGTAGGGCTCCCCATGCACACAACAATAGCACAAAAAGAGCCTCTTCCCCAAGAAAAGTCTAGAGTTCCCCTGCCTCCCGCCGGCGCTGCCGTCGGTCCGCCTCGTCTCTGGTGACCTTAGGGCCATGGCGATGCGGTGGACCTCGGCCCTTGTTGGCGGGAGGGCTCTGTTCTCAGTTGTTCCTTCGCGTTTTGTTAGGGTCAGTGTCTTGCTTAGAAAGACGAGAAGGCGGCGGCTCCCTGAAGATGGAATAAGGCTCTCCCTGCCTAGCCCCCGTCCCGATGGTGTGTCTAGCATCGCCGGTGGACGTGTGAAGACGCGTCTCCGGCAGATCTGTCCTTGATGGATTTGCTCAGATCTGATCGTAGTTCGTCTACGTTCATGTGTTTTCAGGTTGGATCCTTCTGATCTATACTACTTTTCATCGGCGGTGGTTGCTGTTCTGCTGCGCTGGTCCTATGGGGCCTTAGCACGACGACTTCCCGACTGTCTACTACAACAAGTTTTGACCGACTTCGGCGAGGGAGGGACGATGACGGCGGCGTGCCTTCGGCTCGCTTCAGTGTTTGTAGTCGTTGCTAGATGGTCTATAAATCTGAATGCAATTTTTATTATTTCTGGTGTTCGTTGTACTGCCATGATTGAAAATAAATAGATTGGAATTTAAAAAAAAAAAGAGAGCTAGAGATGCTCTGACGTCGTACAAGCTACCATTCCATTCCGCCGTCTACAAAAGTGACCGAGTTACAAATCGCCACTCCAAGCATTGCTAAAATTCAAGCCGCCTCCCCGTCCAAGTTCTAACCGCGGTACCACCGTGCCCCTCGCCGTGATCTCCCGCCCGATCCGCATGGCTGGAATCAGGCTGACGCCCGAGGAGCCTGAGCTGCCGCAGGGCACCCCGCCCCGCCCCCAGCTGCCGCTCCCCGTCGCCGGCTCCGGCGTCACAGCGGGCGGCGGCGGCAGCGGTGGCCTGGAGATGGCTTCGGACGACGAGCGGTCAGTGGCAGCGGACTCGTGGTCCGTGCGGAGCGAGTACGGGAGCACGCTCGACGACGACCAGCGCTACGCCGACGCTGCCGATGTGCTCGCCGCGGCGGCGGCCGCCGGGAACTTCCCCTCCGCTGCCTCTGATTACTGGTACTCCTCGCTCTTTCTTTATGCAAATTAGCTGAGTTTGAAACGCAGATCTACTTATTTGTGCAGGAAATAATAATGTTCCTCTAGCTTCAGTATGGGGTGACTGTTAAGAGTATGCGATGCATACATAACATTCTAGAATATTTGTAAGCCCTCAAAAAGATCAAGATGCCTGCGATAGGTGATATTAGATCAAAGCTCTGGAGAAATTTAAAGGGGTTTAGATATTTTTCATGAATGGTCTAGAATAAATTATTACCATTACTCGTTGCAAATGGTAGAAAAATCTAGATAAAAGATAGTTGTATGGAGTTTCCACATGGCTCAATCATATACTCCTTCCATTCACAGCTATAAGATGTTTTGGATATTTCAATATTGACTACTGAACACACCAAAATGTGTTTGTATGCATCCGATTCAGAAAAAAGTTAGAACATCTTATATTTGTGAACAGAGGGAGTATTAAGTATAAATATAAGAGTGTCCTTACTTTCATGTAACTAAAGTACAATAACCAAAATAGAAGCACGACTGAACTATCACAGATATGAGTTTGGAATGGCTATGAGAAGGACATAGTGGATAAATAGTCACCAAGAAAAGTTTATATATTGTTTGAAGTTTCTAATTATGGTTGTTATGCTTACCATTCTGCATTATGCATTTTCTAATTAAGTATAGCTATGAACAGAGGTGGAAAATTCATAAAATGTGTGTTACATTATCACTCCACCACGAGATTAGCATAAGTGTATTCAGACCTAAAATATAAAAAATTATCATCTTGTATTAAGGTAGATGAACATGTTGTTCAAATAGTAGAACTGTACGACAACTTCAAATTAGTGTATTTGACAAGAAAAAAAAAACTCTATTTGCTAGCTTGTTATTTGTATAATTTTCTCAATAATTCATACAAATGTTCTAAAATACCCTTCTGTCGAGGCAGTTCTGACAAAGATGACCAAGATCCTAATGAGGAAGGCTCAATGTTGGGGCTACAAAGTTATTGGGATGCTTCTTATTCGGAAGATCTCGCAAATTTTCAGGAACACGGCCATGCTGGAGAAATATGGTAATTAAATTTTAGCTTCTTTTATATTGATTGAAAATGTCTAATTTTGTATAGAAAAATCACATGACATCATATTGGTTACTACAAAAAAGCCAAAAGGCTGTCACTAATTGATTTTATGATGTAACTGTTTTTATTGTTTAGAATTTGTATAGTGCAGATTATAAAGTGTTAGCTCTATTTTTTATTGAATACAAACTTTATTATTCTTATTCTTCTTTTATTGTCAACTAATTTTTTATGAAGCTGTTGTTCATCTGTATTATAGACATAGTGCATGCATTAGAAAAATGCAAGTGAGCCATTGAGCATGCACACTCACCTTTTCATTTCTGGTTCCTCAATCTCAGAATCTGGAGCACAGGCACGTACTCACACCAAAACCCACTTATGTACGTAGTTGACAATTGACATAATACTGGAGATTTTCTAGAAAACATTGAATTCTTCATTGATACTTTAAGGTTCCGGAGTATATCTAATGCTTGAGTTATTTATTATTCGTCGCTACTGAGCACAATATTTCTCTTTTGGTAGGTTTGGTGCAGATGTAATGGATACTGTTGCCATTTGGACAAAAAAATTGTGTGTAAGCTTTTTCCAAGGTGGACTTTCATCGGCTAATGACAACATCAAATTTGAAGTTGATGATAAACACTTGTTTGACTACCCCGTGCTCGATCTTGGAACTGGCAACGGCCTCCTTCTGCATGCACTTGCCAAGCAGGGGTACAGACAATGAGTAATCTTAAATATGTTTTTCCTGTTTATACCCATTATACACAGTAAGGGTTTATTGAATTAATTACGCTAATTTAACAATATGGTACTTAAGAAATGATGTCATCATGTTGCATAGTTTGTTATACAATTGTTTAGCTTCAATTATGTGCGCAGAGCAATGGTTTTTTTTAACGTATTCCTAACTTTCTAAGAACTGAATAGACTACTTCTGAAATACCCGTTCTCAGTTCTAGTTAAATATTTCCGTTTTTATTACAGTGAAGCAGTGCTTTTGGAAGCCACTGTTAATGCCAAAGTCGCCCTTATTATGATTTTGAAGATCATATGTTTGCAAAAGAATGAATAGTTTCGTTTTTCAGGTTTTCAGATTTAACAGGAACTGATTACAGTGAAGGAGCCATTGAACTTGCAAGAAACCTTGCTGCTCGTGATGGGTTCACTACTATAAGTTTTTTGGTCAGTATACTGTATTCAGATGGAAGTCCTCTTATATCCTACGAAGTCTACACTTTGTTATTATATTCTAAATTTCTTAACTGTAATTAACATGTTCTTACATATTCTGTAGCCTAAAAAAGAAAGAGCATATGACAACAATAGCTACTTTCACTAGTCTCGACGAGTCTTAGCTAAACGAGAAGCATCTTTGCATCTTGTAGAAAAGCACAAACACTTACTAAGAATCTACATAGTTTGTTTACCCAAGTTGCCTCTTTTTTACTTATATTTCTAACATCCCTAAAAGTAAAAGCATGAAAGACCATAAACGAGGGGAATGTATACTATTTCTCCGTCATAGCAGATACAGTATCCAGTTGGTGGCAGATAATGTCAACAAAAAGTGCAGTTTCCCGGGAAGAAAATGTATTCAGCCCTAAAGCTCCACCACATAAAATAAAATCAATTGCCATGAATTGAGCAAACATACTGAAGAAATCAAATATCTAGTGGTAGTTTGCATGTATATTCAAAGGCTCACTTTGTAAAGTGTAAAGATATTCAACTTTGTACTTGCCATGCATGTATTTTTTTCTTGAAATTGGTGAGCTCTTTGTTAATCATTTGTCTATTGCTATTCCTCCATAACTGGACTTGCTCTTAGCACAACCAATTGACATAGGACATAGGACAAGTTCATACAACATAGTTCAAAGACATAGGACATAGCCGTGAGACAACACATATTCCAAAGCCATAGGATATAGCAGTAGGACAAGCAACACTTCACAGGCGTTTTCTGAAGTGGAAGTGAATGAATGCGTTGTAGGGGTTATCAGAATCCTCGTCCGGCGAGGGCTCTGGGGGCGCAGGCTTGTTCATTGGCGAGGGCTTTGGCTCGAGCGGCCTTTTCAGCTTCACATTGCGAAGCCTCGATACCCTCCCAGAGCGCCTTCGTGTTCTTCCGACGGCGGCAGGCGGCAGACTCCTTCGTGGCCAAGGAACATCGAAGGATGCCGTGGACTACCTGCTCGTCCTCGGACGAGGATGGCATGGGTACTGGAGCGGAGGAGAAGGACGCGTCGTGTGAGCCAAACACACTGCGCGAGCTGGATCTGCCCAGCCGGAGGGCCATGGCGCCGCCTCGGACGAGCTCGACCATCGTTGCTCCACCCTTGCCGGGCAGCCGGGGACGGCGGGCGGCGATGATGGCCCGCTGCCACTTGACCCGCGCCGGGGTGGAGGGGACGATAGACAGCCTTGGGTCTTGACCCTCGACTGGCGAAAGGCGAGGTCCTCGTCGTCCTCTGCCTCCAAGAGTTCTCAATCGATGCCGTCGTCCACCGATCCAGACATGGCGATGGTGGATGGAGGTGGGGCGGCGAGCTGAGGAAAGTGAGCTAGATTTGGGGGCGGACATTTTTTTTGTTGATTTTGGGATAGGCCCAGGGTTTGGGCTGATGTGGCGGACATGTCCATACAGCCCCATATCCTCCCCATATGTGGGCTGGGTTTGGGGCGGTCTGGACAGTCCAGACAAATGGAGAGGTTTGGGAAGGCCTGTTGGGCTGTATTTTTTTTAGTCCTGACTGTCCGGGCGGACGAATGTGGCAGGTTTGGGGAGGGCCGTAGGAGATGCCCTTATCAAATGGTTATTGAGTACTTACAGTTATGGTGTTTTGACGACTATAGTAACTCATATTTCTGTCTCCACCAGGTCGATGATGTACTTGAGACAAAGTTAGACAGGAAATTCAAAATTATTACAGATAAAGGAACATTGGATGCCATTGGATTGCATCCAGATGGCCGTGCAAAAAGGTACAAGACCTACGACTCGGTCATTCTTTGGTTAGCCACCCCCTTAAAATTTCCTTTTAGCCTGCGGAATTAAATATTGTTGTTATGTTCTGTGAGATTTGATTATCTAACAAGAACCTGCAAATTTTGCATACTAGAGTTGGAATAGCTAGAAATCTGGAAGCATTAGGTCTCCTATCTGGATAGTTTTTATTTGTTGGCATTTTGTAATAGTGAATAGCATAGCTTTAGCCTTTAGGGCTTTAGGCTGTATGAGCCCGACTTTCAATTTGGTTTAGTTTCAGATCTGCATAGTGCAGTAGATAGCCGAGTTTCACTGCTTCCCAGCACACCGTGTTGATTTTAACAACTCAACCAGTGAGTTATATTTCATTGCAATGTGGTATATGCACATATAGGATAGAGTTGGGTTAGCACCAATTGAAGAGAAGCTTGTCCGACATCGTTTGAGATGGTTTGGGCATATTCAGCGCAGGCCTCCAGAAGCTCCAGTGCATAGCGGACGGCTAAAGCGTGAGGATAATGTCAAGAGATATCGGGGTAGACCAAATATGACATGGGAGGAGTCCGTAAAGAGAGATCTGAAGGATTGGAGTATCACCAAAGAACTAGCCATGATAACATGGGTGCGTGGAAGCTTGCTATCCATGTGCCAGAACCATGAGTTGGTCGCGAGATCTTATGGGTTTCACCTCTAGCCTGCCCCAACTTGGGACTAAAGGCTTTGTTGTTGTTGTTGTTGTGGTGGTGGTATATGCACATACAGGATAGGTTAATGGGGTATGCGGTTCCAATACACAAGAAGTCTATGTTAAAGATATCTTAAGTATGATTCAATAATCAGTACCACGTTGAGTTAACATTGTTCTCTTTATGTTTTTTTTTTTTGCTTCAGAGTGATGTATTGGGAATCTATATCAAACTTGGTTGAACCAGGTGGCCTTGTGGTCAGTACTTTATCATGCAAACTCTCTGAAACTCTTATCTTACACCAGTCCTGTAGAATTGAAACTTATGCTTATGTCTTCAGGTCATAACATCATGTAATCACACAAAGGATGAGCTTCTGCAAGAAGTAGAAGAGTTCGGTATGCGGAAATTTGGTAAGGAGGACGCAGACAGAGGTGCAGGTGATTCGCACCAGATCTTCCGATACTTGGATCATGTCCAAACGTATCCTACCATCATGTTTGGTGGAGTTGAGGGGTCTCAAGTGTGCACCGTGGCTTTCCATCGGGTGTGAAGGCCAGCTTAAGAGTGCTTTTCTCTCTATGTTGTAGCTCAATTTTATCCTCAGGTTGTTGTTGTAGCCTATACTGGCAGTCCTTTCCAGTTTGCAAGGACAGAGAGTAAGAGAACACTTATGAAGTAATTTTTGTGTAGTGTAAACGAACAAGAGGGACACGATGTACTGTATTATTTATGTAACCGTGAACTTTTGCCCATTTTCATACAGAGTTTCCCTGCTTTTTCCAAAGAGAATGCAGACGTTTTAGTGCCTGGTATCTTCTGTAGCTGGGCACAAAATTTTCATTGCCATGAATGTTGGAAAGCCTGTACACTCACTCACACTTGCCTAGGGGGTTTCTTAAACTTTATATACACATGCCCACTTCAATTTCACTTCTCATCTCCATGACTTGTTAAGTCAAGTGTGTTGTTCCTAGTATATGCTTTGTGTACAAAGTTTCTACGGAACATCTTTACACTCGCAATGGTTTTGCATCTTCTGTATCCTATGACAGCCAGCGTCGATCTCGTTAACTTCATCCAATGAGACTAATATTTGACAGAACCTAACCACCATTCTCCTTGTGCAGCTTGCTACTGGATGCTGATGACATGCTGTTGAGGTGGCGTCGGCTGCAGGCTCTGTGAGTCCTCAGTTCCTACAGGTTCTGTAACTGGCGTCGCGCTATGCACATCCTGCATTAGCATAAAAACCTTACATTCTGATTGAAACTTAGATTTTATATGCGTGACTGAACATGGGTAAGACAGACCTGGTGTTGACTGTACCGATGGAGCAATGTGACAACTGATATCAAGATAATGTAGATGGGTATGATAACTCCGGCTGTTCTGAACATCAGCAGCTGTCTCATCAACGTAATCCGTATCAGAATTGCCCATGAATCACATTCAAGGCAAGAAAATAGAAAGATCTAATCAGGTTACATGATTCAGTCTCTTACAGTGATCAGTGCCATCGAGTACACCTCGGGGCCGCCGAGGACAAGCGAGATTGCGTCACGGAGCACCAGCAGAGCCATCAACTGAAGGTGCATGTTTCGGAACACATATGCGTTAGTTGGCTGCAGCATGAGTACTCGTGCCAGATGCATGGAAGGTTTACATTCTATAGCACTTACGGCGATGGCAATCACACGGCAGTAGGTGACGCCTTTTGGATTGCAAAATTGAGAGTCAAAGCTTGATGTGCCAGCAGCATGATCACCGATTTGGGAAGCGTTTTCTCCAGCGTTGAGATTCACTGGTGTTTCTCCGGCTCTCCTGCAGTGAGAAGAGAGGGCCTAGGATGTTAGATAGGCCCTTCTCGGACGAAAATATTACCAAGGATCTTAAGCACCAAGTGACACCTGAAGCTAATTTGGTTTCTTCCGATCCGAAACAACTTCAAAGGGGCACTGTAGTTTGGTGTAAATTGCTGTGCCATAGGTAGCAGAGACAACAAATTAGTCAACAAACTATCTTTTGGCACTGAAGACTGATGATGGCTTTACAGGGAAGTAAAGGGCAAACTGAATTCAGTTGCTTCTTTCTGGTTTCCGTTGAGAATTACTCACCTGTAAGCATATCTCACATATGGTGTCTCCCTTCTCGTTACACCACCTCTGGATGCATATGTGGTGAGCGTACTGCAGGCAGCAACAAACTAGTTCAAATAAAACCTCCATTGGCAGGAATAAATGGGCATCTGCTGGGAAAAATAAAAGGGCAGTCGAGTCTACATAAAAAACACGATTCAACCGACACAAAGATAACACCTCGAAAAATCCGATTCGGTTCTGATAATACAGAAGAAATAATTCACTGATAGTGATATGGAAAATAGAATAGAAATTTGTGTTTCCGGTGGCATTTTGATATGGACGTATCTAATACGAAAGCGAGCCCTGTTCCATTGTTTGAAGATGGTTGATGAATAATAAGTGGGTTCTCAACTTGAGGTTATTTCTGGTGTTCAGAGTTTGAACAATTAAGCAAAATTTCATAGCATATGGAATCATCAAGCTGGGAGAGGAGCAGAAAACCTTGCCTTGAGGCTACCCTTGCAGGAGCAAGGGGTCTCCATGTAGGCCTGATCACCTTCTTCCTGGCAGATTCTGCATTCCACCACGACACCAGTCTTGGTCCTCCCGTCCTCAAAAATAGAAGGATCATGATGATCACAAGCATCCTTAGCGGAAGGGGCGTCGAAGATGGCACCCTGAAGCGTCGCCTCCGTGATCATCCGCCCCGTGATGAGCGCGAAGTGGTCCGCCATCCTCGGATCAATGGCCTTGCTGATTGAAACACAGCTGTGGATAACATAAGCATGCATCCATGATTTTCAAGGACGCTATATCGAAAAGGAGGTTGTCCGGAACAAAGACCACGCACGCAATCCATTTTTAAGTCGCACCACATGACAAGAATCAGGCCACGAACATCACACGAGATGGCAGGAAAGGCAGCTCTTTTTCAAGCGTCTTTCCATTCCACCAGACATCCCCTTTGCTTACAGAAAGGAGCTAATTAAAAGAGCCATGCGCCCATGCACGGAGGCAGGCACGGAGATACACGAAAAGGGCTATGAACTGCATGTTACCTGGGGAGGGGGTGCAAATGAGAGGAAGGCCGCCCCAAGCAAGCCGGTGCAGCTGGAAAAGGCAAGGCCCGATCCTTTCTCAAGCCGTGAGAATGAGATTATGAGGCATGGCAACCCCAAGAAGTAAAGAGCTTGGCTTGAGTGAAGAAAGGAAGAATGAAGGGAGGATATGATATGCAAGCCACCAGGAGAGTGGCAGGGTGGGAAGAAGGAAGAGGAGAGTAGGAGAGGCAGGCCAACAACGGCAAGAAGGGAAGAAGGGCTTGGGAGGAGCAGGGTAGGGGGACGCTTGCAGGGCGGGACTTGGAGATCCCAAACATCCAGTAGAGAAGCAAGAGATCGATGGGTTAGGTGGCCCGCTGCTATTGGCCTCCGTTGCGTTTATTTGGCTGCGAGAATCGCCTGATGGCCGCCTCGCGATTCGTGCCGCGGATCTTCGGAGGGCGTCCCGCCCGGCCGGTAACTGATATCCTTGGGCAGTCCTACAAGATAGGGCTACTTGTCTGCTCCCGTCAGTCCGGGATAGATAGATAGGCCCTCTTTTGCCTTATCTGTGAAATGAAATGCTCTTTTTTATCTTGTCCACCGCTGTATATATGGTGTCCTGTTGATTAGTTTCCTGAGTATACAGTAGGATAGACAGATTGGAGACGAATTTGTTTCCATAGATAGAGAAAGGAGGTAGCTAACCCAACTCAGAGATGCTCTGGAAAAGTACCTGGGAGTTGGCATGATTGTTGGGAAACCGATCCTGCCTTTTTTGCTGCCAAAGCCACCAAATTTCATGGGGTACAAAATCGATCCCGTTCATCGGCGAGCATGTTTGCAAGATTCACGGCCCTCCCTGGTAACTTGTGCACTTACCTGACCTGCTGCAATCATTCAGGGAACGAACGGCCGAGCCGCTGTGAAACGTCCCTTTCCCTGCCATTCGACCACGGCAACGAGTTATTATTTCGTCGATCAAACGTCTATCTGCTTCGTCCTGGATCGTGATCCTGCGTGTCCAAGCACCTTGGCACCACGACGTGGACATGACAACACTGGTTATTTCGATTCATGGGGCTCTTTCTGTCACGGGCCGGTTCAACTTGCTCCTCAAATTATTGTTTTTCTTTAGAGAGTTTGGATGGCGGTTACATAAAAGAAAATTGCTTTTCTGCACTCAGTTGATAGTTGCTAGGAGGAGTAAATAATATGTCATGACATGATCCTTTTCTTGAATCGTCTTATGCTCGAATTTTCTTGTGGTGGTCACCTAAATGTTTCACCCAAGCAAGAGCATAGAAGCAAAGCATTTCCTGCCCCATGCAGAGGACCAAAGCATTTCTTGCCTTTTCCCTCCGTAGCGATGATTAGGCCCATTGGGCAAAGAAGAGGAGAATGGTAAGCTATAGGCCCATGCGCAAGTGAGACGATCTGCAGCGTTTGCAATGGGCCTCCTGGGGTGCAGCCCAGAGATCCCTCTCGGTGCATCGGACGGTCGCGATTTCCGCTCAACCGAGCACAAAGCCCACTAATCCACGAAAACCCTAGCGTCTCACGCCCGCCCCCACTATAAACTCCTCCTCCTCCCTCTCCGCCCGCTTTCCTTCTCATCTCTAGCCTGCGCCGCCGCCTCCACCGCACCCCCAAAAACCCTAGCGCTCGCTCCGCCCCACCACCATGGCTGGCGCGCAGGAGTCCCTCGTGTACGCCGGCGTGATGCGCGGCCACAACGACGTGGTCACGGCCATCGCGACGCCCATCGACAACTCGCCCTTCATCGTCTCCTCCTCCCGCGACAAGTCGCTGCTCGTCTGGGACCTCACCAACCCCATCCAGGCCACCCAGGACTCCAGCTCCGAGTACGGCGTCCCCTTCCGCCGCCTCACCGGACACGGCCACTTTGTCCAGGACGTCGTCCTCAGCTCGGACGGCCAGTTCGCGCTCTCCGGATCCTGGGACGGCGAGCTCCGCCTCTGGGACCTCTCTACCGGGGTCACCACCCGCCGCTTCGTCGGCCACGAGAAGGACGTCCTCTCCGTCGCCTTCTCCATTGACAACCGACAGATCGTCTCCGCGTCCCGCGACCGCACCATCAAGCTGTGGAACACCCTCGGTGAGTGCAAGTACACCATCGGCGGTGACCTCGGAGGCGGCGAGGGCCACACCGGATGGGTGTCCTGCGTCCGTTTCTCACCCAACAACTTCGCCCCGACCATCGTCTCGGGCTCATGGGACCGCTCCGTCAAGGTCTGGAACCTCACCAACTGCAAGCTCCGCTGCACTCTTGATGGTCATGGTGGCTATGTTAGCGCCGTTGCAGTCAGCCCAGACGGTTCGCTCTGCGCGTCTGGTGGCAAGGATGGCGTCACCTTGCTGTGGGATTTGACCGAGGGCAAGAGACTCTACTCGCTGGATGCGGGATCCATTATCAACTCACTTTGCTTCTCGCCCAACCGCTACTGGCTCTGTGCGGCGACACAGGACTCCATCAAGATCTGGGATCTTGAGTCAAAGCACATCGTGCAGGACCTTAGGCCCGAGGTCCCTGTCTCCACCAAGCAGGTTTATTTCCTATTCCCACCATCACTCCTTATTTCCGTGTTTCTTTGATTGTTTACTATTGGTTAATATGTAAATGTGTTGCTCGTATGACCAGCTTACCCTTGTGGCTATGTAGATCTGTTACATTTTGTGATCTGTATTTATTGTGGTAGTCTAATTTATGATTTACAACGTGCTAGTTTCATGTTGGAATGATGATTTTAGCATATGTTCTGAACATTACCAGTTAGGGGTTTTGGTTCACCGCATTATATAATGCAGCTGAAAGCTTGCATAGTTATGCTATTTTGTTCATGGTAGAACTGGTTGACTTAAGTTGCCAAATTTATAAAGAGCTTTAATGCAGCATAAAAATAAATAGCAAGTTCACTACCAGTACTTTTCTTATTCATGGAATGTACATGGATGTGCTTGTTCTGTTGGTTATTTTTCATACATTGATATGAAATGCTTTTGTTCATCTTCCCTGGTGCCTCCTGCCCATCTATGTTAAGGCTGCATTGTATTGTCAAGCGAGGTATATAGGAAGCACAGGCATTTGTTGTGCATTTGTTCTAATGCATATCTAAATAGACTGATTCTGTTTTTATGAACTCATTTTAAATTTTGAGAGTTGCTACATTAAGTTAAAATCTGTCGTCTGTTGAGTGGCTTCTTAATATGGTTCATGCTGTTTGCCCAGATGCTCTACTGCACTTGCTTGAGCTGGAGCGCGGATGGCAGCACTCTCTACGCTGGTTACACCGATGGAACTATCCGCATCTACAAGATCTCGGGGTTCAGCTACTCTAGCTAGATTATGTATCTTGTTTTAGTGGCCTCTGTTCTGGTAAAACGGCTGCGGTATCTTCTTCTTTTTGACTGTCTTGAGGCGTAATATCTGCCTTGGTACTTCTGCTTAATTTACTATCTGTGTCTTAGCCGCAGTCATGATCTCATGGATAATGCATCGTTTGTTGGTTTTGGCTGTTCAATATATTGTCTCGTGAATCATGGAACCAGTGTTGCTGCTTGTTATGTCCAGGGATTTTCTAAGAATGATGTCAAATGACCTGCAAGTTCATGTTATCTAACGTGAGTCGCTGATGCTGTATGAACTCTGAATTGCCGCCTGATGTTAATTATGTGGTCGTTGTTGTGCATCCGCTTCTAGTGCTAGGTTCTAGTACCACTCAAGTTTTTGCTTAGCTGTGCGTCAAAAGGAGCGCATCCGATCCGCAACTGCGTAGAACGCCGCTCTGCTCCACTGAGGCCAACTCCGCACGACTGTTGCCGCAGGCACCGGAGCAAATAAATGAAAACTGAAATAGGCCGCGGCCATAGCGTCTAAGAATTCATGCCGGCGCACAAAAAACGCACATAGTTCATGTCTCGCAGTCCTAGCTCATGCCGGCTTACAAAATGTTGTTGCTCTTGGCCGTAGCTCAATCATTTAGCTCTAGCATCGCCTTTTGTTTCTTCTCTAACCAAACCCTTCTCCTCAGCGATCACCTTGCTCAACTCCACCGCCATGGTCTCCACCTGCGCAATGAAAACATTGGTCGCTTCAATCTCGAGCTTTTTCGTTTGCACGGCTTCCTCAGTCTCGAGCTTCCTCCTTTTGATGGTCTCCTCCATCTCGAGCTTCTTCGTTTGGAACTTGATGTAGACCTTCATTTGCTTCTCCTTTTTTTTTGGCGCTTCCTCTCGTCTCGTGCTTTCTTTTGGGTCATCATGCTTTGCAAAGTTTGTTGCAAGGCGAACGATGCCGCATCACGCTCCTCGTCCACCTTGGAGTTGGTCTTTCCTCGGTTGCTTCTCTCCTTCATGCTCAACTACGCCCGATGGCCCTCCATTCTTCTTTTGGGCAGTATATTGCTGTTTAAACTTGGGGCAATCTTTGATGGTCATCCAACAATAGGGGAGAGTGAATGAAGGGCAATCTTCTTTTGGGCGGCATATTGCTGTTTAAACCTGCCTGGCACCCCGGAGGAGGACGTCGAGACATGGGAGTCGGAGTGGTTTTATGTAGCCGATGTCCTTCTTGAAGATCCCGTAAGAGAAGGGCTTCCCACCTACTCCCCTGCACCGCCGAAAAAGAGATACAACTGGCGGCAGAGGAGTCATACCTAGGAGGACGCCTAAGTCGAGCGATTGGCTGCCCAAGTCACACTCCTCGGCCATTACAAACTTACCATTATTGATGTGATGGCCATCGCTATAGACTGCGGACTTCAACCACTCCAACAACATACCCATCCAATGTGGCGGTACAACGGATCCAACAATGCCACGCGGTCCATAAAAAAAGGATTCACAAACCAGGTGGCTATAATAGCTACCCTGGACGCAATCTAAAGGGGAGAAGGACTTCCATAAACAACAACTTGAGGGTTTCTCTTATTTTAGCCCCGTCGAGGCGGTGCGTTTTTTCTTCTTCCGAGATCTTTGATAAACCCAAGCAGTGTTTCTTACACTCTTGAGTAGTTATTTAACCTGTCCGAGCAGTGGCACCGGCCTGTGTAACAGATATGAATGTTGGAGGTCTCGATGGGACCGACTGGAAACATCTTGGAGCAACCCATGTGCAATGGTAGGGCAAAACCTCACTTCGGTGGCATTGATTGCATCATCTCGGCAAGAGCGAAGTAAGTGCAATAGGCAATAGAAGGTTGGCAAGCCATCTCGGTGGCACCGGTTACAAAACTCGGTAAGACCGAAATAATTGCAACAGGTAACTGAGAGTTGGCAAGGCCATCTTGGTGAGACTGAGATCCATATCGGTGGATTTGATTTGTTAGGGTTTGGCTGTGGCTGTGTCCAGATGAACTCGATGGGTCCGGATAGGTATGTTTTGGTGGGACCGAGTTGGAATGTAGGGTTTTGGACAGATTTGGATACAGAAAGTGGCCGAGGATTTTGGAGCAATATCACTAAGAACTTGATTATCAAAACCTCATTCTTTTTTAATAGTATTGACTTTCCTATGTACTCAATGTGATCTTGGATCACTTAACCAAAAATGTAGAGTCTTGAGCTTTTGCCAATACATGCCCTTAGCATTTTGAAGGGGGTCCACATCCTCTTCTCCTTGCCATGCCACTGTTGAACTTGTCTGAAATATAATAGATAGAATTATTAGTCCAACAAAAGATATGTTGACATTAATCACAAAAAACACCAAGGGAGCACTTGTGCTTTCATCGATCTTCCCACACATTTCTGATTACTAACCTATTTGCCGCATATCACACACATCTTGTTAAGTCGAACCATTTCTATTGTTTTGCCTCATCGCAAACAGTTCATCCGAGTGAACCATGTGCCATCTATCGCACACACCTTGAAATGACTGACCATTTCTGTTGTGTTGGCTAATTGCAAACAGTTCATCTCACTGAACTGTATGTTGTATATCGTACAAACCTTCATTTGGCTGACCGTTTCTGTTGTACTGGCTCATCACAAATAGTTCGTATGGATCAACTGTATTCCACGTAACACACACAACTATAATCTGAATCACGTTTGATGTCTCCGCCATCGTACACGGTTCGTCTTATTGGTGACGGTTTTATTATGATACCGTTTGCGATTCATGCATCGCACATAGTTTCGTCGATTGGTCTCAGTTTGATGTGTCGCGTTTAGACCATCCTGCAGTAATGATCCATTGTAAACTCACCCAAAACTTGAAAACTTCAGCACACAAAACTCAGCAGAACCTTCTTGAGATCCGTTAGTATAATGGTAAACCATAAACTTAGGCACCGTTATAAACCAATTCATAATTGTTCTTGCATAATTCCTACTCTTTCTAACTTCTCCATGACTTGTACCCCCCGATATAATCAATAGCATAATCAAAATAAGGACACTATACAATAAAAACAGAATCCGTCTAAAACAAAACAGTCTGTAATGATCTAAACTAGAATCATACTTCTATAACTCTACAAATTCTGAACAATTAATAGAACATAGTCAATTTGTATCTCAACATTGTGTAAGAATGTCAGATCAAGATCATATTCTAGTAAAAGAATGTAAATTCAAATACTGGGCACAAAAGTTTCTATTTTTGCACAGAATCAATTCAACTATCATCTAAATGATCCCAAAGGCTTTTCTTGGCACAAACACTAATCAAAAGATAAAAACACAATCATTACAGTAGAAATAATCATGTTTGCACACAAAAACATAAATGATAACATTGGGTTGTCTCCGAACAAGCTCTTCCTTTATAGCAATTAAGACAGGCTTTGAGATTTCAATGATGCTCACTTCAAAGACAAGAATTGAAGCACAAAGAGAGAATCATAAAACATGTGAAAATAACATTTAAGTCTAACATACTTCCTATGCATAGGCATTTTATAAGTAAACAAATTATCAAGACAAGAAAATATTTAGCATATGCAAGGAAAACATTGGCAATCTCAATATAACAAGAGGTAATTTAGTAACATGGAAATTTTCATAGCTATATTCCCCTCTCAAAATAATTACACGTAGGATCATAATCAAATTAATAATATGGTTATCATATAAAATACTCTCCATAATCCAGATGCATGCAAGTTTTATAATCTTCCAAGATAGTGGTATTAACAACAAGTAAAGTCATGACCTCTCCAAACCCACTTTTAATAGTATTGCGAATTTATCATCAATAATAGCTTCATTTTGAGGCTCAGAATTCTCAAGGTCATAAGAAATATCATGATAATCACCCCAATCATGATCATTAGCATAATAGATATTCATAAAATTTATACTAATAACATTGTAATCATGCTTTTCATTCAATAAATGTATCTCAATAGCATTTTATTTTATCACCTCTTCATTATTAGCTATTGGTTTACAATAAGCAGCAAATTTGAAAAGATTAGCAAGTAGATGAGGATCCGTATGTCTTTATTTTTATTTTATCGAGTTAACATGATTATTGCAAGCAAATAAGGTGTGAGTGTGAAGGTACCTTCGGTTGTTTGATGAAGTCTCCCCGGCAACGGCGCCTGAAATTCTTCTTGCTACTTGTGAAATGCGTTGGAATTTGCATGAAGAGGAAGGGTGAAGTAGTACGGAAGCAGAAAGTATTTCCCTCGGTAAAGAACCAATGTTTATCGAACCAAATAGGAAATTCACGCAAACGACCTTTAGCAGTACCTACACACACAAAAGAAAATACTTGCACCCAACACACACAAGAGGGTTGTCAATCCCCTTGTACTCATTAATTGCAAGGATTAATTCTGATAGTAGGAGGTATATTGAAAACTAAATAAAAATAAATATTTTGTAGCAAGGTATTCAGGGTTTTAGCAATATGATTCAAATGGACACGTGGGCCATAACTTTCACTAGAGGCATCTCTCTCAAGAACATAAATGATACTGTGGGTAGACGAATTATTGTTGGGCAATTGATAAAATAGTGCATAGTTATGTGTTATTCATGTCATGATCAGTACATAGGCATTACATCCGTGACAAGTAGACCGACATCCATCTGTATCTACTACTATTACTCCACTTCGAGAGCGCTTCTATGCTTGCTTATCTAGGTATTAAGTTCATAACAAAAAGAGTAATGCATTAAATATGATGACATAATATAGACAAAATAAGATCAACTAATATAATCAAACCCCATAATTTCATCTTAGTAGCAACAATATAGATACGTGTCTGGCTATACCTTCTGTCACAACAATATAAGATGTAATCAACACTACTAGCACCCCCAGGTACCAATATGAGATTTAATACAAAAACTGAACACAAAGGATGAACTTGGGTTTTGAGATGAGATAGTGCTGATGAAGATGATAATTTCCATGATGAGAGGAGTGTTGGTGATGATGAAGGCTTCGATTTCCTCCTCCCGGACGAAGGTTTCCCTGGTAGAATCTTTCTACTCGAGAGCATAAGTGCTCCGCCTATATTCCGCCTCGCAGACGGCGGCAGAAAGTCTTGAATTTTTTTCTATGACTTTTCTCTAGGTCAAAAGGGATTTTATGACCAAAGGGCATAGGGAGGCGAGCTGCCATGACCCTACATGGACACATGGCATGACTAGGGGAGTGGCCGCGCCACCTACCCATGTGGGCAGGATGTGCCCCCTTCGGCATGTCTTTGCTCCATCACTACTGCAGGATGTTGCTAACGCGACACTACGATCAGAGATCCTTTGACGAAAATGTGTGTGATGCATTAATTGCAAACGGTGATGTAAAAAACCTGTCAAAAAGATGCAAAACATTTGCGATGGCAGAGCCATCAAACACGGTTCTGATTTTAGTTGCGTGTGCGATGCAGGGCATATGTTCAGTTTAATTAACTGTTTGCGATGAGGAAGAAGAACAGAAACGGGCAGCCAGATGAAGGCGTGTGCAATATACGGCATACAGTTCACTCGGATGAACTGTTTATGATGAGGCGGAACATCAGAAACGGATAGCCAGATGAAGGTGTGTGTGATATACGGCATATAGTTCACTCGGATGAACTGTTTGTGATTAGGCAACACAAAAGAAACGGTCAGCCAAATCAAGGTGTGTGCGATATACGACATACGGTTCATTGTGATAAATTGTTTGTGTTGAGCCAAAAAAAAACATTTCACATAAATAAGATGCGTGTAATACGTGGCAAACATCCAATTACATAGGTGGCTAGTATACACATGACATTTCCACACACCAAAGTAAACTATTAATTACATGCATAATTAACTAGGATAAACGATCACCTGATTATCATCTACTTCTTGTGCTAGCTCGATGTTCCTTCTATGCTAAGTTTTCATTAATTGGTGGTGTTTTATGAACACGCCACCGTTTCCCGCCATTTCCTCACCTGTTTGCCGCCACCCAGCGATATTGTAAACCTAGGCGGCGCGCAACGCATGGAGGCAACAAGCGCAGCCTGTAGCAAGTCCGTTTTTTCTAAGCATGCCAACCCACCAAAGCGCCGCTTCTGCCATCAACCTCGTTGATGAGGAAAACGAGAAGGCGCCATGGCTCATCGAGGCCGAGGCGCTCCCCAGCAACGCGATGGACGACGCTGTGATGCGCGTCATCGCCAGGTTTGAGCAGACCCTTGGCGCATTGCGCTTCAGCGCCGCGGATTAAGATAGGCATGTCAGCATCGAGAGGCTGCAGCTCGCCGCACAACATGATCAATGGCGCGTCACAAAGCAAGCTAGACGCGTCCACGCCGATAGGCTGCAGCTTGCCACACGGCGAGACCGTTGGAGCGCCCTAGAGCGAGAGGCGCGGCGCGCCCCATAGCAAGAGCAGATCCATTGACACTTGCTTGCTATCAACAGGGCGTCGCAGCTGGGTACACGTCCCGTCAGTATCCCCATTACTTGCCAGGAGTGGGCAGAGACCCTTTGTGCCGTACTTGCACCAGAGGCCGGCCGCGCCGTACTTGCACCGGACGCCTGCCGCGCCGTTCGCCTTGTCCGCGACTCGCTCAATGCCAACACACTGGTCGGTAGGCTCGACCGCCTCCTTGGCCCAGGTGTCCACCTAGGCGCAGTAGAGGAACATGGTCGTCGTATCCTCGAGCTGGTGATCTCCGATGAAATAGCCAACTTGGAGGTCGAGATCGCGCTCCAGATGTACCGCGAGCGTGTCTACCGCTTGGACAAACGCCTGCACGGGTTCAGACAGAGCCAAGAGCTACCGTAGGTAAGGGCTGCTGGTCATGGTCACATGGACGCATTTTATTTTGTTGAGTCGTTTCGACGTGGATCGCTATGTATTCACAGCAATCATAATATTGATCTGTTTATTGCTCTGTTTCAATGTGTGTACTCTGTTTTCAGTTCTTATATGTTCTGTTTCAATGTGTGTATATACGCTTTCCATTCTGTATATGTGGATGATAACAACTAGATACAAATTAGTATACAAAAACAGATAGAAAATGGAATTATATATATATATATATATATATATATATATATATATATATATATATATATATATATATATATATATTAATTATTCATTAGTTCATCAGAGAATATATATAATATCATCACATATACGTGATGATACTTAACTACTAGGTACAATGCATAAAATTGAAAACGAAAAATACTAAAACTAATAATCCCTCCTGGGGGCAGTATTCCTGCAGCCCCTCGCCAGCAGCTCCCTGTGCGCGGCGTCTTCCCAGCGCGGAGGCAGTACTCCGCCTCCTCCGCCTCGCAGCGCTTGATGTACCGATCTGACTCTTGCTGGCGGACAAGCGCGAACGATCTTACCATTTCGTTGGGCGCCCACCGGAGCTCCTCGTCGGTGGCACGCTGGAGCTTATCGGCCCACCTCCACGCAGCGATGAGGCGCCTAGCGCCTTTGACCTTCCTCGCGAAGTACCCGTCTTCATACACCTCCTTCGCACGACGACGCACTCGCCCCAAAGCTCCACCACCTCCTTTTTCCAGGCGGCATCACGGGCTTCACAGGCTGCCTGGTACCTGGCTTCCTCCTCTGCCATCTCCTTCTTGAACGCCACTTGCCTAGCTTTCTCAGCCGGCGACAGCGACATCCACAGACAAAGATTGTACTGGGCCCAAAACCAAACCAAAGTTGGGGGGTCTGGCGCAACCTCGTCCAGCGGCACGTAGGGGTCCTTCTTGGTGCCTTCTTGTTGCTGCTCTTCGACTGAGCATCCTTGGGGGCGGCGACTCCTCCTCGGCGCGTGGGCAGATCGGTGATGCCATGGCAGAGATTTGAGAGAGAGAGAGAGAGAGAGAGAGAGAGAGAGAGAGAGAGGAGGGCGAACAAGGGGAGGATGTAGATGAGAATGCAGGCGGGACGGCGTGATCAATGTAGTATTTATTGGCGGCCAGAATCTAGATCGACGGGAACAGTACACACGTCGATTGCCGGAATTTACGAGTACTATAGTTTGAATTACACAAGATTCCCCCAGCAAAATCCATGTGTGAACTTAATAGCTGACGGTTTCTAATACAGAACCGTGTCTGATTAATAACCCCCGCCACACACCTTCCAAACCTCGAGGCGCGAAATAGAGTGTCAATCGTGTGGGGGGCGATTGTCTTGCCAGATCTTTACATTTTCTTTTTTGAACACCAGATATTTACATCGTCTGATGATTTTTTAACTCACACACAAGTACACAAAAATATGATTTTTCAAACCATTATGGTTAGCCGTTGCATGTAGATGTAGTTTAAATTTGAATTATGATCATTAAATGGCTAGAAAATCACTTAAATGTCTTTAAAAGGTCAAATGACCCCTAGAATTTTCCAAATTTTCACATGACAGTTGTATTAGTGCATGTTAAATGTAGAAAATTTTTTAAGGCCATAAGAGGAAGCTACCTCATGTTCGTCATCAAACATACATTGTTCCCTCTCGGAACCACGAGCCTTCTAGTGAGTTGCTCTGGTTTGTGAGGGATGTGTGTCGAAAATTTCGTCAAACAGACCAATTTTTTTACCACATTATCTTGGTGACATGACATTACATCAAGCAAGGTTTCATGTTTTTCTGATCATTTTTTAATTTTTTGGAATTAAAATGCCATGGCACTCCATGCATGTGTCCATGCCGTGAAACCAATATATTTGAAAATCCCTTCTAATTTACTGTACATGGGGTTAACTCGCCCACAAGTACACAAATATGATTTTTGAAACCGTTATGGTTAGCCGTTGCATGTATATGTAGTTGAAATTTGAATTACTGTCATTAAATGGCTAGAAAATCACTTAAATGTCTTTAAAAGGTCAAATGACCCCTAGAATTTTCCAATTTTTCACATGACAGTTGTATTAGTGCACGTAGAAAAAATTTGAAGGATGTAAGAGGAAGCTAGCTCTCGTTCGTCATCAAACATGCATTGTTCCCTCTCGGAACCACATGCCTTCTAGTGAGTTGCTCCGGTTTGTGAGGGGTGTGTGTCCAAAGTTTCGTCAAACATGCCAATTTTTGTAACACATCATTTTGGTGGCATGACATTACATCAAGCAAGGTTTCATGTTTTTCTGATCATTTTTTAATTTTTTGAAATTAAAATGCCATGGCACTCCATGCATGTGTCCATGCCGCCAGGCCAATATATTTGAAAATTCCTTCTAATTTACTGCACATGGAATTAGCTCGCTCACAAGTACACACATATGAGTTTCCAAACTGTTATGGTTAGCCGTTGCATATAGATGTAGTTCAAATTTGAATTATGGTCATTAAATGGCTAGAAAATCACTTAAATGTCTTTAAAAGGTCAAATGACCTGTGAAATGTTTCAAATTTTCACATGACAGTTGTATTAGTGCACGTTAAATGTAGAAAAAATTTGAAGGCCGTAAGAGGAAGTTATCTCCCATTGGTCATCAAACATGCATTGTTTCCTCTCGGAACCACGAGCATTCTAGTGAGTTGCTCCGGTTTGTGAGGGGTGTGTGTCCAAACTTTCGTCAAACAGGCCAATTTTTTTACCACATCATCTTGGTGGCATGACATTACATCAAGCAAGGTTTCAAGTTTTTCTGATCATTTTTTAATTTTTTGGAATTCAAATGCCATGGCACTCCATGCATGTGTCCATGCCGTGAGACCAATATGTTTGAAAATTCCTTCTAATTTACTGCACATGAAATTAACTCGGACACAAGTACACAAATATGTTTTTTCAGACCATTATGGTTAGCTGTTGCATGTAGATGTAGTTCAAATTTGAATTACGGTCATTAAATGGCTAGCAAATCACTTAAATGTCTTTAAAAGGTCAAATGACCCCTGAAATTTTCCAATTTTTCACATGACAGTTGTATTAGTGCACGTTAAACTTAGAAACAATTTGAAGGCCATAAGAGGAAGCTATCTCGCGTTCGTCATCAAACATGCATTGTTCCCTCTCGGAACCACGGGCCTTCTAGTGAGTTGCTCCGGTTTGTGAGGGGTGTGTGTCCAAACTTTCGTCAAACAGACCAATTTTTTTACCACATCATCTTGGTGGCATGACATTACATCAAGCAAGGTTTCATGTTTTTCTGATCATTTCTTTTTAATTTTTTGGAATTAAAATGCCATGGCACTCCATGAATGTGTCCATGCCGTGAGACCATTATGTTTGAAAATTCCTTCCAATTTACTGCACATGGAATGACTCGCACACAAGTACACAAAATATGATTTTTCAAACCGTTATGGTTAGCTATTGCATATAGATGTAGTACAAATTTGAATTACGGTCATTAAATGACTAGAAAATCGCTTAAATGTCTTTAAAAGGTCAAATGACCCATGGAATTTTCCAAATTTTCACATGACAGTTGTATTAGTGCACGTTAAATGTAGAAAAAAATTGAAGGCCGTAAGGGGAAGCTATCTCCCGTTCGTTACCAAACATGCATTGTTCCCTCTTGAAACCACGAGCCTTCTAGTGAGTTGCTTCAGTTTTTGAGGGGTGTGTGTCCAAACTTTCGTCAAACATGCCAATTTTTTTACCACATCATCTTGGTGGCATGACATTACATCAAGCAAGGTTTCATGTGTTTTTGATCTTTTTTTAATTTTTTGGAATTTAAATGCCATGGTACTCCATGCTTAATTGTGTCATAGCCGTTAGACCAATATGTTTGAACATTCCTTCCAATTTACTGCACATGAAATTAAATCGCACACAAGTACACAAAATAAGACTTTTCAAACCATTATGGTTTGCTGTTGCATGTACATGTAGTTCAAATTTGAATTACGGACATTAAATGGCTAGAAAATCACTTAAATGTCTTTAAAGGTCAAATGACCCCTGAAATTTTATAAAATTTGACATGACAGTTGTATTGGTACTACAAATTTTCTCGTACATTTAAAACACCATCCGTCGCCACTTTACTCCAAATTCGTCTTTCACAGCTAATAAAACATATCAACATCACACACTGTATTTTGTAGGAACCGTTTGTGATGAAAATTCCTGGGTCTATTTAAGTCTTCCTCCTTAAGCTTCGCCGGCTCGTCTGCTCTAGTGCCGACAACCCCCAAATCCACGAATCCTGATCCCCATTCCCGCAACCCCTTCTTGCAAAGATGACGCCATGGAAACACGCTTCGTGAAGGCCCGTATGATGGTCGCGTCCACCCCGAGTGCCGCCGCCTGCACCGAGAGCGTGTCCGCCTATGCCGGGAGTGCCGCCGCATCCGCATTGAGCGCGGCCGCATCCGCCGAGAGGGCGTCTGCGGCAGCCGACAGGGTAGCTGCAGCAGCCGAGATGGCTACATCTGCTGTTGCGACGATGGCTACAAACGCCGAGAGCGCTCGAGCTCCCGTCACTGCTGCCGATGTTGCCCTGGCCCAGGTCGAGGCCATCCATGCCAAGATCGAGGACACACACGCCAAGATATTCCAGGCCACCTCGGAATCCAGCATGCAACCCACTGCTACCTCTTGAGCATGCGTTGGTTTTCCCTTGAAGAGGAAAGGGTGATGCAGCAAAGTAGCATAAGTATTTCCCTCAGTTTTGAGAACCAAGGTATCAATCCAGTTGGAGACAACGCTCAAGTCACCTAGTACCTGCACAAACAATCAAGAACCTTGCAACCAACGTGATAAAGAGATTGTCAATCCCTTCACGGTCATTCGCAAAAGTGAGATCTAATAAAGATAGCAAAGTAAATATTTTTGGTATTTTTGTTGAATAGATTGAAAAGTAAAGATTGCAAAATAGTAAACGAGATGCAATGTAAATAAAAGAGATGCAATATAATAAGAAAGAGACCCAGGGGCCATAGGTTTCACTAGTGGCTTCTCTCAAGACAGCATGTATTACGGTGGGTGAACAAATTACTACCGAGCAATTGATAGAAAAGCGCATAGTTATGAGAATATCTAAGGCAATGATCATGAATGTAGGCATCACGTCCGTGTCAAGTAGACCGAAACGATTCTGCATCTACTACTATTACTCCACACATCGACCGCTATCCAGCATGCATCTAGAGTATTAAGTTCATAAGAACAGAGTAAAGCATTAAGCAAGATGCCATGATGTAGAGGGATAAACTCAAACAATATGATATAAACCCCATCTTTTTATCCTCGATGGAAACAATACAATACGTGCCTTGCTGCCCCTACTGTCACTGAGAAAGGACACCACAAGATTGAACCCAAAGCTAAGCACTTCTTCCATTGCAAGAAAGATCAATCTAGTAGGCCAACCTAAACCGATAATTTGAAGAGACTTGCGAAGATATCAAATCATGCATATAAGAATTCAGAGAATAACCAAATAATATTCATAGATAATCTTGTTCACAAATCCACAATTCATCGGATCTCGGCAAACACACTGCAAAACAGTATTACATCAAATAGATCTCCAAGAACATCGAGGAGAACTTTGTATTGAGAATCAAAGAGAGAGAATAAGCCATCTAGCTAATAACTATGGACCCGAAGGTCTGTGGTAAACTACTCACGCTTCATCGGAGAGGCAATGGTTTTGATGTAGATGCCCTCCATGGCCGGTTCCCCCTCCGGCAGAATTTAAAAGGCCCCAAGATGGGATATCACGGGTACAGAAGGTTGCGGCGGTGGAAAAATTGTTTCATGGCTCTCTCTGATCAATCTAGGGTATAAGAGTATATATAGGCGAAAGAAGTACGTCGGTGGAGCTACGTGGGGCCCACGAGGGTGGGGGGCGCGCCTACCCCCACGGGCGCGCCCTCCTGCCTCGTGGCTGCCTCGCGGAGTTCCAGACTTCCACTCCAAGTTTTCTGGATTGCTTTCGTTCCAAGAAAGATCATCGTGAAGGTTTCATTCCGTTTGGTCTCTGTTTGGTATTCCTTTTCTGCGAAACTCTAAAATAGGCAAAAAAAAAACAGAAACTGGCACTAGGCCTCCGGTTAATAGGTTTGTCCCAAAAATAATATAAAAGAGCATATTAAAGCCCATTAAACATCCAAAATAGATAATATAATAGCACGGAACAATAAAAAATTATAGATACATTGGAGACTTGTCAAGCATCCCCAAGCTTAATTCATGCTCGTCCTCGAGTAGGTAAATGATAAAAACAGAATTATTGATGTGGAATGCTACCTAACATAATTATCAATGTAATTTTCTTTATTGTGGCATGAATGTTCAGATCCGGAAGATTCAAGACAAAAGTCTAATATTGACATAAAAATAATAATACTTCAAGAATACTAACAAAGTAATCATGTCTTCTCAAAATAACATGGCCAAAGAAAGTTCATCCCTACAAAATCATATAGTTTGGCTATGCTCCATCTTCGTCACACAAAATGTTCAAATCATGCACAACCCCGATTACAAGCCAAGAAACTATTTCATACTTTAGTATTCTCAAACCTTTTCAACTTTCACGCAATACATGAGCATGAGCCATGGACATAGCACTATAGGTGGAATAGAATGGTGGTTGTGGAGAAGACAAAAAAGAGGAAGATGGTATCACATCAACTAGGCGTATTAATGGGCTATGGAGATGCCCATCTATAGATATGAATGTGAGTGAGTAGGGATTGCCATGCAACGGATGCACTAGAGCTATAAATGTATGAAAGCACAACAAAAGAAACTAAGTGGGTGTGCATCCAACTTGCTTGCTCACGAAGAGTTAGGGCATTTTGAGTAAGCCCATCGTTGGAATATACAAGCCAAGTTCTATAATGAAAAGTCCCACCAGTATATGAAAGTGACAAAATAAAAGACTCTCTATCATGAAGATCATGGTGCTACTTTGAAGCACAAGTGTGGAAAAAGGATAGTAGCATTGTCCCTTCTCTCTTTTTCTCTCTTTTTTTTGTTGGGCTTCTCTGGCTTCTTTTTTTTGTTGGGCTTCTTTGGCCTTTTTTTATTTCCTCACACGGGACAATGCTCTAATAATGATGATCATCACACTTCTATTTATTTACAACTCAAGGATTACAACTCGATACTTAGAACAAAATATGACCCTATATGAGTGCCTCTGGCGGTGTACCGGGATGTGCAATGAATCAAGAGTGACATGCATGAAAAATTATGAATGGTGGCTTTTCCGCAAATACGATGTCAGCTACATGATCATGCAAGGCAATATGACAATCATGAAGCGTGTCATAATAAACGGAACGGTGGAAAGTTGCATGGCAATGTATCTCGGAATGGCTATGGAAATGCCATAATAGGTAGGCATGGTGGCTGTTTTGAGGAAGGTAAATGGTGGGTTTATGGTACGGACGAAAGTTGCGCGGTACTAGAGAGGCTAGCAATGGTGGAAGGGTGAGAGTACGTATAATCCATGGACTCAACATTAGTCATAAAGAACTCACATACTTATTGCAAAAATCTACAAGTCACCAAAACCAAGCACTACGCGCATGCTCCTAGGGGGATAGATTGGTAGGAAAAGACCATCGCTCGTCCTCGACCGTCACTCATAAGCAAGACAATCAAAGAAACATCTCATGCTTCAAATTTGTTACACAACGGTTACCATACGTGCATGCTACGAGACTTGCAAACCTCAACACAAGTATTTCTCAAATTCACAGTTACTCAACTAGCATGACTCTAATATCACCATCTTCATATCTCAGAACTATCATCAAGCATCAAACTTCTCATAGTATTCAATGCACTTTATATGAAAGTTTTTATTATACCCATCTTCGATGCCTATCATATTAGGACTAACTTTATAGCCAAAGAAAATTACCATGCTGTCCTAAAAGTCTCTCAAAATAATATAAGTGAAGCATGAGAGGTCAATAATTTCTATAAAATAAAACCACCACAGTGCTCTAAAAAGATATAAGTGAAGCACTAGAGCAAAATTATCTAGCTCAAAAGATATAAGTGAAGCACATAGAGTATTCTAATTCTGATTCATTCGTGTCTCTCCCAAAAGGTGTGTACAACAAGGATGATTTTGGTAAACTAAAAGGCAAAGACTCAAATCATACAAGACGCTCCAAGCAAAACGCATATCGTGTGGTGAATAAAAATTAAAAAATATAGCCTCAAGTAAAGTTACCGATAGACGAAGACGAAAGAGGGGATGCCTTCCGGGGCATCCCCAAGATTAGGCTTTTGGTTGTCCTTGAATTTTACCTTGGGGTGCCTTGGGCATCCCCAAGCTTAGGCTCTTGCCACTCCTTATTCCAAAATCCATCAAATCTTTACCCAAAAACTTGAAAACTTCACAACACAAAACTTCAACAGAAAATCTCATGAGCTCCGTTAGTATAAGAAAATAAAACCACCACTTTAACGTACTGTAATGAACTCATTATTTGTTTATATTGGTGTTAAACCTACTGTATTCCAACTTCTCCATGGTTCATACCCTCCGATACTACCCATAGATTCATCAAAATAAGCAAACAACACACGAAAAACAGAATCTGTCAAAACAGAACAGTCTGTAGCAATCTGTTTCATACGAATACTTCTGTAACTCCAAAAATTCTGAAATAAATTGGTGGACGTGAGGAATTTGTCTATTAATCATATGCAAAAATAATCAACCAAAAATCACTCTCCATTAAAAAATTGGCAGCTAATCTCGTGAGCGCAAAAGTTTCTGTTTTTTACAGCAAGATCGCAAAGACTTCACCCAAGTCTTCCCAAAGGTTCTACTTGGCACAAACACTAATTAAAACATAAAACCACATATAAACAGAAGCTAGATGAATTATTTATTACTAAACAGGAGCAACAAGCAAAGAACAAAAATAAAATTGGGTTGCCTCCCAACAAGCGCTATCGTTTAACGCCCCTAGCTAGGCATTGAGATTTCGATGATGCTCACATGAAAGACAAGAATTGAAGCGCAAAGAGAGCATCATGAAACACGTGACAAACACATCTAAGTCTAACATACTTACTATGAATAGGCATCTTATAGGCAAACCAATTTCATAGCAAGCAAAAACTAGCGTATGCAAGGAAGCGGAAAGAAACAATAGCAATCTCAACATAACGAGAGGTAATTTATTATCATGAAAATTTCTACAACCATATTTTCCTCTCTCACAATAATTACATGTGGGATCATAAGCAAATTCAACAAAATAGCTATCACATAAAATATTTTCAACACGATCCACATGCATGCAAAGTCGACACTCTCCCAAAATAGTGGGATTAACATTAACTAAAGTCATGACATCTCCAAACCCACTTTTATCAAAAATTTCAAAAGATTGAAAATCCTCCAAATATGTGGGATCTAAAGTTGACACTGTTCCAAACCCACTTTCAATATTATTGCGAACACTATTATCAATGTTAGATTCATCATGGGGCTTAAATAAATTTTCAAGATCATAAGAAGAATCACCCCGATCATGATCATTGCAACAAGTAGTAGACATAGCAAAATTAGCATCCCCAAGCTTAGGGTTTTGCATATTATTAGCACAATTGACATTAATAGAGTTAATAGTAGAATCATTGCAATCATGCTTTTTATTCAAGGAGCTATCGTGAATCACTTTATAAATTTCTTCTTTCAACACTTCATCACAATTTTTAGATTCATGAATTTCAAGCAAAACCTCATAAATATAATCTAGTGCACTCACATCACTAGAAATTGGTTCATCATAATTGGATCTCTTAAAAAGATTAGCAAGTGGATGAGGATCCATAAACTTTTAGCAAGTGAAGACGCAAGCAAAAGGAAGGCACATGGTAACACAAGCAAAAAGATCGAAAGAAAGAAGGGCGAAGAAAAGGAAAATCTTTTCGAAAATCGTTAGAAGTGGGGGAGAGGAAAATGAGAGGCGAATGGCAAATAATTTAATGCGAGGGAGAAGAGTTTGTGATTACTTGGTGTGTCTTGACTTGGGCGTAGATCTCCCCAGCAACAGCGCCAGAAATCCTTCTTGCTACCTATTGAGCATGCGTTGGTTTTCCCTTGAAGAGGAAAGGGTGATGCAACAAAGTAGCGTAAGTATTTCCCTTAGTTTTGAGAACCAAGGTATCAATCCTGTAGGAGACAACGCTCAAGTCACCTAGTACCTGTACAAACAATCAAGAACCTTGCAACCAACGCGATAAAGGGGTTGTCAATCCCTTCACGGTCACTCGCAAAAGTGAGATCTAATAAAGATAGTAAAGTAAATATTTTTGGTATTTTTGTTGTATAGATTGAAAAGTAAAGGTTGCAAAATAGTAAACGAGATGAGATGTAAATAAAAGAGATGCAATATAATAAGAAAGAGACCTGGGGGCCATAGGTTTGACTAGTGGCTTCTCTCAAGATAGCATGTATTATGATGCGTGAACAAATTACTGCCGAGCAATTGATAGAAAAGCGCATAGTTGATACGTCTCCAACGTATTTATAATTTTTGATTGTTCCATGCTATATTATATTCTGTTTTGGACATTAATGGGATTTATTATACACTTTTATATTATTTTTGGGACTAACCTATTAACCGGAGGCCCAACCCAGAATTGCTGTTTTTTTGCCTATTTCAGAGTTCCGCAGAAAAAGAATATCAAACGGAGTCCAAACGGAATGAAACCTTCGGGAACGTGATTTTCGGAATAAACGTGATCCAGAGGACTTGGACCCTACGTCAAGACATCAACCAGGAAGGCACGGGGTAGGGGGCGCGCCTACCTCCCTGGGCGCGCCCTCCACCCTCGTGGGCCCACGTTGCTCCACCGACATACTTCTTCCTCCTTTGTATACCTACGTACCCCCAAACTACCAGATACGGAGCCAAAAACCTAATTCCACTGCCGCAACCTTCTTTACCCGTGAGATCCCATCTTGGGGCCTTTTCCGGCGATCTGCCGGAGGGGGAACCGATCACAGAGGACATCAACATCAACACCATTGCCTCTCCGATGAAGCATGAATAGTTTACCACAGACCTTCGGGTCCATAGTTATTAGCTAGATGGCTTCTTCTCTCACTTTGATTCTCAATACAAAGTTATCCTCGATGTTCTTAGAGATCTATTCGATGTAATATTGTTTTGCGGTGTGTTTGCCGAGATCCGATGAATTGTGGATTTATGAACAAGATTATCTATGAATATTATTTGGCTCTTCTCTGATTTCATATATGCATGATTTGATATCTTTGCAAGTATCTTTGAATTATCGGTTTAGTTTGGCCTACTAGAATGATCTTTCTTGCAATGGGAGAAGTGCTTAGCTTTGGGTTCAATCTTGCGGTGTCCTTTCCCAAAGGATGAGGGGCAGCAAGGCACGATTGTATTGTTGCCATCAAGGATAAAAGATGGGTTTTATATCATATTGTTTGAGTTTATCCTCTACATCATGTCATCTTGCTTAATGCATTACTATGTTCTTATGAACTTAATACTCTAGATGCATGCTGGATAGCGGTCGATGTGTGGAGTAATAGTAGTAGATGCAGAATCGTTGCAAGTCTCTTCGAATTATCAGTTTGGTTTGGCCTACTAGATTGATCTTTCTTGCAATGGGAGAAGTGCTTAGCTTTGGGTTCAATCTTGCGGTGTCCTTTCCCGGTGTGATGAGGGGCAGCAAGGCACGTATTGTATTGTTGCCATCGAGGATAACAAGATGGGGTTTATATCATATTGCATGAGTTTATCCCTCTACATCATGTCATCTTACTTAAAGCGTTACTCTGTTCTTATGAACTTAATACTCTAGATGCATGCTGGATAGTGGTCGATGTGTGGAGTAATAGTAGTAGATGCACGCAGGAGTCGGTCTACTTGTCTTGAACGTGATGCCTATATACATGATCATACCTAGATATTCTCATAACTGTGCTCAATTCTGTCAATTGCTCAACTGTAATTTGTTCACCCACCGTAATACTTATGCTCTCGAGAGAAGCCACTAGTGAAACCTTGCCCCCGGGTCTATTTTCCATCATATTAATCTTCAAACACTTAGCTATTTTTATTGCCTTTTATTTTACTTTGCATCTTTATCATTAAAATACCAAAAATATTATCTTATCATATCTATCAGATCTCACTTTCGTAAGTGACCGTGAAGGGATTGACAACCCCTTTATTGCGTTGGTTGCGAGGATTTTATTTGTTTGTGTAGGTGCGAGGGACTCGTGCGTGGCATCCTACTGGATTGATACCTTGGTTCTAAAGAACTGAGGGAAATACTTATGCTGCTTTACTGCATTACCCTTTCCTCTTCAAGGGAAAACCAACGCAGTGCTCAAGAGGTAGCAAGAAGGATTTCTGGCGCCATTGCCGGGGAGGTCTACGCAAAAGTCAACATACCAAGTACCCATCACAAACTCTTATATCCCGCATTACACTATTTTACATTTGCCTCTCGTTTTCCTCTCCCCCACTTCACCCTTGCCGTTTTATTCGCCCTCTCTTTTCCGTTCGCCTCTTTTTCGCTTGCTTCTTGTTTGCTCGTGTGTTGGATTCCTTGCTTGTCACGATGGCTCAAGATAATACTAAATTGTGTGACTTCACCAATACCAACAACAATGATTTTCTTAGCACTCCGATTGCTCCTCTTACCGATACTGAATCTTGTGAAATTAATGCTGCTTTGTTGAATCTCGTTATGAAAGATCAATTCGCCGGCCTTCCTAGTGAAGATGCCGCCACCCATCTAAATAGCTTCGTTGATTTGTGTGATATGCAAAAGAAGAAAGATGTGGAAAATGATATTGTTAAATTGAAGCTATTTCCTTTTTTGCTTAGAGATCGTGCTAAAGCTTGGTTTTCGTCTTTGCCTAAAAATAGTATTGATTCTTGGAATAAGTGCAAAGATGCTTTTATCTCTAAGTATTTCCCTCCCGCTAAGATCATCTCTCTTAGAAACGATATTATGAATTTTAAGCAACTTGATCATGAACATGTTGCACAAGCTTGGGAGAGGATGGAATTAATGATACGTAATTGCCCTACACATGGTTTGAATTTGTGGATGATTATACAAAAAATATATGCCGGATTGAATTTTGCTTCTAGAAATCTTTTAGATTCGGCCGTGGGAGGCACTTTTACGGAAATCACTTTAGGAGAAGCTACTAAACTCCTAGATAATATTATGGTTAATTATTCTAAATGGCACACCGAAAGATCTACTAACAAAAAAGTGCATGCGATAGAAGAAATTGAGTGAAAAGATGGATGAACTTATGAAATTATTTGCTACTAAAAGTGTTTCTTCTGATCCTAATGATATGCCTTTGTCTACTTTGATTGAGAATAATAATGAATCTATGGATGTGAATTTTGTTGGTAGGAATAATTTTGGTAGCAACGCGTATAGAGGAAACTTAATCCTAGGCCGTACCCTAGTAATTCCTCTTGATGTTGAGACTTGAATAAGATGCCTTCTGAATTTGAGACTAGTGTTAAAGAATTTATAAATTCGCAAAAGAATTTCAATGTTTTGCTTGAAGAAAAATTGCCTAAGATTCATGAATTGGCTAGGAACATTGATAGAATTTTTCTTGATGTTGATTCTTTGGAACTTATATCTATTCCTCCTAAGCATGATATCAATGAGTCTCTCAAAGCCATGAGAATTTCCATTGATGAGTGCAAAGAAAGAACCGCTAGGATGCGTGCTAAGAAAGATTGCTTTGTGAAAGCGTGTTCTTCTAGTTCCTATGAAAATAAAGATGAAGATCTAAAAGTTATTGATGTGTCCCCTATTAAATCTTTGTTTTGCAATATGAATCTTGATAATGATGGGACTGAATATGATCCACCTTTACCTAGAAGGCGTTCCAAAAATTCGGAGTTTTTAGATCTTGATGCTAAAAGTAAGATTGAAGAAGTTAAAACTTTAGATCTCAATGAACCCACTACTTTGGATTTCAAGTAATTTAATTATGATAATTGCTCTTTGATAGATTGTATTTCCTTGTTGCAATCCGTGCTAAATTTTCCGCATGCTTATAGTCAACATAAAGCTTTTACTAAACATATCGTTGATGCTTTGATGCAATCTTATGAAGAAAAACTTGAGTTGGAAGTTTCTATCCCTGGAAAAGTTTATGATGAGTGGGAACCTACTATTAAAATTAAAATTAAAGATCATGAATGCTATGCTTTGTGTGATTTGGGTGCTAGTGTTTCCACGATCCCAAAGACTTTGTGTGATTTGCTAGGTTTCCGTGATTTCGATGATTGCTCTTAAAACCCGCACCTTGCGGATCCACCATTAAGAAACCTATGGGAAGAATTAATGATGTTATTATTGTTGCAAATAGGAATTATGTGCCCGTAGATTTTATTGTTCCTGATATAGATTGCAATCCTTCATGTCCTATTATTCTTGATAGACCTTTCCTTAGAACGATTGGTGCAATTATTGATATGAAGGAAGGAAATATAAGGAAAGGAATGGAACACTTCCCTAGAAAGAAAATAAAATTACCTTATGAATCTATTATGAGAGCCACTTATGGATTTCCTACCAAAGATGGCAGTACCTAGATCTATCCTTGCTATTATGCCTATCTAGGGGCGTTAAACGATACCGCTTGTTGGAGGCAACCCAATTTTATTTTTAGTTTTTTGCTTTTTGCTTATGTTTAGGAATAAATATTTGATCTAGACTCTGGTTAAGTTTTTTTATGTTTTAATTAGTGTTAGTGCCAAGTTTAACCTATAAGATCTTCTTGGATGATAGTTATTTGATCTTGCTGAAAATTCCAGAAACTTTCTGTTCACAAAAATAATTGTTAAAAATCACCAGAACGTGATAAAATATTTATTCCAATTTCTTCTTATCAATAAACAAATTTTCTAGGTCTTCCTATTTTGGCTGAATTTTTGGAGTTCCAGAAGTTTGCGTTGGTTACAGATTACTACAGACTGTTCTGTTTTTGACAGATTCTGTTTTTCGTGTGTTGTTTGCTTATTTTAATGAATCTATGGCTAGTAAAATAGTTTATAAACCATAGATAAGTTGTAATACAGTAGGTTTAACAAAAATATAAATAAATAATGAGTTCATTACAGTACCTTGAAGTGGTGTTTTGTTTTCTTTCGCTAACGGAGGCCACGAGATTTTCTGCTGAGTTTTGTGTTGTGAAGTTTTCAAGTTTTGGGTGAAAGATTTGATGGATTATGGAACAAGGAGTGGCAGGAGCCTAAGCTTGGGGATGCCCATGGCACCCCAATATAATCTAAGGACACCAAAAAGCCAAAGCTTGGGGATGCCCCGGAAGGCATCCCCTCTTTCGTCTACTTCCATCGGTAACTTTACTTGGAGCTATATTTTTATTCACCACATGATATGTGTTTTGCTTGGAGCGTCTTGTATAATTTGAGTCTTTGCTTTTTAGTTTACCACAATCATCTTTGCTGTACACACCTTTTGAGAGAGACACACATGATTCGGAATTTATTAGAATACTCTATGCGCTTCACTTATATCTTTTGAGCTATATAGTTTTTTCTCTAGTGCTTCACTTATATCTTTTAGAGCACGGCGGTGGTTTTGTTTTATAGAAACTATTATTATCTCATGCTTCACTTATAATTATTTTGAGAGTCTTAAACAGCATGGTAATTTGCTTCAATCGGGAAATTAATCCTAATATGTCAGGTATTCAAGACTAGTAAAAAACTTTCTTATGAGTGTGCTGAATGCTAAGAGAAGTTTGATGCTTGATGATTGTTTTGAGATATGGAGGTAGTGATATTAAAGTTGTGCTAGTTGAGTAGTTGTGAATTTGAGAAATACTTGTGTTAAAGTTTGCAAGTCCCGTAGCATGCACGTATGGTAAACGTTATGTAACAAATTTGAAACATGAGGTGTTCTTTGATTGTCCTCCTTATGAGTGGCGGTCGGGGACGAGCGATGGTCTTTTCCTACCAATCTATCCCCCAAGGAGCATGCGCGTAATGCTTGGTTTTTGATGACCTGTAGATTTTTGCAATAAGTATGTGAGTTCTTTATGACTAATGTTGAGTCCATGGATTATACGCACTCTTACACTTCCATCATTGCTAGCCTCTTCGGTACTGTGCATTGCCCTTTCTCACATATAGAGTTGGTGCAAACTTCGCCGGTGCATCCAAACCCCGTGATATGATACACTCTTTCACACATAAACCTCCTTATATCTTCCTCAAAACAGCCACCATACCTACCTATTATGGCATTTCCATAGCCATTCCGAGATATATTGCCATGCAACTTTTCACCGCTCCGTTTATCATGACACGTTCATCATTGTCATATTGCTTTGCATGATCATGTAGTTGACATCGTATTTGTTGCAAAGCCACCGTTCATAATTTTTCATGCATGTCACTCTTGATTCATTGCTATCCCGGTATACCGCCGGATGCATTCATATAGAGTCATACTTTGTTCTAGTATCGAGTTGTAATCATTGAGTTGTAAATAAATAGAAGTGTGATGGTCATCATTCATAGAGCATTGTCCCAAATAAAAAAGAGAAAGGCCAAATAAAAAAAGGAAGGCCCAAAAAAAAAGAGGGACAATGCTACTATCCTTTTTCCACAGTTGTGCTTCAAAGTAGCACCATGATCTTCATGATAGAGAGTCTCTTATTTTGTCACTTTCATATACTAGTGGGAATTTTTCATTATAGAACTTGGCTTGTATATTCCAACAATGGGCTTCCTCAAATGCCCCAGGTCTTCGTGAGCAAGCAAGTTGGATGCACACCCACTTAGTTTCCTTTGTTTAGCTTTCATGCATTTATAGCTCTAGTGCATCCGTTGCATGGAAATCTCTACTCCTTGCATTAACATCAATCGATGGGCATCTCCATAGCTCATTGATTAGCCGCACTTTCTCCTTTTTTGTCTTCTCCACATAACCCCCATCATTATATTCTATTCCACCCATAGTGCTATATTCATGGCTCACGCTCATGTATTGCGTGAAAGTTGAAAAAGTTTGAGATTATTAAAGTATGAAACAATTTCTTGGCATGTCATCGGGGTTGTGCATGATGAGAGCATTCTTGTGTGATGAAAATGGAGCATGACTAAACTATATGATTTTGTAGGGATGAACTTTCTTTGGCCATGATATTTTGAGAAGACATAATTGCTTAGTTAGTATGCTTGAAGTATTATTACTTTTATGTCAACATTAAACTTTTATCTTGAATCTTTTGGATCTGAATATTCATACCTCAATTAAGAGAATTACATTGAAATTATGCCAAGTAGCATTCCACATCAAAAATTCTGTTTTTATCATTTACCTACTCGAGGACGGGCAGGAATTAAGTTTGGGGATGCTTGATACGTCTCCAACGTATCTATAATTTTTTATTGTTCCATGCTATATTATATTCTGTTTTGGACATTAATGGGCTTTATTATACACTTTTATATTATTTTTGGGACTAACCTATTAACCGGAGGCCCAGCCCAGAATTGCTGTTTTTTTTGCCTATTTCAAAGTTTCGCAGAAAAAGAATATCAAACGGAGTCCAAACAGAATGAAACCTTTGGGAACATGATTATCGAAACAAACGTGATCCAGAGGACTTGGACCCTACGTCAAGACATCAACCAGGAAGCACGAGGTAGGGTGCGCGCCTACCCCCCTGGGCGCGCCCTCCACCCTCGTGGGCCCCATGTTGCTCCACCGACGTACTTCTTCCTCCTATATATACCTACGTACCCCCAAACTACCAGATATGGAGCCAAAAACCTAATTCCACCACGGCAACCTTCATACCGTGAGATCCCATCTTGGGGCCTTTTAGGAGCTCATTGGAGGGGCATCGATCACGGAGGGCTTCTACATCAACACCATAGCCTTTCCGATGATGTGTGAGTAGTTTACCTCAGACCTTCGGGTCCATAGTTATTAGCTAGATGGCTTCTTCTCTCTTTTTGGATCTCAATACAATGTTCTCCTCCTCTCTTGTGGAGATCTATTTGATGTAATCTTTTTTTGCGGTGTGTTTGTTGAGACCGATGAATTGTGGGTTTATGATCAAGTTTATCTATGAACAATATTTAAATCTTCTCTGAATTCTTTTATGTATGATTGGTTATCTTTGCAAGTCTCTTTGAATTATCAGTTTGGTTTGGCCTACTAGATTGATCTTTCTTGCAATGGGAGAAGTGCTTAGCTTTGGGTTCAATCTTGCGGTGTCCTTTCCCAATGACAGTATGGGCAGCAAGGCACGTATTGTATTGTTGCCATCGAGGATAACAAGATGGGGTTTATATCATATTGCATGAGTTTATCCCTCTACATCATGTCATACTTAAAGCGTTACTCTGTTCTTATGAACTTAATACTCTAGATGCATGCTGGATAGCGGTCGATGTGTGGAGTAATAGTAGTAGATGCACGCAAGAGTTGGTCTACTTGTCTCGGACGTGATGCCTATATACATGGTCATACCTAGATATTCGCATAACTATGCTCAATTCTGTCAATTGCTCAACAGTAATTTGTTCACCCACCGTAATACTTATGCTCTCGAGAGAAGCCACTAGTGAAACCTATGGCCCCCGGGTCTATTTCCCATCATATTAATCTTCCAACACTTAGCTATTTTTATTGCCTTTTATTTTACTTTGCATCTTTATCATAAAAATACCAAAAATATTATCTTATCATATCTATCATATCTCACTTTCGTAAGTGACTGTGAAGGGATTGACAACCCCTTTATTGCGTTGGTTGCGAGAATTTTATTTGTTTGTGCAGGTGTGAGGGACTCGTGCGTGGCCTCCTACTGGATTGATACCTTGGTTCTCAAAAACTAAGGGAAATACTTACGCTACTTTACTGCATCACCCTTTCCTCATCAAGGGAAAACCAACGCAGTGCTCAAGAGGTAGCAATAGTTATGAGAATATCTAAGGCAATGATCATGAATATAGGCATCATGTCCATGTCAAGTAGACCGAAACGATTCTGCATCTACTACTATTACTCCACACATCGACCGCTATCCAGCATGCATCTAGAGTATTAAGTTCATAAGAACATAGTAATGCATTAAGCAAGATGACATGATGTAGAGGGATAAACTCAAACAATATGATATAAAACCCATCTTTTTATCCTTGATGGCAACAATACAATACGTGCCTTGCTGCCCCTACTGTCACTGGGAAAGGACACCGCAAGATTGAACCCAAAGCTAAGCACTTCTCCCATTGCAAGAAAGATCATTCTAGTAGGCCAAACTAAACCGATAATTCAAAGATACTTGCAAAGATATCAAATCATGCATATAAGAAATCAGAGAAGAGCCAAATAATATTCATAGATAATCTTGTTCATAAATCCACAATTCATCGGATCTCGGCAAACACACCGCAAAACAATATTACATCGAATAGATCTCTAAGAACATCGAGGATAACTTTGTATTGAGAATCAAAGTGAGAGAAGAAGCCATCTAGCTAATAACTATGGACCCGAAGGTCTGTGGTAAACTATTCATGCTTCATCGGAGAGGCAATGGTGTTGATGTTGATGTCCTCTGTGATCGGTTCCCCCTCCGGCAGATCGCCGGAAAAGGCCCCAAGATGGGATCTCACGGGTACAGAAGGTTCCGGCAGTGGAAAAGTTGTTTCGTGGCTCTCTATGATCAATCTAGGGTATAAGAGTATATATAGGCGAAAGAAGTACGTCGGTGGAGCTACGTGGGGCCCACGAGGGTGGGGGCGCGCCCTCCTGCCTTGTGGCCGCCTCGCGGAGTTCCAGACTTCCACTCCAAGTTTTTTGTATTGCTTTCGTTCCAAGAAAGATCATCGCGAAGGTTTCATTCCGTTTGGACTCCGTCTGGTATTCCTTTTCTGCGAAACTCTAAAATAGGCAAAAAAAAACTGGCACTAGGCCTCCGGTTAATAGGTTAGTCCCAAAAATAATATAAAAAGCATATTAAAGCCCATTAAACATCCAAAACAAATAATATAATATTAAGGAACAATAAAAAATTATAGATACGTTGGAGACGTATCACCCACGTCCAAAAAGGCGGCGGTGGCCATGGAGCACCTGCTTCCTCATGAGATTGCCGAGCGGGAGCTGGAGATGCAGGAGGCGGCGGGGATCGAGGAGCACCGGGAGGAGGAGTTGCACGTGGCCGAGGTCGGGGTAGAGAAGAGTCTGTCCGTCGAGGAATCGGCGGTGGAGTACCAACGCGAACTCTAGCGCAGCCACTACTACGAGTACTACAACCTTGAGGGCAGCGTCGAGGACGAGGAAAAGGACGCGGTCGACTTCAACAAGGGGGACACGGATCCACCAACAGCGGCATGTCACCAAGATAAGTCATTGACGTCTCATCTCACACCGGCGATGCATAGGCCGACGCGGCGGCGGATTTGTTAAAATTATGCGTGCTTAGTCTTTGTTTTTACTGATGGTCTTTTGTTAGATCAGTGTTTAGGTCAACTGGCTCTGTTTAATTACTAAAATTGGTCGATTCAGTAAGTGTGGTCTGTGCGCTATACACTCTTTTGTGTGCCGAAATTATGCAATGACATACCCGGGGAAATTTCCACCAAAATATGAATTATCAAACTCATCCCATGCACGTAAAGCAGAAGAATCGTTTGTGGTGCACACAATCATTCAAAGTGAATGGTGTCCGGCGGCACCGTAAGCAGTTTCCCTCCACATTTCAAATTTTTTGGCCTACCACCGAAATATCTACCCCCGCCCCCCTCTTCCCCACCCCCTTTTCTCCCCGACTACAAGTCACATTCCCCCTGTTTCCTCCTTCCTTCCTTCCTAAGCTATAGCCGCTTCCTCGCTTGCTTCCTCGCTCTCGCCGTCTCGCATATCCTACCGCCAGGGTCGCCATGGTCTTCTTCAATAACCTCTCCAGCGGTTCCTCCTCCTCCGATGACTCCTTCACCACCCGGGTATGCCTCTCTTCTCTCTCTCGGGCTATGACTTGGAATGAAGGACTTTAACTCGGTGGTCGATTTGAGTCATTTCTTCCTCTGGTAGCTCCCTAGGATCATCAGTTGCAACGAATGAGCGGGGTGGCTGAAGATCTATCTACTCGTTGTCACCATCAGTTTCCATGTGTGAAGCTAGTTGCGTTTGAATATGTGGACAGTGGGAGGAAGTTTCTGGCATATACAGAGAAGGTTAGACCCTCTTTTGTTGTTACAAATCATTTGTTAGATGTGATTCAGACACTGTCACAGTCCCAACCCATTCATACTGTTGAGGAACGTAGCATGCAATTTCAAAAAAAATCCTACGCTCACACAAGATCTATTTAGGAGATGCATAGCAACAAGAGGGGGAGAGTGTGTCCACGTACCCTCGTAGACCAAAAGCGGAAGCGTTAGGTTAACGCGGTTGATGTAGTCGAACGTCTTCATGATCCAACCGATCCAAGTACAGAACGTGCGACACCTCCGTGTTCAGCACACGTTTAGCTCGATGACGTCCCTCGAACTCTTGGACCAGTAGAGGGTCGAGGGAGAGTTCCATCAGCACGACGGCGTGGTGACGGTGATGGTGATGTGATCCGCGCAGGGCTTCGCCTAAGCACTACGATGCTATAACCAGAGGAGTAAACTGTGGAGGGGGCACCACACACGGCTAAGAGAATAATTTTTGTGCCTTTGGGGTGCCCCCCGCCCCCGTATATAAAGGAGGGGAGGAGGAGGTGTTGGGGAACGTAGTATTTCAAAAAAATTCCTATGATCACGCAAGATCTATCTAGGAGAAGCATAGCAATGCGCGGGGAGAGTGAGTCAACGTACCCTCGTAGACCGAAAGCGGAAGCGTTTAGTAATGCGGTTGATGTAGTCGAACGTCTTCGCGATCCAACCGATCAAGTACCGAACGCACGACACCTCCGTGATCTGCACACGTTCAGCTCGGTGACGTCCCTCGAACTATAGATCCAGCTGAGGCCGAGGGAGAGTTTCGTCAGCACGACGGCGTGGTGACGGTGATGATGAAGTTACCAACGCAGGGCTTTGCCTAAGCACTACGACAATATGACCGAGGTGGAAAACTATGGAGGGGGGAAGCGCACACGGCTAAGAAATCAACTTGTGTGTCTATGGGGTGCCACCCTCCCCCGTATATAAAGGAGGGGAGAAGGGCGCTGGCCGGCCTCAAGGGGCGCGCCCAAAGGGGGGAATCCTACTCCTACTAGGAGTAGGTTCCCCCCTTTCCTAGTCTAACAAGGAGGGGAAGGAAGGAGGAAGGGGAGAGAAGGAAGGAGGGAGGCGCCTCCCCCACCCCTTGTCCAATTAGGATTAGGGGGGCGCCACCTCCTGGCCGGCCCTCTCTCCTCTAAGGCCCATGGTGGCCCATTAACTTCCCGGGGGGGGGGGGGGTTCCTGTAACCCTCCAGCACTCAGGTTTTATCCGAAACTCTCCGGAACACTTCCGGTGTCCGAACAACATGGTCCAACATATCAATCTTTATGTCTCGACCATTTTGAGACTCCTCGTCATGTCCGTGATCTCATCCGAGACTCCGAACAACCTTTGGTACATCAAATCACATAAACTCATAATACCAATTGTCATCGAATGTTAAGCGTGCGGACCATACGGGTTCGAGAACTATGTAGACATGACCGAGACATTTCTCCGGTCAATAACCAACAGCGGAACCTGGATGCTCATATTGGTTCCTACATATTCTACGAAGATCTTTATCGGTCAAACCGCACAAGAACATACGTTGTTCCCTTTGTCATCGGTATGTTACTTGCCCGAGATTCGATCGTCGGTATCACTATACCTAGTTCAATCTCGTTACCGGCAAGTCTCTTTACTCGTTCTGTAATACATCATCCCGTAACTAACTCATTAGTTACATTGCTTGCAAGGCTTATAGTGATGTGCATTACCGAGAGGGACCAGAGATACCTCTCCGACAATCGGAGTGACAAATCCTAATCTCGATCTATGACAACTCAACAAACACATCAGAGACACCTGTAGAGCATCTTTATAATCACCTAGTTACATTATGACGTTTGATAGCACACTAAGTGTTCCTCCGGTATTCGGGAGTTGCATAATCTCATAGTCAGAGGAACATGTATAAGTCATGATGAAAGCAATAGCAACAAACTAAACGATCATAGTGCTAAGCCAACTGATGGGTCTTGTCCATCACATCATTCTCTAATCATGTGATCTCGTTCATCAAATGACAACACATGTCTATGGCTAGGAAACATAACCAACTTTGATTAACGAGCTAGTCAAGTAGAGGCATACTAGGGACACTCTGTTTGTCTATGTATTCACACATGTACTAAGTTTCCGCTTAATACAATTCTAGCATGAATAATAAACATTTGTCGTGATATAAGGAAATGTAAATAACAACTTTATTATTGCCTCTAGGACACATTTCCTTCAGTCTCCCACTTGCACTAGAGTCAATAATCTAGATTACACAGTAATGATTCTAACACCCATGGAGTCTTGGTGCTGATCATGTTTTGCTCGTGAGAGAGGCTTAGTCAACGGGTCTACCACATTCAGATCCGTATGTATCTTGCAAATCTCTATGTCCCCTTCCGACACTTGATGACAGATGGAATTGAAGCGTCTCTTGATGTGCTTGGTCTTCTTGTGAAATCTGGATTCCTTTGCCAAGGCAATTGCACCAGTATTGTCACAAAAGTTTTCATTGGACCCGATGCACTAGGTATGACACCTAGATTGGATATGAACTCCTTCATCCAGACTCCTTCATTTGCTGCTTCCGAAACAGCTATGTACTCTGCTTCACACGTAGATCCCGCCACGGTGCTCTGTTTGGAACTGCACCAACTGACAGCTCCACCATTCAATATAAATACGTATCCAGTTTGAGACTTGGAGTCATCCGGATCAGTGTCAAAGCTTGCATCGACGTAACCATTTACCACAAGCTCTTTGTCACCTCCATAAGCGAGAAACATATCCTTAGTCCTTTTCAGGTATTTCAGGATGTTCTTGACCGCTGTGGGTTACTTTGGTACCTCCCTACTATACTTATAGCAAGGCACACATCAGGTCTGGTACACAGCATTGCATACATGATAGAACCTATGGCTGAGGCATAGGGAGTGACTTTCATTTTCTCTCTATCTTCTGCAGTGGCCGGGCATTGAGTCTCACTCAACTTCACACCTTGCAATACAGGCAAGAACCCTTTCTTTGATTGATCCATTTTGAACTTCTTCAAAATCTTATCAAGGTATGTGCTTTGTGAAAGTCCAATTAAGCGTCTTGATCTATCTCTATAGATCTTGATGCCCAATATGTAAGCAGCTTCACCGAGGTCTTTCATAGAAAAACTCTTATTCAAGTATCCTTTTATGCTATCTAGAAATTATATATCATTTCCAATCAGCAATATGTCATCCACATATAATATTAGAAATGCTACAGAGCTCCCACTCACTTTCTTGTAAATACAGGCTTCTCCAAAAGTCTGTATAAAACCATATGCTTTGATCACACTATAAAAACGTTCCAACTCCGAGAGGCTTGCACCAGTCCATAAATGGATCGCTGGAGCTTGCACACTTTGTTAGCACCCTTTGGATCGACAAAACCTTCTAGTTGCATCATATACAACTCTTCTTCCAGAAATCTATTCAAGAATGTGGTTTTGACATCCATTTGCCAAATTTCATAATCATAAAATGCGGCAATTGCTAACATGATTCGGACAGACTTAAGCATCGCTACGGGTGAGAAAGTCTCATTGTAGTCAACTCCTTGAACTTGTCGAAAACCTTTCGCAACAAGTCAAGCTTTGTAGACAGTAACATTACCATCAGTGTCAGTCCTCTTCTTGAAGATCCATTTATTCTCTATGGCTTGCTGATCATCGGGCAAGTCAACCAAAGTCCACACTTTGTTCTCATACATCGATCCCATCTCAGATTTCATGGCCTCAAGCCATTTCACGGAATCTGGGCTCATCGTCGCTTCCTCATAGTTCGTAGGTTCGTCATAGTCAAGTAACATGACTTCGAGAACAGGATTACCGTACCACTCTGGTGCGGATCTTACTCTCGTTGACCTACGAGGTTCGGTAGTAACTTGATCAGAAGTTTCATGATCATCATCATTAGCTTCCTCACTAATTGGTGTAGTAATCACTGGAACTGATTTCTGTGATGAACTACTTTCCAATAAGGGAGCAGGTACAATTACCTCATCAAGTTCTACTTTCCTCCCACTCACTTCTTTCGAGAGAAACTCCTTCTCTAGAAAGGATCCATTCTTAGCAACAAATATCTTGCCTTCGGATCTGTGATAGAAGGTGTATCCAACAGTTTCCTTTGGGTATCCTATGAATACACATTTCTCCGATTTGGTTCGAGCTTATCAGGTTGATACTTCTTCACATAAGCATCGCAACCACAAACTTTAAGAAGCGACAGCTTGGGTTTCTTGCCAAACCACAGTTCATATGGCATTGTCTCAACGGATTTAGATGGTGCCCCATTTAACGTGAATGCAACTGTCTCTAAAGCATAACCCCAAAATGATAGTGGTAAATCGGTAAGAGACATCATAGATCGCACCATATCTAATAAGGTACAGTTAAGATGTTCGGACACACCATTCACGCTGTGGTGTTCCGGGTGGCGTGAGTTGTGAAACTATTGCACATTGTTTTAAATAAAGACCAAACTCGTAACTCAAATATTCGCTTCCGCGATCAGATCGTAGAAACTTTATTTTCTTGTTACGATGATTTTCCACTTCACTCTGAAATTCTTTGAACTTTTTAAATGTTTCAGACTTTTGTTTCATCAAGTAGATATACCCATATCTTCTCAAATCATCTGTGAAGGTCAGAAAATAACGATACCCGCCGCGAGCCTCAACACTCATCAGACTGTATACATCGGTATGTATTATTTCCAATAAGTCAGTGGCTCGCTCCATTGTTCTGGAGAACGGAGTCTTAGTCATCTTGCCCATGAGGCATGGTTCGCAAGCATCAAATGATTCATAATCAAGTGATTCCAAAAATCCATCTGCATGGAGTTTCTTCATGTGTTTTACACCAATATGACCTAAACGGCAGTGCCACAAATATGTTGCACTATCATTATCAACTTTGCATCTTTTGGCATCAATATTATGAATATGTGTATCACTACAATCGAGATTCAATAAACTATTTACATTCGGTGTATGACCATAGAAGGTTTTATTCATGTAAACAGAACAACAATTATTCTCTGACTTAAATGAATAACCGTATTGCAATAAACATGACCCAATCATATTCATGCTCAAAGCAAACACCAAATAACATTTATTTAGGTTCAGCACTAATCCCGAAGGTAGAGGGAGTGTGCGATGGTGATCTTATCAACCTTGGAATCACTTCCAACACACATCGTCACTACACCCTTAACTAGTCTCTGTTCATTCTTTAACTCCTGTTTCGAGTTATTAATCATAAAAACTGAACTAGTATCAAATACCCAGGGGCTACTAACGAACACTAGTAAGGTACACAATAATCTGTATATCAAATATATCTTTGTTCACTTTGCCATCCTTCTTATCCCCCAAGTATTTGGGGAAGTTTCGCTTCCAGTGACCATCCCTTTGCAGTAGAAGCACTCAGTTTCAGGCTTAGGTCTAGCTTTGGGTGTCTTCACGGGAGTAGCAACTTGCTTGCCATTCTTTCTTGAAGTTCCCTTTCTTTTCCTTTGCCCCTTTTCTTGAAACTAGTGGTCTTTTTAACCATCAATACTTGATGCTCTTTCTTGATTTCTACCTTCGCCGATTTCAGCATCGCGAAGAGCTCGGGAATCGTTTTCGTCATCCCCTTGCATATTATAGTTCATCAAGAAGTTCTAGTTGCTTGGTGATAGAGACTGGAGAACTCTGTCAATCACTATCTTATCTGGAAGATTAACTCCCACTTGATTCAAGCGATTGTACTATCCAGACATTCTGAGTAAATGCTCACTGGCTGAGCCACACTCCTCCATCTTGTAGGCAAAGTACTTGTCAGAGGTCTCATACCTCTCGACATGGACATGAGTCTGAAATACCAATTTCAACTCTTCGAACATCTCGTATGCTCCATGGTGTTCAAAACATTTTTTAAGTCCCGATTCTAAGTCGTAAGGCATGGTGCACTAAACTATCAAGTAGTCATCATACCGAGCTTGCCAAACGTTCATAACGTCTGCATCTGTGCCTGCAATAGGTCCATCACCTAGCGGTGCATCAAGGACATCAATCTTCTGTGCAGCAACGAGGATAATCCTCAGATCACGGACCTAGTCCGCACCATTGCTACTATCATTTTCAACTTAGTTTTCTCTAGGAACATATTAAAAATAAAACGGGGGAGCTATATGCGAGCTATTGATCTACAACATAGATATGCAAAAACTATTTGGACTAAGTTCATGATAAATTAAGTTCAATTAATCATATTACTTAAGAACTCCCACTTAGATAGACATCCCTCTAGTCATGTAAATGATCACGTGATCCATATCAACTAAACCATGTCCGATCATCACGTGAGATGGAGTAGTTTTCAATGGTGAACATCTCTATGTTGATCCTATCTACTATATGATTCACGTTCGATCTTTCAATCTCAGTGTTCCGAGGCCATATCTGCATATGCTAGGCTTGTCAAGTTTATCCCGAGTATTCTGCACGTGCAAAACTGGCTTGCACCCATTGTATGTGAACGTAGAGCTTATCACACCCGATCATCACGTGGTGTCTCGGCACGACGAACTGTAGCAACGGTACATACTCAGTGAGAACACTTATATCTTGAAATTTAGTGAGGAGTCATCTTATAATGCTACCGCCGTACTAAGCAAAATAAGATGCATAAAAGATAAACATCACATGCAATCAAAATATGTGACATGATATGGCCATCATCATCTTGTGCCTTTGATCTCCATCTCCAAAGCACTGTCATGATCTCCATCGTCACCGGCTTGACACCTTGATCTCCATCATAGCGTCGTTGTCGTCTCGCCAACTATTTCTTCCACAACTATCGCTACCGCTTGGTGATAAAGTAAAGCAATTACATGGAGATTGCATTTCATACAATAAAGCGAAAACCATAAGGCTCCTGCTAGTTGCCGATAACTTTTACAAAATATGATCATCACATACAACAATTTATATCTCATCACGTCTTGACCATATCACATCACAACATGCCCAACAAAAACAAGTTAGACGTCTGATAATCCCCAAGTGCAGGGAATCATCGTAGCAATTTCCAAAGGTGGAAGTGATAAGTATGGAGTGTCGAACCCACAAGGAGCTAAAGGTAAGATCAATATTCTCTCAAGCCCTATCTTCCACTCATACGACTCTATGTACACCGAACGTTTGCTTCCAACTAGAAACGAGAAATAAAACTACGTTGTGGGTTTGAAGAGGATAACTTTGCATGGTATCGGAGAGCTAAAATATGAAAGTAGGTGCTGTTATCATAAAGTTAGAATATATTACTAAATATTATAAATAGCGAGTGTGGAATAATGAAGGATCGGTGTGCGGAACTGTCCTAGGCAATTGTTAACAAGACCGATAGTCATCATTGCAATTTCATATGAGGGAGAGGCATAAGCTAACATATTTTATCTTCTTGGATCGTATGCACTTATGATTGGAACTCTAGCAAGCATCCGCAACTACTAAAGATCATTAAGGTAAAACCCAACCATAGCATTAAAGCATCATGTCCCCTTTTATCCCATACGCAACAACTCCCTTACTCGAGTTTAAGCTTCTGTCACTCTAGCAACGCACTATAAGCGAATCATGAACGTATTGCAACACCCTACAGCGGGAATCCCTCACGCTTGCGCGACACGGAGGGCACCAAAATAAAACATACAACTCGTACCAATCTATATCATCAATCAACCCAAAGACAAATGATATCTACTCAAAACATCATAGGATGGCAACACATCATTGGATCATAATATGTGGCATAAAGCACCATGTTCAAGTAGGGATTACAGTGGGGTGCGGGAGAGTGGACCGCGTAAAAGAGATGAGGATGGTGATGTTGATGAAGACGATCACCGCAGCGATGATTCCCCTCCCGATGGCACCCCGGCACCACCGAGAGAGAGGAGGAGAGGTTCTCCCCCTTGTGCTTCCTCCTCCATGGCCTCCCCCCTAGATGGGGAGAGGTTCTCCCTCTGGTCCTTGGCCTTCATGGCGATGATGGCCCCTCCGGAATCCTCCTCCATGGCCTCCGGTGATGATGGCCCCTCCGGTAGGGTGCCAGAGAGGGCCTAGATTGATTTCTCGTGGCTACAGAGGCTTGCGGCAGCGGAACTTATGATCTAGGTTAATTTCTGGAGGTTTCTGTATATATAAGAGGTTTTGGCGTCGAGAATAAGTCAGGGGGGTCTCCGGGCTGTCCACGAGGTAGGGGGCGCGCCTCCCACCCTCATGGGCAGCCCGAGACTCTTCTGGCCCAACTCTTTTACTCCATGGCCTTCTTCTGGTCCAAAAATAAGCTCCGTCAAGTTTCAGGTTAATTGAACTCCGTTGGTTTTCCTTTTCCGCGATATTCTGAAACAAGGAAAAACAGAAACTGGCACTGGTCTCTAGGTTAATAGGTTAGTCCCAAAAACCATATAAAATAGCATATAAAACATCCAAGGTTGATAATATAATAGCATGAATACTTCATAAATTATAGATACGTTGGAGACGTATCAACGTCCTCTACTTTGTTGTTGCAAATTTTACGTGGCTGCTACGGGCTTCTAGCAAGAACCGTCCTTACCTACGCATCAAAACCACAACGATTTTTTGTCAAGTGTGTTGTTTTAACCTTCAACAAGAACCGGCCGTAGTCGAACTCGATTCAACTAAAGTTGGAGAAATAGACACCCGACAGCCACCTGTGTGTGAAGCACATCGGTAGAACCGATCTCATGAACGTGGTCATGTAATGTTGGTCCGGGCCGCTTCATCCAACAACACCGCCGAATCAAAATAAGACATTGGTGGTAAGCAGTATGACTATTATCGCCCAAAACTCTTTTGTGTTCTACTCGTGCATATCATCTACGCATAGACCTTGCTCGGATGCCACTGTTGGTGAACGTAGCATGCAATTAAAAAAAATCCTACACTCATGCAAGATCTATCTAGGAGATGCATAGCAACGAGAGGGGGAGAGTGTGTCCATGTACCCTCGTATACCAAAAGCGGAAGCGTTAGGTTAACACGGTTGATGTAGTCGAACGTCTTCACGATCCAACCGATCCAAGTACCGAACGTACGACACCTCCGTGTTCAGCACACGTTCAGCTCGATGACGTCCCTCGAACTCTTGATCCAGTAGAGGGTCGAGGGAGAGTTCCGTCCGCACGACGGCGTGGTGACGGTGATGGTGATGTGATCCATGCAGGGCTTCGCCTAAGCACTACGATGCTATGACCGGAGGAGTAAACTGTGGAGGGGGGCACCGCACACGGCTAAGAGAATAACTGTTGTGCCTTTGGGGTGCCCCCCACTCCCGTATATAAAGGAGGGGTGGAGGAGGCCGGCAGCCAGGAGAAGGGCGCGCCAAGGGGGAGGGAGTCCTACTAGGACTCCACTCCTAGTAGGATTCGCCCCCCCTTCCTTCCAACGGAGAGGGGGAAAGGGGAAAGGGGGGAGAGGGAGAAGGAAAGGGGGGGGGGATCCCCCACCCCTTGTCCAATTCGGATTGGGCAGGGGGGAGGCGTGCGCCACCTCCCGTGGCCTTCCTCCCTCTCTCCACTATGGCCCATAAGGCCCATTAACTTTCTCGGGGGGTTCCGATAGCCTCCCAGTACTCCGATTAATCCCCGAACCTCTTCGGAACCATTCTGGTGTCCGTATATAACCTTCCAATATATCAATATTTACCTCTCTACCATTTCGAGACTCCTCGTCATGTCCGTGTCATCCGGGACTCCGAACAAACTTAGGTCACCAAAACAAATAACTCATAATACAAATCATCATCGAACATTAAGAGTGCGGACCCTACGGGTTTGAGAACTATGTAGACATGACCGAGACTCATCTCCGGTCAATAACCAATAGCGGAACATTGATGCTCATATTGGTTCCTACATATTCTGCGAAGATCTTTATCGTTCGAACCGCATAACTATATACATCATTCCCTTTGTCATCGGTATGTTACTTGCCCGAGATTCGATCGTCGGTATCCTCATACCTAGTTCAATCTCATTACCGGCAAGTCTCTTTACTTGTCCCGTAATGCATCATCCTGAAACTAACTCATTAGTCACATTGCTTGCAAGGCTTATAGTGATGTGCATTACCGAGAGGGCCCAGAGATACCTCTCGGATACACGGAGTGACAAATCCTAATCTTGATCTATACCAACTCAACAAACACCTTCAGAAACACCTGTAGAGCATCTTTATAATCACCCAGTTATGTTGTGACGTTTGATAGAACACAAGGTGTTCCTCCGGTATAAGGGAGTTGCATAATCTCATAGTCAGAGGAATATGTATAAGTCATGAAGAAAGCAATAGCAATAAAACTAAACGATCATAATGCTAAGCCAACGGATGGGTCTTGTCCATCACATCATTCTCTAATGATGTGATCCCGTTCATCAAGTGACAACACATGTCTATGGTCAGGAAACTTAACCATATTTGATTAACGAGCTAGTCAAGTAGAGGCATACTAGGGACACTCTGTTTTGTCTATGTATTCACTCATGTACTAAGTTTCCAGTTAATACAATTCTAGCATGAATAATAAAAATTTATCATGATATAAGGAAATATAAATAACCACTTTATTATTGCCTCTAGGGCTTATTTCCTTCACATACCACACCTTCAATGAAACGCATCCCAAGACAGTGTCACCGTTTGTACCTAGTATCTAAAAATGTTGCCATCTCATCAGCGGTGCCATTAGAAAATTATTTGCACCGCTTCAGCAGTTTGTGCAGCCAACTTTGGTCCACACATCCGAGCAGCCGAGCAGTAAAATTCTAAATCTTCATGGCACAAAGGAACTGGGCATCGGAGCAACTAGGTACTCCGGAGTCCGGGTTCCTGATTTTTTTCCGCTGCATCGGCTCGCCAGTGCAGGGCACCGGTGCGAGATGTAGCAACAGTTGTCTTTACACCGGTTTTGGCATACATAGTGGACGGCCTTAGTGCTATTAGTTATATGTTACTAAATTTGTGCATGTACACAACTGTTAGTATCAATTTGCTGTCATCCAGACACTGTCGCTATGTTGTTGCAGTTATATTTACCTTCCTCATAAAATGTTCAATTTGTTATTTATAGTACACGAGTAAGAACTTGTAGCGTTGTTGTAGTTAATTATAGCTTCTGATGTTTCCGAATTTGGTTGTTGTATTAGTAGCGATTAATTCATTTGCACATTGATCTTTTTGAAAAGATATGTCATAATTAACCTGTTTCTTCAGTTTTTCAAAATAAGTATTGGTGATTTTCTATGTTGCTATAAACCATTTCCCCTATAATTGTTACTGATCTAGTTTTAAATATTATAGGATGAATAGAAGTGTTCTTATTTAGACTGGGTTGATCAAGAGTGGCCAAAGTCTTTGAAGATGTGCCTAGCAAAGCTTTGGAGCATGTATGAGGAAGAGAACAGAGATAGGCTTAGAGAAAGTGTTGTCAATGCTGAAGAATATTTGAAGATGCGGGATAAAAAGAGGAAAGTGGAGAATGAACTCAAATTTTTTAAATCGGACTTTGCTAAGATGGTGTTCGCGAAGGAGGAGGCACTTTCCCAGTTGGCATGCAAAACAGGTTCTTACTGAACTGAAATCAGAGGTGGATAAGACGAGCCTGGATGATCTCGATTAGGGAAATGAATATATTGTTCTAATATTTTTCTTATGAAGCTGAACTAGCTATATGTTGTACTGTGTTGTTTTCAGGTAGCTATCGTACTGTGATGTTAAAATATATTTATGTGCCTGATATGAAATTGGCAAACAGCTGTTCGATACGAAATGTGAATTTGCGTAATATTGGAATTATTAATTGTAAACTAATAAACCTGCTAAATGGGTCACAGAACTTTGCAAACGGTTCTAGAAGTAAAAGCACTTGTGATGGATAGCTCAATGCCACACAGTTTTCTTCATCAAATCGTGTGTGATATAGTTGAATAAAAGCAAACGGTTAACCAAGGCACATCGTGCGTGGTAGTTACACCTATCACACACGGGCCTATACATAAAATTTTGTGGGATGTACATGCGAACAGAAAAGTTTTCCCTGGATTAACTGTGTGGGATGTACATATGAACGGAAACATTTTCTCTAGATTGACTGTGTGGGATGTACATAAGAACGGAAACGTATTCCTTGGATTGACATTGTGGAATGTACACAACAAACGAGAACGTTTGTGTGGGACTGACTGTGTGGGATGTACATACGAACGGAAACGATTGGGTTTCGATGACTCGCCCGATCGCACACGAGCTCATTTTGCCCCAGCCTATGTGCCAGGAGTGCCTATCCCCGATGGTTTCTGGGTCGTGTGGGAAGGACCCCCCTATCGCCCACACTCACTTGGCGACGGTTCCAAATGCCGTCGCGGAAAGGGGTTAAAAACCGTTTGCATAGCACCTCGCTGTACCAGTGCATAATTCATTATATAATAAAAAATAATTCACCAAACATCCGCGGTTCATTTTGAGCTCCGGAGAATTTCTTTTTCTACTATTGATATTTTAGGTCCAGAATTCCAACCGTAGGCAATCCCCCTCTCTAGGTATAACTTGCATTTTAAGAGAGAAAGGACATTAGAATTGCACCACAATGTGAAAATATAACATCAAAATAAGATAAATTATAGTAGAAAAAATGATGCAAAATGGACGTATCAATCATCTTATTGGGTTTGCATTGATTTTGTTGGCTACAATGACATCAGTGGAAATATCTTTTATAACTATGAGCATTATCAAGGGTGGTCTGAGGAATTAACGAGTGACGACGGGATGATTTATAGAATTGTGTGCTATATTGAGTGAGATATATTTTCAAGTATTGATGATGATGATATTCTATATTACTTTTAATCATTTCGGTCTTGCAAAGGGGTTTTACCTCTACGAAGTTTTTAAATTTGTATCAATAATAATTATTTTGCTAGATGTTTATGCCTTTTCTTATGAAATTATACTTTTCGTGCCTCGAAGATGCTGTATATTCTTCTTCTACTATTGATTAGATTATTAGTCATTTTTTAACTTTATGTTGGATTTTTATGCATCTAGATCAAAATTCTAAATCTATTGGACAATTGAGATTTATTGTGTATGTTTTTATATAGAGTATTTATTAAATATTATGGAGAATTTGGGGGTAGTTATAAACGCTAGAGGTTTTTATGTCACCGGAAAAAGGAAATTGGCTTGGGGTTTATATCAATCATGGCTTCATTGGTGTGGGGTTCCAAAGGTGCCCTTAGAGAAACGCTAATAATATAGCGAGTAACTCGCGAGAGCGGCATTTTGGCACCTAGGAGCATATGCGCGTGGTTCTTAAAATGTGTTCTAAACGTATTTTGAAATGTCGCAAAATTTTGGAAAAATGTTCTGGGCGTACATCTCGACATTCTACATACTCACAATGTCGGGGGAACGACACCTATGGGATCACAAGGAATCCCTACTACGGTTGGCAGGGCGCGGGGCTGTGGAAAGAGCGCGTTTAGGAGATCAACACGGGGGAATTTTATCCAGGTTCGGGCCGCAAGCGATGTGTAATACCCTAATCCTGCTTTGGTGTGTTTATCTGATGTTCTTGGACTAGCTACAAGGCGTGCAGGGTCCAAAAAGTCCGAATCCTTCTCCAGTATGCCTCAGGCCTCCTTTTATAGCCAAAGGGGTCGCCACAGTGGCACACAGGAGGTGGAAAGTATGTACTGTACACAAGTCTATCGCCTGGCACCGTAGGACAAACACATTTAATGCGCTGCCGACGTGTCCTCTCACTTTATCGGGGACGGCAAGGAAGCTCGCCCCGTTCGTCGCCGCCTCGCCTCGTTCCGACGCGCGTCCAGGCTGAAGAGGCGTGCAACGCCACGCTGGCTGGCTGCTGAGCTAGTGCGGTGGCAGAGTCTTCACGAAGATCTGCATGCCACCACGCAGGTTCTTGCTGAGTTGGTCTGGAAGCTGCACGTCGCCATGCAGGTGCCTGCCTAGTTGGCGGGCTGACTGCTGTGTTGGAACAGCGGTGGAGCCTCGGTCGGTGTGGGCCTGGCTGTGTCCATGCAAATGTGTCCGGCAAGGATCTTTCCGGGGTCCCTGCAAGGGTCTTGCCGGGGTCTCGTGGTCGTCCCCGACAAGGATCTTGCCCGGGGCCTTCATCTTCTGGTTCTCACCTAGTCCCACAGGCCTCTGGTCTTCACAAAGATTTGCATGCCACCACGCGGGCGCCTCCCGAGCCCTTGTTCCAATGTTGTCTATGGTGTCGGAACTCTTGGGCTCAAGGGTGGCGGCCTTGCTGGTGTTGGGAAAGTTGCCCCAGCAAGGCTCCTGCCGGGGCTATGCAGGCCGCCCCGGCAAGGCTCTTGCCGGGGGAAGCCCGTCTTCTCCCTTCGTTCTTCGCGCCTTTGACTTGGGTGTTGCTCTGGTGGTCTTGTTTCTTCACTCCCTTCCCTATCCTGCCAAGAGCGGCCGCAAGTGTGGCTGCGAGTGCCCGTGCACAAGTAAAGGGGTACAGAAGGCCCCTACATTTGTACACCGACAAGAGCCCCGGGGCCTGGGCCACATATAAGCGCGGAGTGTTATTGGGCCAGGCTCAGAACGGTGCGCGGGCACGCGTGGCAGAGTTTTACTGCAGTAATTCCCTCGCCAGTTGCGGTTCCCCACGACCCGCATTGAATACGTGACGTGGGGGTCGTGCGTGGGGCGGTTGCTGCACGCTTGCGTCATGTCGTGGTAAATGATAAAGAGGCGGCCCACATCTTCCCCATAAAATGGAAAACTGCAGGGGCGCTGCTCATTTACCCTCTGTGCTTTTTCCAATCTCAGAACTGCCGTTCCCCTCTTCTTCTTCCTCAAGCGCTTGCCTCTGCTCGCCGCCGCCGCGTCCCCATTGCCCTTGATCCCCCATTTCCTCTCAACCACCATGACGCCCAAGACGATCAAGGGCAAGGGAGCGGCTAAAGATGACGGAGTGAAGGAGGCGTCGGTGAGCGAGTTGGCGGCGCTTCGGACACAGCGTGCCCTCTTCCTCCCCTTGACGATCGACGTAGTCACCCTCAGGGACTACTTCAGGCCCCTGTGGGGGAGGGAGACGTCGGGGCACCCTGCCACACGTATCATCCCCGCCGACTTCACCGAGGCCGGTCCAAATCGGTACCCCTTCTTTGTCGACTACTTATCTTGCAGGCTCTGTCCTCCTTTCCCTGATTTCTTTAACGACATCATGCACACCTACGACTTCCATCTTCTGGACCTTACGCCGAATGCTGTGGCGTGCATGGCCTTCTTTGCCCATATCTGCGAGGGCTTTGCCTGAGTGCTCCCCAGCACGACGCTCTTCCGCCGCTACTTCTATCATCGCATCCAGCCAGGGGGCGCCATCTCCGGGTGCATCACCTGGATCCTGAGGACCCAGGAGAGGGGCACATACCCGGAGGGTGCCCAGAAGGAGAGGTGGGATGAGTGGCGGAGCTGGTGGTGCTGGATCGAGGAGAAGGATCCACGGGAGTTCTGCCGGGTTCGCCGGAGTCCGTCGGTCCGCCGCAAGGACTGGAGTGACCTCGACGCCAACTTCAAGAAGCTCACGATCGCCACCACCATGATCCATCGCCTTACCATGGACGGGCTCACCCTTGAGATGATTGGGGCCGATTTCATCCGCCGCCAAATTGCCCCACTGCACAAAAAGGGGAGGACGGCCTGGGACTACAGGAATGCGGCCGACATCATGAGGCTCCGCCTTGTCTTGAAGCACAACTTCACGGTGATGGGGCATGCTCATTTTTGCCAGAGGCTCTTCCAGCTCAAGGTGGATGACGACGGCAGGGCGGAGAGGACAGGCAGGGCCGAGAAGGCCGGCAAGGCCGTCAAGGCATCTCTGTTTGGGTTGCCGACAGGAGTGGTCCCGTTGAGCAAAAATTCTCGCCAGGCCGCCATCATCGCCATGATGCCGGACTTCAACGCACACGGCCTCGATCCGCTCTGGGACGAGCCGGAAGCGGAGGAGGTGCATGCTTTCTTCGACAAATTGTTGGAGAATTATGTCCGTGACGAGCTGCTGCTCATCCGCGACACCACCAAGGAGGAGCTGGAATACATCACCGCCAGGGCGGCGAAGGAGGCACTAGCCAAGGAGGATGGCAGCGCCAAAACCATGGAGGACGAGGCTGACACAGCCGTGGAAGAGAAAGATCTTGTCGAGTGGGTGGAGTCTACCATGGAGGCTAGCGGCGCCGGTGCTGGGGCCCCCCTCGTTGAATATGTGGTCGAGGAGTCAGCCAAAGAGGAGGCTGAGGCGGACGACCCCCTGGCCACGGGGAAGAAGCGCGTCCGGTGGTGGGACAGCTCTTGCGAGCCGGTCCGGCCCGGCAGGACCGCGCATCGGCAACAGGCTCAGGAGCAGCCCGTGCGCTAGACGAGGGCCGCGGCGATGAAGGCCGCGACAACGAAGAAGGTGGTGAAGGCCGCGGTAGCAAAGAAGACGGCGGCCGCTTCCTCCTCGTCCAAGCGGCGCCGGACCCCATCCCCTTCTCCTCCTCCTTCGGATGGCACCCCGGAGGTCTATTTCGACCTCGGGTCCTTCAGCCCGAAGAGGAGGAGGAGGCTAGTGGAAGAGGAGGTGGAGGACGAGTAACTGCCTTGCCCCTCATTAGCCCCTGACCCCCCGCCTTTACTTATGTTTCCTTAACTTGATCTTGAGGGACACGGAGACACTGGCCCAGAGGGCGGCAAAGAGGGCCAAGGTTTCAACGGGCGACAAGCCCCCGGCGAGCACTCCACGCACGCCGGAGGTGGTGGAGATCAGCCCGGACAACAACCCTTGACGCAGCCCCCGCCTCAGCCCCCAGCGTGAGTTCATTGCTCACTCCTCGTCGATGGGCGTTAGGGCATGACTCCTTGGTGTTGACCTTGCCGTGTTTGCAGGAGGAGAGCGGAAGCAGGAGGAGCTGCAGAGGGCCTCCCCCAACAGGCCGCCCCCATCGACCACGCCGCCCAGAGGGGTGTCCCCGGCAAGGGCACCTACCACCGAGCCCACGCGCATGGAGGAGGAGGCGAACTTGGGTGGCGGTGGCTCCATCCCGACAATGAGTGTTGGCGGGAAGGGAAACACGTCTTCCCAGCTCGGCACGGGTAAGTGGCGTGCCTCCTGTTCCTGTCTTTTTTTTTCTTCCTTTGTTCTTAATCTTGATTTGCCTTGTTGCATTCGCCTTTCTGGTTTCAAGACACTCCCTCGATGGACCAGGAGGATATCGACACCGTCATCGGGGAGGTTGCCAAGGACGCCGAAGCCGAGGCCGCCAAGTTCGCGGCTGGGGAGGCCGCCAAGTTCGCGGCTGGGGAGGCCGCCAAGGGGCCAGCCGGGGAGCCCGACAAGGAGACCACCGAGGAGGAGGTGGGCACCGACCAACCTTCCTCCCCCACAACTCCCGCCCCGGGCAAGTAACTGAAGGTGGGCGAGGACCTGTTCGTCCACCTCCCAAGGACGGCGAGCACCAGGGTGCCAGCCGAAGGGGAGGTGTTCGATGACGAGGCGCTCGCCACCACCGGGCTCTAGGTTGTTGATGAACCGAGTGCGGGCGGCGGCGGTTCCCAGGAGGAGCAGCTCCTCCGTGCCATGAGCGCCAACTTCCAGAATCTCCAGGCGCTCCACCGCGCCCGCCAAGTCAAGATAAAATCTAGGATGGCAATGGTGGACAAGGCGGAGGCAGACTTTGGGGGGCGCATCGCTGAGACGCAGGTCTGGTTTGGCGAGGCCCGGGATGAACTGAGGGCTGCCCAGGGTGAGCTGGAGGAGCGCAAGCGGGAGCTCATCTTGAAGCAGGCCGACATCGAGAAGGCCCAGGAGGTGGCGAGGACGAGGAGATCGAAAAGCTCGTCGCAAAGCAGACCCAGGAGCTGGAGCAGAAGCATAAGGACGCACTCGATGCTCTGGCCCGGGTTCACGCTGGCGAGGTGGAGAAGCTGGAGCTGGAGCGGGAGGAGCTGAAGAAGAAAGCCTTGGGGCTGGCAGAGGAAAGGGATACGGCCAACCGTGTCTTGGCGGATGTGCAGTCCGCAGTCTCCGACAAGGCCAAGCTGCTTTCCGAGGCCAGCGACTCCATCAACGATCTGAAGCTGAAGCTGGAGGGCCTGGAGGGGGAGCTTTCGGAGGCCAGGGCCCATGAGGAGACCCTGAACAAGGCCCTGGAGGATGAGAAGCAGCTATGGAGCAACGACGCCGCCAATCACGGGGATTACGTAAAGAGCGTAAACCTTTGGACCAGCCGCCTCGTTGATGTTGCAGAGAGGCTCACCACGCAGCTGGCCGCCATGGGCATGCCGAACTTCAGGTACTCCCCAGAGGCGAACTTGAGCCCCAACGCCAGGCTGACCCTGTTCTTCGAGGGCGTCCTCGAAGCCTTGGAGCAGCTCCGTTCCAATCGAGCGTCCCATCTGGCCAATGAGGCACGGAAGCTCTATCGGGGCGCCTTGACCAAGGTCCTCACCAAGGTGGCATTCTGGAACCCCAACGTCGACTTCGCCAACGCGCTGGAGAGCTTGCCGGAGGATGTGGACCTCGCGGCGCTCGAAGAGCGTATCAAGCCCATCATCAGCCGCGTCGACGGAGTCAAGAGGGTGGAGGGGCAGCGCCGGGACTAGGCACCCCGTTTCTCATCGCCGCTGCGAGCTCATGGCCAAGATGATTTTATCTTAAGTTAGAACCGCATCAACAATTGATATAATATAACTCTGCAGTACTTTAAAGTGAAGCATGCTATCTTCCTGTCCGATCTGTCTTTGTATGTACACACTGTCGGGGATATACCCCGCGGTATGACCCAGCCGGAGTTGTAAACCGGCTGGGACTTGGTAAACCGGCGGATGATAAACCGACAGACAGTTAAGACAGGCAGTTAAGACAGATGGCTATGACAGACGGTAAACCGGCAGGTGGTAAACCAGCAGGAGTTAAGTCAGACCATGTTAAACCGGCGGACAATGTTAAACCGGTAGACAATGTTAAACCGGCAGACAATGTTAAACTGCCAGACAATGTTAAACCGGCAGACAATGTTAAACCGGCAAACAGTGATAACTGGGTTGCCAGGGGTTATGAAGCCCAAGACGTTATGAAGCCCAAGATGTTAAGAAGCCCATGAAGATAAGTTAGAATAGTTAAGTCTTAAGTCCGAGTTGGACTCTACATGTAACCCGCCCCTTCAACATATATAAGGAGGGGTAGGGCTCCCCAAAGAGGGACAAACTACAAGCAAGAAGAAACAATCTTAGGGCTAGACACAAAGAGGAGTGTCAGTTTACGGCGACTCCCTGGTGATGATAATGAGATCTAGCCTCAAACAGCATGTAGGGTTTTTACCGGATGATGTTTCCCGGGGCCCTAAGCTGTCTAAACCCTTGTCTTGTGTTGCGTCTCTCGATTCCGCTCAACCCCTCTCAAGCTACCACATAGATGCGTTGGCCTCGCGACTAAGTCCTCATGCTAAGGACATCTGACGTGTTAATTCCACGACAGTTGGCGACCACCGTGGGGCCTGCGCACGGTGGTGTTGAGTTCTTGGAGGGATCTCATCTAGGGTTTTGAGAAACTCGCGGATTTTCAAATGAAGAAGAGCCAGTTTGGATGGTCTACATTGACTCTGAGTTTTACGGTCGGAAACTACTTTGGCAACAGTATGCAGATCGGAGTCAGACAGTAATTTTTACCTTTGATCAACTTGGTCAAGGCCGCCACCGTGGCCAGTGCGCCCAACGTTCCTGCTTCATATCACCATAAACCGCCCCAGAGTTATCTCTGAGCCACCAGATAAGACAGCTGTACCTCAAAACCGCCTGGCCTCTTTCTATTTTTCAATCCGGACCGGGACCTGCTCCGCATCTGTTTCAGATCCATCGCTGCGTCAAGAGTCGCCATCATCTCTGCCTCAACTACTACGACCTGAGGACACGGACACAGACGAATTGAACCTTGCTACTACTACTTATTAGAAGAAACGGAGCCAAGTCATGCTGCGATCCACGTGCAACTGCTAGTGCAAATACTACGTCAGTTTTTGTGCTTGGATTAATCAGTTCGGGTCGGCCATCTCCGCTGAATCGCCGAAGCTCCTGCTCCGAACTGCCATCACGGTCGTCGCCTCCATCGCCAAAAATTGCCTTGGCCTCACTTCGCGACCTCCATCAAGACATATCCAAGAGTTGTTGAGCCTCTGCATTGTCAAACCCGCCGGCCTCGAGCTGCCGCATCCGCACTTGACCCGGCCCTGCACTGCTGGCCTGCCATCTTCTGCTCAAAGCGCTTGCTGCCTCCGCGGCTGAAACGAGCAGCGCCACCGATTTGCCGTGGTTTACTTCGAGATGGAATCACCTCACCTCGCGGGCCCTCTTCCGCGCCGACCTCGCTAAACCGGCCACGGGCGTGCCTCTATAACCCGCCGCGGTGGTTAAGCCGGCCCGCCTCTGCCGCTGCCAAGTTACTGCCGCGGGTGCCGAGCCACGCCGCGCCTCTCCTGCGGACGCCACCTGCAAGTCACCGTTGCGAACGCGCCGTCCGGTCCCTGTGTCGTACTTTGAGCCGCCTCCGACTGCGCCGCGCCTGCGTCCTCCCGTGACGACCCGCGGCCCCGCCGCTCATCGCTGAAAGCGTCATCCCGTGACGACCCGGTACCCTGCCATCTGTTTCCTCGGACGCGTCCTTGAGCCGCCGGCTTTGATCCGCCGCTCCTGCCGTGGCTCTCGCCTTGAGCGTCTTCCACTGCCGCTGCTGAGATGCGCAGCTGGATCTTCTGCCGCCGCCTTGTCGGCCCGCCACGGTTCTCCACCACCTCTAATCGCCGCCCGAGGCCTCGCCGAGCCGCTCTGTCGCGAACAGCACCGCTTCCGCCTCTGCTGCGTGTGGCCATGGCCGCCGTGTCAAAAGTTGGTTGCCCCGACGCCTTTCTCCTCTATTCGTCCTGAGCCACAAGTCGCCGCCCCGTCATCACTTCCGCGGCTGCGGCTGTGCCTCATCGGCACGCCTCTGTTGCTGCGTCATCGTCACCGGTTTGCTTCCGCGCCCGAACCGCCGGCGCCCCTACTCCGGTTGCTCAGTCACAGCCCGCCGAGCTAGCGTTCCTCTAAACCGCCGCTGACCCTGGTCAAACCGACCGGCCGCTAGAGGGTCGGTTTAGCCTCTGTCCTGCCGCTTTTGCTGTCAACTCTGCAATGAAGCCGCCGGCGCTCCTCTGCCTTCACGGCCCCGTCTTCAATCTGCCGCCAACCTCGCATCAAGCTGGCCTCGCCTTGAAACGGCTCCGGTTGCCGCCGACTCGTCCCTCCACTTTGCCGCGCCGTGGGCTGCCGCCGCATGTCGAACCGCCAATGCCTGCCCGTGAGTTGCCATCGCCAAGTTGCTGTTGCCGCCTCCGCTGCTCGGCCCGGTTCTGCTTCGCATCAAGCCACCACAGCCAAACCGGCCTCGCCAATGCCTCTGCCACAAGCCGTCATCTCTCCGGTGTTGTGTCTGAACCGCTGTGTCTGAACCGCTATAGCCACGCCGAGGCCGGAGAGTGGTCTTTTCAGATTGCTGTCACCGAGCCATAAGCCGCCACCACCGCTGTTGTTGAACCGGCTGTCGAGACCTTCATTAGAAATGAGCAGAAGATGGAGCCGCTGGCTACTGTTGCTATCGTTCAAGTGATACATGCTAAAATTGGAGACATTATAAGGAGTTATCAATGGTGTCAGATAAGTGGAGCTGATGAGAAACAGTGGATTTCTAACAGTGCAGGTTTCCATGTTAAGCAGCACACTGAGCGCCGCTTCACCGCTCTGTGTTGAGCTATGGTACTATTCCGTGGAGGTAACCGGTGCAAGTGGCAGGGCCTGGTGATTCAAGTACAAGGCTGGAGCTGGGGAGGCCACTAGCAAGCTGTGTGTGTATGTGTGCCATATCAAAAAAGCAAATCATGCCAAAAGGAAAAGGGAGCAAGCTCTCACACAGAAACAAGCTAAAGGACTCACGGTCTGAACTAAGTATGCTACTGGTTGATGGGAACGACCCATTTCAAAATTTGATGGATAGGTGGTTAGTTGATTGGACGTGAAGGCCTTCACTCGGTCAACAGTTACTACCTCCAAAAAATAGATCAGGTGCTATCCACTTTATTTATTTTTTCAATGTACTTTAAATTCCTCTGAGAACAATTATCCTCTCCTTTAATATTTTTTGTTCCATCATCATGACAGAGACGGCAAGATCATCTGTCATCCAAATATCAGGACAATTATTCACCGTCAAAGTGGAGTTATATCGCGGATATGGAGTGCATACCATGGTCATGTTGCACTAACTTTTATCCGTGCTGCCGTGCTCAACGGAAGTGCTTACTCTGCCGCCCTTACGGTCTGGTTTACATCAACACACTGGGCCGCACCTGTCTGCATGAGCTATTTATTGAGTATGAGCAAGTCACTACTTGGGTAGCCCGGTTTTTCTTCCAATAAATTGGAGGCAAATTATCATTCAGCCGCAGTCTGCACTGGATGGATCAATAGACATGCGCACAAATTGCTGCCACTACAGTTTGGTCAACTTCAAATAGCCAGTTGGAAGGAACCATTGGATGAGTTGCTGACATGGCTCATACGGGATCATTTATAACCCGCCGCAGTCACCTCAATCTTTTGTGGATTTACATCACGTTATTAACACCGATGATATATACCTTCTTCTATGGTCAAGTACGGAGAATCTCAAGACAACTCCTTGAGTCATCTTAAGACTCGGGGGCTACGATGATATGACGCAGCAAGTCTTGCCAGTTTCAGCAAATTCAAGTGCCCCAGGATGTTGAAGGGAAACCCGGTCCCGGAGGCTACTGTTATACTTCGGAAAGGCCGTCAGAAATATTCCGGTTCACAATGATACTTCCGGTTTATAATCCGGTTCAAGGGAAATCTATTCTCCCACAAAGCTCTGAAGCGCTCAAATCTGGTTTAAAAATGTCCGGTTTAAAAAGGAATTAACTTCTCGCAAGTTCGAGTTGAAAGGCCATCAGAAAATTTCCGGCTGAAAATGAAGATTCCGGTTTGCAATCCGGTTTAAGGGAAATTTGTTCTACCACATAGCTTTGAAGCTCTAAATATCTGGTTCAAAATCCCGGTTCAAGAAGGATTTATCTCTTGCAAAAAGTTAAAGGGTGCCAAAGAGGACCTGCTGCCATGATGCGCGGTTCAAACATGGGTATCCTGCCTTATTGGCTTATCATATTATTGATCACTTGGGGGCTTGGTCGTATCCGAACCATAGTCACACCTCTTGATCGGTGCAATGCCACAGCATCACTTGGGGGCTTGGTCGTATCCGAACCATAGTCACACCTATTGATCGGCGCAATGCCACAACATCACTTGGGGACTTGGTCAAGTCTGAACCATAGTCACGCCTCTCGATCGGCCTAGTGCCACAACATCACTTGGGGGCTTTGGTCGAACCCGAACCATCGCTACACCTCTTGATCGGCGTAATGCCAACGCATCATTTGGGGACCTCGCTGACTTGAACCATAGCTATGCCTTTTTGGGGGCATGGTCTTGTCCGACCATGGTAATGCCACTTGATCGGCTCAAAGCCTCATTTGCAATGGTTTTATATTTGCCTTTGCTTGAATTTTGTTCTGTTTTAAACTATTTCTTTTGTTGTGTTTTCAAACCGACATTATTAAACCAGTTCGACTGTCAATTACAAATTGATGAAACACGGTCGAATCATAACCCGGAGACTATCAGCCCGGTCTGGTTTCGACTATAAGTCGCCAATATATATTTGGATTGCACCATTGGAATCATGCGCTTATAAATCATTGGATTATATTATTCAAATCTTCAAATAGCTAATATGGCTGGATTTTTATTATGGTTATCAATGACCAGTATTATAATCAAGGTTTTCAAAGTCGCTTTAGCGCAATGGCTATCATATTATCAATGGATATGATTGAAGGAATAGTCCCGAGTTGCTGCAGGCTTAAGACCCGACACTTGGGGGCTACATTATTCAAACTCAAGATTATATTAAATATGCAAGTCTCATGTCGCTGCAAGCATGCACCATGACACTTGGGGGCTAATGCAAAGTCATTTTTTTGCTCAACTTATTGAAGACCCGACTCATCACATTCTAAATGAGTTGGCCCTTGGGGGCTACCAATTGCTCCTGTCAAAAATTCAAGTCCCTGCTCATTATTGCATAATGACCCGGCCCTTGGGGGCTACACTGGTTGATGTTTTCATGAGCATAAAGCAATTACAAGTCCAAGGTTGCTGCAAGCATGGCAACCCAGCACTTGGGGGCTACATATGTGGAATACTCAGTTCTGACTAATGATTGAGATGAACAACCTAGATTTCTTCAAGCGAATTCATATTGAAGCAAGTCTTAAGCAGTTACTACGCTCCCTTCTTAAGACTTGGGGGCTACAAGTGATATGCATACAAAGGATGTATATTTTCAAGCTTGATGTTAACAAACAGTTATGATCCGGTGCCATCAATATTTGTAAACCGGCAAAGTTCTACATTCTTAAACCGGCTGAAGATCAGATGAGTATTTCAAAGACCAATATTTTTGTTAAGCATTGGGAGCTGAGTCAAAGGAGTTATTATTCACAATATTTCTCTGTGACAAACCAATGTCAGCAAATTGATTATGAAGCTGGCCTATTGACCCGGATTTTCTGGAAGGAAATTTCAAGGATTTAAAGAGGATCAGGATCAGTTTAACATGGATAAATCCAAATTAAACTGGGGGCTAATGTCGGGGATATACCCCGAGGTATGACCCGGCCGGAGTTGTAAACCGGCTGGGACTTGGTAAACCGGCGGATGATAAACCGGCGGACAGTTAAGACAGACAGTTAAGACAGATGGCTATGACAGACGGTAAACCGGCAGTAGTTAAGTCAGACCATGTTAAACCGGCGGATAATGTTAAACCGACAGACAATGTTAAACCGGCAGACAATGTTAAACCGGCAGACAATGTTAAACCGGCAGACAATGTTAAACCGGCAAACCTTTGTCTTGTGTTTCCCGGGATGATGTTTCCCGGGGCCCGAAGCTGTCTAAACCCTTGTCTTGTGTTGCGTCTCTCGATTCCGCTCAACCCCTCTCAAGCTACCACATAGATGCGTTGGCCTCGCGACTAAGTCCTCATGCTAAGGACATCTGACGTGTTAATTCCACGACACACACCCTACGCTTAGTTGGATAGGTTTGCCGGCGCGTAAACCCATGCTATGGCGCTTTGAGGACGGATCCTTAGCAGCCTGCCGGGGGGTGCTTGCTGCCGGGCAAGCCAGCTTGCCGCTCCCAGCGCAGCCGCTTGAACTGTTGAGCGGACTCGAAACAGAACAAGGGTGTTGCCGATAGCGGGCAAGCCACCTTGCCGTTCTCAGCGCGACCACTCGAACTATTGAGCGGACTCGAAACAGAACAAGGGCATTGCCAATAGCGGAAAGGTTCCATTGCGTGTAGGTTTTCTATACAAAGAGCAAGATCTTTCAAGGAGAATAACTTTATATCAAAAAGAATTGCTCAAAGTTTTGCGTGATTTAGCTTTTTGTCACCACGCGGGTGATTGTTGCAGCTGCGGACAGCACCAAAGTGTGGCTGATCGACATCACCTTCTTGTTTTGAGCCATCCCGACGAGGAGAAACGATGAGTGGACTCCAAAATCGGATTTTCACAGCTTGCGCCCCCTACCTGGCGCGCCAAAGATATCGGGGGAACGACACCTATGGGATCACAGGGAATCCCTACTACGGTTGGCAGGGCGCGGGGCTATGGAAAGAGCGGGTTTAGGAGATAAACACGGGGGAATTTTATCCAGGTTCGGGCCGCAAGCTATGCGTAATACCCTAATCCTGCTTTGGTGTGTTTATCTGATGTTCTTGGACTAGCTACAAGGCGTGCAGGGTCCAAAAAGTCTAAATCCTTCTCCAGTCTGCCCCGGGCCTCCTTTTATACCAAAAGGGGTCGCCACAGTGGCACACATGAGGTGGAAAGTATGTATTGTACACAAGTCTATCACCTGGCATCGTAGGACAAACGCATTTAATGCTCTACCAACGTGTCCTCTCGCTTTATTGGGGATGGCAAGGAAGCTCGTCCCGTTCATCGCCACCTCGCCTTGTTCCGACGCGCGTCCAGGCTGACGAGGCATGCGGTGCCACGCTGGCTGGCTGGCTGCTGGTGCGGTGGCAGAGTCTTCACGAAGATCTGCATTGCCACCACGCAGGTGCTTGCTGAGTTGGTCCGGAAGCTGCATGTCGCCACGCAGGTGCCTGCCTAGTTGGCAGGTTGACTACTGTGTTGGAACGGCAATGGAGCCTCGGTCGGTGTGAGCCTGGCTATGGCCCTGCAAATGTCTCCGGCAAGGATCTTGCCGGGGTCTGGTGGTCATCCCCGGCAAGGATCTTGCTAGGGGCCTTCGTCTTCTGGTTCTCACCTAGTCCTACAGGCCTCTGGTCTTCACAAAGATCTGCATGCCACCACGCGGGCACCTCCCGAGCCCTTGTTCCAATGTTGTCGATGGTGTCGTAACTCTTGGGCTCAAGGGTGGCGGCCTCGCTGGTGTTGGGCAAGCTGCCCCGGCAAGGCTCTTGCCGGGGCTATGCAGGCCGCCCTGGCAAGGCTCTTGTCGGGGGAAGCCCGTCTTGTCCCTTCGTTCTTCGCGCCTCTGACTTGGGCGTTGCTCTGGTGGTCTTGTATCTTTGATCCCTTCCCTGTCCTGCCAAGCGCGGCCGCAAGTGTGGCTGCGACTGCCCGTGCACAAGTAAAGGGGTACATAAGGCCCCTACTTTTGTACACCGACACACAAAGTTGTTTCATGAAAAACGGATAAGTTTTGTGTCGCGTGTGAAAAAAGATAAATTTGGTGTTAAAAAGGGCTTTTCACTAGACATTATTTTGTCTTTTTTACACGAACCACAAAAGGTGATGGTTTTCTGTGAAACTTGGCGTGCCCATATAGAATATCGAGATGTACATGCCAAATTTTTGTTTGGAATTTTGTGACATTTTGAAATGTTTATCCAATAATAGGAGCATATGCTCCCATGTGCCAAAGTGCATTTCCGGTAACTCGCTTATAAAACTATCATGATATTAAAAACTAATATTTTTAATCATTCATATAATATGGTTGGCTATAAGGTCGCTATTATCTTGATTTTTGCGTGCTTTCTCTCTTTCTCTTTACTCTTGCTTTTGTAACCTAGATGCATGTGTGTAGAGGTTGATTTTTGCACGAGAGTCCACTATTTTGTTCTTCATGTAGATAAAAATATCATATGAAGTGTACTATAAACCCTTGATTAAGCCGCTTTTAATGACACTAAATACCCGTGCGTCGCAATGGTGAAACTTTTTTCTAGTGGTTCAATGTAAAAAAATTATTGATTGGGTTCAGATTAACATATGCTATGGGAAGGGTCAATATTTTTTTATTGGGTTGAGATATTTTTAACACAGTACAATCACACATGCCCCACATACACTCATCCCTATGAACGCACGTAGCATGCACACCCTACCCTCATGAGCACCTATGAGATACTGACCCGACATCTTGAGACTGATGAAGTTGCCACATGCGTCTCATAGTCAACGAAAACATCTTCTCCCACTGAACAAACATCGTCGGAAAGCCTGAAATAAATGCAGGAAAATGAGAGCATCAATGCCAAGTCTAGGACTTGAACCTTGGTGGGCTAGTTACACCACAACAAACCTAACCACGTGTACGCTCAATTCGCGATTGGGTTGAGATTGAGATAATGTTGTGGGAAGGGTGAACATTGACGGAAATATGCCCTAGAGGCAATAATAAAGTTGTTGTTTTATATTATATTTCCTTATTCATGATAAAGGTTTATTATTCATGCTAGAATTGTATGATCAGAAACTTAAATACATGTGTGAATACATAAACAAATAAAGTGTCCCTAGTAAGCCTCTACTAGACTAGCTCATTGATAAAAGATGGTTAAAGTTTCCTAACCATAGACATGTGTTGTCATTTTATAACAGGATCACATCATTAGGAGAATGATGTGATGGACAAGAACCATCCTTTAGCTTAGCATAATGATCGTTCAGTTTATTGCTATTGCTTTCTTCATGTCAAATACATATTCCTTTGACTATGAGATTATGCAACTCCTGGATACCGGAGGAATACCTCGTGTGCTATCAAACATCACAACGTAATTGGGTGATCATAAAGATGCTCTACAGGTATCTCTGAAGGTGTTTATTGAGTTGGCATAGATCGAGATTAGGATTTTTCACTCCGAGTATCAGAGAGGTATCTCTGGGCCCTCTCGGTAAGACACATCATAAGCTTGCAAGCAAAGGACTAAGGAGTTAGTCACAAGGTGATGTATTACAGAACGAGTAAAGAGATTTGCTGGTAACAAGATTGAACTAGGTATATAGATACCGACGATCGAATCTCGGGTAAGTAACATACCGATGGACAAAGGGAATTACGTATGTTGTCATAAGGTTCGGCCAATAAAGATCTTCGTAGAATATGTAGGAGCCAATATGGGCATCCAGGTTACGCTATTGGTTATTGACCGGAGAGGTGTATCGGTCATGTCTACATAGTTCTCGAACCCGTAGGGTCCGCACGCTTAACATTCGTTGACGATATAGTGTTATGTGAGTTATATGATTTGGTGACTGAATATTGCTCGGAGTCCCGGATGAGATCACGGACATGACGAGAAGTCTCGAAATGGTCGAGAGGTAAAGATTGATATATAGGATGATTGTATTCGGACACCGAAAGAGTTTCGGAGTGCACCGGGTAGTCATCGGGTCACTGGAAGGGGTTCCGGACACCCCTGATAAGTGTATGGGCCTAATGGGCCAAAGGGGGGACATACCAGCCCCTGGTGCGCCCCTTCTTTGGACAACAGGCCCTAAGGGAAGGAAAGGGGGGAGGGCAAGCCCCTCCTGCCTTTCCCTCTCATGGGAGAAAGGAAAGGGGGGGGGGGCACCACCCTCCCCTGCTGTCGGTGTCAAAACCGGCGGATCTCGGGTAGGGGGTCCCGAACTATGCGTCTAGGCGGATGGTAACAGGAGACAAGGGACACGGTGTTTTTACCCAGGTTCGGGCCCTCTCGATTGAGGTAATACCCTACTCCTGCTTGATTAATATTGATGATATGGGTAGTACAAGAGTAGATCTACCACGAGATCAAGGAGGCTAAACCCTAGAAGCTAGCCTATGGTATGATTGTTGTTCGTCCTACAGACTAAAACCCTCCGGTTTATATAGACACCGGATAGGTTAGGGTTACACAGAGTCGGTTACAATGGTAGGAGATCTACATATCCGTATCGCTAAGCTTGTCTTCCACGCCAAGGAAAGTCCCATCCGGACACGGGACGAAGTCTTCAATCTTGTATCCTCATAGTCCAGGAGTCCGGCCAACGGTGATAGTTCGGCTATCCGGACACCCCCTAATCCGAGACTCCCTCAGTAGCCCCCGAACCAGGCTTCAATGACGATGAGTCCGGCGCGTTGATTGTCTTCGGCATTGCGAGGCGGGTTCTTCTCCAAATTCCATATACTTGTCGAATAGTGTCCGGCTTCTGATAAATGCTGCGCTCCTTGGCTTCTACGCCCAATAATGGCCATCTCCACGTGTTTGAATGAATAAGAAAAGCCAGAGTATTTTTACACTTACCTCCCTAGCTGGGCAAATGAGCTGCCTATAAGAGGGGCGAGGATCTAGATCTGAGTCACCATCCCTCCTTCGCGAGCTTTCATCGGAGCGCCTCTGACCAAAGCCCATTCCATCATGGACAATCGACGCGGCTCCTCCTCTCGCGCTCCCAGCCCTCAGCCTGGAAATTGGGAGAGATGCTCAGTCCCGCATAGCGAGCTAGTTATACTCCAAACCAAAGGATTTCTTCCCCGACCTTCATGGTTCGGTTCGAGCGGACTTGCCACCAACAAAGGCGGAAAGCAAGCGGAGAGTGTCCCGATCCCTCTAAAGGAGAGCGGTTATGCTTCATCTCTTATCTAGTAAGAGGACTCGGATTTCAATCCATCCGTTTCTCCGGGGCTCTTGGAGTTCTCTGACCTCAGTTGCACCACCTTACTCCTGCCTCCATCTTGCACATCGCGGGCTTCGTGGCCCTTTGCGAACTGTTCTTGGCGTCGAGGCTCATTTCGGGCTGTGGAAGAGATTATTCTGCCTAGTACCCCGTTCTCATGAGGGGTCAATATATCAAGTGGGCGGAGCCGAGCTATGGCGCATCGCGGGACGGATACCTATCCGGAACCCCAAAGAAAGCGTCCGAAGACTGGCCTTGAATGGTTTTACATGGAGGGCGTCCGCTGCGGATCCTGTTTGGATCGGCCTTCGGAGTTAGCAATGCTCCTCTGAAGAAGCGCCTAAGCTGGTGCCCTCGGAGCCCCGGAGAAAATGACCGGGATGTCCTCTACTTGATGAGCGAATAAGATTCTTGGCTCATGCGGATTGACCTTGATTGGAGTCATGGCAATCTGCATTATGAGGAGTGCAGCCGCTCCAATATAGGGGCCACCCATGTGGGACTTCAGCGGGAGGAAGATGCCACCGCCATGGCGCAAAGGGCGGGATCGGTCACCGAACTGGTGAAGATCTTATGCGCCATGTATAAAGGGAGGAGGAGGATTTCCTCGCGTCAATCCGAAGGAGTTTTCTTGAATAATCCTCGAAGCTGGGTAAGCAAACATTTTGTGGCCTGTCCGATCCATGTTCCGTGGTTAAATATCTCATTTCATGGTTTCTCTGCAGGGCTGCGCCGGGCTGTGGAGAAGATACAGCCCGCCCCACAAAACGAGGATCCGGGCGGTCCCTCGATCCGACCTCGAAGAGGATCCGGATATAAAGGTGGAGTTGATCGGCGGGTATTCCACCAACTTAGCATCGACAATGCTTTGGTTGCCATTACGGCCGATTACCGGAATACTTCCAGCCCATGATGGCGAGACCAAGGTCCCAATATTCGATAATGACCCATCCGTGCTTATTTCTCGATCACCGTATACCAATGGTGTTTAGAGGGGTACCTTCAAGGCAGGAAGCCGAGCCAGCGGCTGGCCAACAAGGGGCGTCTGCCCCGCATGAGCTAAAAAGTGCGGTCGGATCGAAACTCCGCCCATAGCGGTATGGCGTGTCACCATGTTCCTAGGATTGATTCTGAAGGCGTACTAACAACGGCGCTCTTTTCGGGAAAAAGCGCTCGCCGGGCCGAGTCGGAGAGGTTATAATCGAACCTCCGCCGGCCGGGCTCCAAAGCCGGGTCCATAAGCGGAGGCGAACACGAGGCGTCGTCGGATGCTCCTCCGAGCGAGAGGATGCCGACAGATTGTCCGCCACCAACTCCGAGGTGGAGGCGCCTTGAATCACAGGCGCCGCCGAACAGTTCTTCGTGACGCATGTTTCTCCCAAGAGGCCTTGAATGCCTTCAATTGGAGATCGCACCTCCGTGCCGCTCAAGATGGTCTAGCGAGCCACGGAGGCAGTATGTAAAGGACATACGGGTAAGGAAATTTGACGATTATATATGCAGTAGCCCCGAGACTTAAAATAGTTAGAATAACTGATTTAAGGATCATTTGTTATCTGAGGATCTTACAAAAGAGAGTACCCGACTATCACGGAGCTTGAAGAGTGCAAGGCCCAACTTGAGGCCGCACTAGCCGCTTCTGAGGGGAGCCACAGAGACCCCCCTCGGTAATATCGCTTCAAAAGATAAATAGTTTATGAAGTGCGGCGGGTGTGTAAATCGACAAAAACATTGCAGATGGCGCGGACTAGATCCGGACAAGCAACAGCTCTTGCGCCAGCTAAAGGCGGCGAGGCGTGCTTACGAGTGCGGCGGGAGAGAAAATAACCTCAAGATGCCAACACCAAGCTGGGTGAGGAACTAAAGGATGTTCGTGCCCGGTTATCCGACTCCGTAAAGGAGAATCGGTAACCGTCGCGGCATTTTCGATAAGTGCTTGGCGAACTTTGAAAGAGTTGGCGAGGAAGGCGACTAACATAGACATGTATGTAGGTTTGCTCACAGGTCATCTGAGGAGGAGATGCCCAGTTCTTGGTGATCTTCTTCCCGAATTGCGTCGGCTGCACAAACGAGTCCGGCGGTGATGAAAGGCGTCGGCCAGCCTTGTGGCCATCTATCTCCCCCCGAAGGCATTGGGGAGCTGGCAGACCCGGCTTCAAGGAGCACAGCGGCGCTTCCGACTATGGAAGATATCGGCCTGCCGTCAAAGGCGCCGAGGAGGCCGGGCCATGGTAAAGGCAGCGGTACGAAGGTGACCCAAACCACATGGCGAGGTCGGACTGTGGGGCTGATGGGATGGAGATCCTGTAAGTTAGTGTCTGGCCAAGTAGAATTGGCGCCAAGTATTCAACAAGATTGTAAATTAGATAGCCTATTAGATGGCATTGAGGAGGAATACAATGAGTCGAGTTGACTATGTAAAAATATGACATGAAAAAATGTCTTCTAGCGGATTGTAGATCGTTTGTCATAGCGGACCTTTTAAGCCGACCTCGGGACCCAATAGTCCGGTGTGTCCGAATACCTTCATGGTTATATAAGAACCGGGGTATGCATGGAGACAAAGGCGTAGGGGTCATTATTGCTGTATCGGACAAGTGCCCAACTAGTTATGTTATATTACATGGGTAGTAAGAAACATCTTCCAGGAGAATAGTTCCGTTAAGGGTTCCTTTATTTGGGATGCATGCCCTAAAGTGCATGTCAAAGCTGCTATGAAAGCAGAAAATCATCCGGGGCAGATGGGTAAATAGTTAAAATCATCTTTCAGTTCACCGACCGAATATTCCCTTAAAACGCTAGCTTTCGGCTTCACCGGTCTGAGGTACACATCCGGTGACCCGGCGATAACAATCGCGAGAGGTGCTCCTTTACCACCTAGCGAACAATCGGGAGCGTGAGGGTAAGCAGAGAGCCGACAACCCAGCTTGGCCAAAACTTAAGTCATATCAATGCATATAATGGTGAATAAAAGGTACATGCGGAAGTTTAGCATGTGTTGGGCATAAAGCCCGTATAAATAAGCTTCATTAAAGAAGCCCCGGTATAATGGTAGCGGACAGCGTGTCAAGTATGTCTTGAAAAAAGCGCAAGCGAGCCTCTAGAGGCTTCAAGAAGAAGGAGGAGGAAGGAGATAAATAAAAGACAGCAAAAATAGAAAATGTGGGCGGAGGAAGGAGGCGAACTTGGAGTCCGGCGCTTAAGCGTAGAATCTTCGTGAGCGGGCTGCGTTCCATGGGTTCGGCTCGAGTCGGTTATCCGATCGTTTCACGAGATGGTATGCTCCGCCGGTCGGGACCTGGTCGATGATGAAGGTCCTTCCCATTTGGGCTTGAGTTTGTCCTTTTTCTTGTCCGGCAGGCGTAGAACTAGTTTGCCAACGTTATAAGCTTTGGCCCGTACTTCCCTGCTTTGATATCTTCGAGCCTGCTGTTCATAGAATGCGGAACGAGCTTTTGCCACGTCGCGCTCCTCCTCCAATGCGTCCAAACTGTCCCGCCGATCGAGCTCGGCTTCTCTTTCTTCATACATGCGCCGCGAGGTGAGTCATGTATTATGTCATGAGGCAAGACTGCCTCTGTGCTGTACACCATAAAGAATGGTGTGAATCCGGTAGTACGATTGGCGTGGTCCGCAGCCCCAGTAGTGAGTCGAGCTCCTCAACCCGGTCGTGTTAGATTCCTTGAGGACCGCACTAGTGCTGGGTTTAATGCCGCTCATGATTAGACCATTTGCTCGTTCGACTTGGCGTTGGTTTGAGGTGATAGGCGAGGCGTGTCGAGCTTGATTCCCATGTTTTTGCACCATAATTTGACCTCATCGGCCGTGAAGTTGGTGCCGTTATCGATGATGATCTTGTGGGGACACCGTAACGGTGCACTACCCCGATATGAAGTCTATCTGGTCCGGATTCGCCGTTTTAACGAGCTTGGCCTCTATCCATTTGGTGAATTTATCCACCATGACCAATAGGTATTTTTGCTTGTTGGTTCCTCCCTTAAGGGGTCCAACCATGTCAAGCCCCTGGACCATGACGGCCGGTGATGGGTATAGTTTTGAGGGCGGTGGGTGGCATGTGGCTTTGGTTAGCAAAAAGCTGGCAACCGACGCATCGTTGGACTAAATCCTGCGCATCTGCCCGGGCCGTCGGCCAATAAAATCCTGTACGGAAGGCCTTGCCTACAAGGGCCCGGGCTGCGGCGTGGTGCCCACCCAGTCCGGCATGAATTTCAGCCAGGAGGTTTCGCCCTTCCTCTTCGGAGATACACCTTTGAAGGACTCCTGTAGTGCTTTTCTTATAAAGCTCTCCCTCATGGACTTTGTAGGCTTTAGATCGCCGTACTATGCAGCGAGCCTCATTTTGGTCTTCGGGGAGTTCCTGCCTAGTTAGGTAGGCTAGGAATGGTTCCGTCCACGGGGCGATAACCGCCATTATTTCGTGGGCGGAGGGTGTTATCTCGGGGGTAGAGCCTCCGATTGTGTCGAGTGTTGGCGTCGAGGCGGTGCGGTTGGGTCCGGATTTATTTCGGACTCCCTTCCCATAATACGGATGGCTTGAACAGCCGTTCGAGGAAGATGTTAGGCGGGGCGGCATCGCGTTTTGCACCGATGCGTGCCAATATGTCCGCCACCTGGTTGTTATCCGAGCTATATGATGAAATTGAGCCCTTGAACCGTGCTTGACATTTTAGGACCGCATTGCGGTATGCTGCCATTTTGGCTCTTTGGCATCAAAGTCTCCGTTTATTTGAGATATCGCGACGTTGAATCTCGCGCACCTCTAGGCGTTTAATGCCCATGGAGACGCCATCCGGAGGCCGTGCGAAGGGCCTCGTATTCGGCTGCGTTGTTGGAGTCCGTATACATTATCGAAGGATGTATTGGACTGTGTCCCGGTTGGGGGCGTCGGGGCGATACCAGCCCCTAGGCCGCCAACATTTTGGAGCCGTCAAAGTGCATGATCAATTGGAGTATCGCCGTACTCTTTAGGGAGTTCGACTTGGTCCATTCGCCGCGAAGTCGGCCAAAACCTGCGACTTAATAGCTCGTCGTGGCTTATAAGTTATGTCGAATGGAAGGAGCTCTATGGCCCATTTAGCAATCCGGCCCGTCGCCTCGCGGTTGTTTATAATGTCGTTAAGAGGTACTTCAGAGGCTACCGTTATCGAACACTCTTGAAAGTAGTGTCGCAGCTTCCGGGATGCCATGAACACCGCGTATGCTATCCTTTGATAGTGTGGGTGCGGGACTTGCATGGAGTTAGGACGGTGGACACATAGTAAACCGGTTTTGAAGAGGGAACCGGTGCCGTCCGTTCTCGTTCGACAACGAGCACCATGGCGACAACTTGATGTGTTGCGGCGATATATAATAGCATTGGTTCGCCACGTTGGTATGACCAGGACGGTTGTTGCCAAAATGGCCTTTATTTCTTGAGTCCGGCCGTGGCGGCATCCGTCCACTCGAAGTGTTCGGTCTTGCCGGAGGAGGCGGTAAAGGGTAACACCTTTTCTCCCAAGCGGGAAATAAAGCGGCTTAGAGCCGCTCGCATCCCGTCAATTTTGTATTTGTTTGAGGTATTTTGGAACATCAATTGTGTGAGCTCGGATCTTGGCTGGGTTTGCTTCAATTCCTCTACGGACACAATGAAGCCAGGAGCTTTCCGGCTGGAGCCAAGAGCGCATTTTCGGATTGAGCTTGATGTCATATTTTGAAGATTGTCGAATGTGAGCCTCAAGTCGTCTACTAGAGTTTCGTCATGCTTGGTTTTGGCGACCACGTCATCTACATATGCTTCCTTTGTTTTGCCGATCTGGTTTGCGGACATATACGAATCATGCGCTGATATGTTGCTTGGCATTTTTGAGTCCAAAGGGCATTGTGTTGAAGCGAGCGGGCCATATGGAGTGATGAATGCTGTTGCAGCTTAGTGCAGCTCCGCCATCTTGATTTGGTGGTAGCAGATGCAGCGTCGAGGAAGCACAATGAGTCGTGTCCTCTTTGTAGCGTCGATAATTTGATCAATTCGAGGGAGGGAAGGGATCCTTTGGGCAAGCCTTATTAAGGTCTTTAAAATCAACACATAGGCGCCGGATTTATCCTTCTTTGGTACCATCACCAGGTTTGCTAGCCAGCCGGATGTTTTATATCTCACGATGAATCCGGCTTCCAAAAGTTTGGCTAGCTCCTCTCCCATGGCCTATCTCTTGGGTTGGAAAAGCGCCGAAGAGCCTGTTTGGTGGCTTGAATCCTTTTAGGATATTTAGGCTGTGCTCGGCCAGCCGACATGGGATTCTGGCATGTCGAAGGGTGCCGAGCAAAGATGTCCCGATTTTCTCGTAGAAATTCTCGTAGTCTGGCGTCTACATCAGGGTTTAATTGTGCCCCAATGGAGGCCGTCTTTGCGGGGTCCGTTGGGTGGACTTGGAATTTGACTATTTCATCCGCTGGTTTAAAAGAGGTGGACTTGGATCTTTTATCAAGTATCACATCGTCCCTGTTCATCGTGGAGCGCATCGCCGTGAGTTCCTCGGCCGCTAGGGCTTCGGATAGTGCCTCGAGGGCTAGTGCAGCTGTCTTGTTTTCAGCGCGGAGTGCTATGTTCGGATCACTAGCGAGAGTGATGATTCCGTTAGGTCCGGGCATTATAAGCTTCATGAACCCATAATGGGGTATAGCTTGAAAAATTGTGAATGCCTCTCGTCCTAATAAAGCATGATATCCGCTGTTGAACGGGGCCACTTGAAATGTGACCTCCTCGGACCTGTAATTGTCCGGCGAGCCGAACAATACGTCCATTGTGATTTTTCCTGTGCAGCATGCTTCCGGCTAGGGATTATTCCTCTAAAGGTTGTGCTGCTTCGCTCAATGCGGTTCGATCTATTTCCATTTTTGGAGGGTTTCCTCATAGATGAGGTTTAGTCCGCTGCCGCCATCCATGAGTACCTTAGTAAAGCTAAGCCGTCCACTATCGGACCGAGGACCAATGCGGTGGTGCTCGTGTTGTTGAATTTAGGTTAAATCACGGCATTAAAGGTAATAACCGTGTCCTCCATGGATTTATTGTTGCTACTTGGTAGACTTGGCAAGGTTGCGGAGTGTTCGTTTTGCATGTTATTTGATGCGAAAGTCTCAAAGACTATTAACACCGTCTTGGTGTTCTTTGGGCTGGGATTACGAAGCTAGAAGCTCTTCGCCACTTTTGGCCACCTGCCGTAGTATCCAACATGCTCGAAGGCTATGAGTTGGAGTGGCGCCCTCTGTCTTGTGAATTTTGCAGGTCCGTTTAGCCAACCCTCGATGCGGTTCCGTACCCTTTAGGGGTTTTGGTTTTTGTGTTCAACCAGGTGCTTGGTAATGATGCACCCTTTTATTTCGGACTAGGGATGTATTGGGGCGGATTATCCCAAAATTTACTTCGGTTTTCGAGCGCTCTCCATCATACAGATACTTTTGTACTATGGTCACCAAGTCGGCAAAGCGTGTAATTTCGCGACGATTTATGGCGTTTAGGATTCCCTTGTCCGTGCAATATTGCAGAAAATTGGGATTCGTCCTCCTCTCGGCGATCCTTTATCCTGTCCATAACCGGGAGGAATCGGCCCGATAATGATGTCTTGTTTCAGCGGGCTCTTGCGAATTCGGGATAGATCGCTAATGTTTGGGTGGGCGGGTGGAACGGATCCGGAACCCGTCAATTTAAGACCGAGGGGCGGAAGTTTCGAACTTCGGAAGTTTGGATTTTGAATGCTATCAATGAATCCATCCGTCGCTGACTTTAAGTTCGAGGCTTGATCGACATCCGCCCTCTCTGAGGAATCCGGCATGGAGGATCGGGAATCGGACGTAGCTAGTCCTTAAAATAGAAGAAGAATCACCGCATTGCTCCTCTATCACAGCAACATGATGGGTAGCACAGGGAGAGTTGATCTCTCTCGGATCGGTTTAGGCCCAATCCGGTCGTGATGCGTGGCGACTCGAGGCGGCGATGTGATCCAAGAGCTCGTTTACGGAGGAGAGCTCGATCGGATCTAACTGTTCGGCAAGTTCCGAATTAACGTGAAGATTGGTTTCAATGAATCGAGAAGTAATCGTCGGCGCGGTGGCCGAACTGGCGGTTATAAGAAAACCACCTAGCGAAGAGTCGACCCGGTGGCCAAGGCTCCTTTGGCGATAGTATCGTCTTTAAAGGCGGGATGAGGCATCCTTCGGCGGCGGCAACGCAGAGGAACTCTCAATGAAAGCACCAATGTCGGTGTGAAAACCGGCGGATCTCGGGTAGGGGTCCCGAACTGTGCGTCTAGGCGGATGGTAACAGGAGACAAGGGACACGATGTTTTTACCCGGTTGGGCCCTCTCGATGGAGGTAATACCCTACTCCTGCTTGATTAATATTGATGATATGGGTAGTACAAGAGTAGATCTACCACGAGATCAAGGAGGCTAAACCCTAGAAGCTAGCCTATGGTATGATTGTTGTTCATCCTATGGACTAAAACCCTCCGGTTTATATAGACACCGGATAGGTTAGGGTTACACAGAGTCGGTTACAATGCTAGGAGATCTACATATCTGTATCGCCAAGCTTGCCTTCCACGCCAAGGAAAGTCCCATCCGGACACGGGACGAAGTCTTCAATCTTGTATCTTCATAGTCCAGGAGTCCGGCCAACGATGATAGTTCGGCTATCCGGACACCCCCTAATCCGGGACTCCCTCACCTGCCTTTCCCCCGCACCTATATAAGGCAGGAGGGAGCGCGGCTTGGGAGGGACTCCAAGTAGGATTCCTCCTACTTGGGCGCCTCCTTTGGCTGCTCCTCCGTCCCTCCCACCTATATATATGTGGGAAGGGGGCGCCTAGCACATAACAGACAATTACCTAGCCATGTGCGGCGCCCCCCTCCATCATTTACACCCCCGGTCATATTTTCGTAGTGCTTAGGTGAAGCCCTGCGGAGATCACTTCACCATCACCGTCAGCACGCCTTCGTGCTGCCGAAACTCATATACTACCTCACTACCTTGCTGGATCAAGAAGGCGGAGGACGTCACCGAGCTGAACGTGTGCAGAACGCGGAACTGTCGTACATTCGGTACTTGGTCGGTTGGAGCGCGAAGAAGTTCGACTACATCAACCGTGTTTTTAAACGCTTCCGCTTATGGTCTACGAGGGTACGTAGACACACTCTCCCCCTCTCATTGCTATGCATCTCCTTGATAGATCTTGCGTGTGCGTAGACAATTTTTTGTTTTCCATGCAACCTTTCCCAACAGTAGCATCATGAGCCAGGTCTATGCATAGATGATATGCATGAGTAAAACACAAAGAGTTGTGGGTGGTGATAGTCATACTGCTTACCACCAACGTCTTATTTTGATTCTGTGGTATTGTGGGATGAAATGGTGGCTGGCGGGTGTCCTTACATGTCCATTGATACGTCTCCGTCGTATCTACTTTTCCAAACACTTTTGCCCTTGTTTTGGACTCTAACTTGCATGATTTGAATGGAACTAACCGGATCGACTTTGTTTTTCAGCAGACTTTCCATGGTGTTATTTATGTGCAGAAACAAAAGTTCTCGGAATGACCTGAAACTCCACGGAACATCTATTTGGAAAATAAGAAAAATACTTGTAGAAAAAGCCATGTCAGGGGCCCACACCCTGTCCATGAGGGTGGAGGGCGCGCCCCTACCTCGTGGGCCCCCTGACGCTCCACCGACCTCAACTCCAACTCCATATATTCACTTTTGGTGAGAAAAAAAATCAGAGAGAAGGATTCATTGCGTTTTATGATATGGAGCCGCCGCCAAGCCCTAAAACCTCTCGGGAGGGCTGATCTAGAGTCCGTTCGGGGCTTCGGAGAGGGGGATTCGTCGCTGTCGTCATCATCAACCATCCTCCATCACCAATTTCATGATGCTCACCGCCGTGCATGAGTAATTCCATCGTAGGCTTGCTGGACGGTGATGGGTTGGATGAGACCTATCATGTAATCGAGTTAGTTTTGTTAGGGTTTGATCCCTAGTATCCACTATGTTCTGAGATTGATGTTGCTATGACTTTGCTATGCTTAATGCTTGTCACTAGGGCCCGAGTGCCATGATTTCAAATCTGAACCTATTATGTTTTCATGAATATATGTGAGTTCTTGATCCTATCTTGCAAGTCTATAGTCACCTACTATGTGTTATGATCCGGCAACCCCGAAGTGACAATAATCGGGACCACTCCCGGTGATGACCATAGTTTGAGGAATTCACGTATTCACTATGTGCTAATGCTTTGTTCCGGTACTCTATTAAAAGGAGGCCTTAATATCCCTTAGTTTCCATAAGGACCCCGCTGCCACGGGAGGGTAGGACAAAAGATGTCATGCAAGTTCTTTTCCATAAGCACGTATGACTATATTCGGAATACATGCCTACATTGCATTGATGAATTGGAGCTAGTTCTGTGTCACCCTATGTTATGACTGTTACATGATGAACCGCATCTGGCATAATTCTCCATCAACGATCCAATGCCTACGAAATTTTCACATATTGTTCTCCGCTTACTTACTTTTCCGTTGCTATTGTTACAATCACTACAAAATACCAAAAATGTTACTGTTGCTACCGTTACCTTTTGTTACCGTTACCACTACTATCATATTACTTTCCTACTAAATACTTTGCTGCAGATACTAAGTTATCCAGGTGTGGTTGAATTGACAACTCAACTGCTAATACTTGAGAATATTCTTTGGCTCCCCTTGTGTCGAATCAATAAATTTGGGTTGAATACTCTACCCTCGAAAACTGTTGTGATCCCCTATACTTGTGGGTTATCAAGACTATTTTCTGGCGCCATTGCCGGGGAGCATAGCTCTATTCTTTGAGTCACTTGGGAGTTATATCTGCTGGTCACTATGAAGAACTTGAAAGACGCTAAGACAACAATTTATCCCTCAACTACGAGGGAGGTAAGGAACGCCATCTAGCTCTGCACTTGATTCACCTTCTTTTGAGTAAGCTTGCGACACCTAAACCTTCTTCGCTATTCGATTACGATATGTCGCATGTTATTGATGATGCCACTTCTGCTATGCATGATACTTATGATGAAACTACTTCTATGCTTGATACTACTGTGCCACTTGGTGAATTTATTGATGAACAACTTGCTAGGGTTAGAGAGAATGAAATTATTGATAATATTGATGAAAGTGATGATGAAGACTCTTCCCCTAATAAATATGAATTGCATGTTGTGCCTGAGGTCTATGTTATGGATGAAGCGATTGCTAAAGAAATTTTTTCTTGCAATGATAGATATGATGTTAAGAAATTATTAGCTAAATGGAAGCAGCAATCTCTTAATGCTAGAATGAAACCTAACCCTGCTTTTGCTACTTCACCTATCTATGTTACTGATAAGGATTATGAATTCTCTGTTGATCCTGATATAATTACTTTGGTTGAATCTAATCCTTTTCATGGCTATGAATCTGAAACTGTTGTGGCACATCTTACTAAATTAAATGATATAGCCACCCTGTTCACTAATGATGAGATAACTCGTTACCTTTATATTCTTAAAATATTTCCGTTCTCATTAAAGGGTGATGCTAAAATATGGTTTAACTCTCTTCATCCTGGTTGTGTGCGTAGTCCCCAGGATATGATTTATTACTTCTCTACTAAATATTTCCCTGCTCATAAGAAACAAGCTGCTTTAAGGGAAATATATAATTTTGGGCAAATTGAAAAGGAGAGTCTCCCACAAGCTTGGGGGAGGCTTCTCCGATTACTTAATGCTTTGCATGATCATCCTCTTAAGAAAAATGAAATACTTGATATCTTTTATAATGGACTAACCGATTCTTCCAGAGATTACCTGGATAGTTGTGTTGGTTTACTTTTTCGAGGAAAGAACACCGATGAAGCTGAAATTCTATTGAATAATATGTTGACAAATGAAAATAATTGGACACTTCCTGAGCCAGCTCCTGAGCCTATTCCTAAACCAACTCCGAAGAAGAGAGGTGTTCTATTTCTCAGTCCTGAAGATATGCAAGAGGCAAAGAAATCTATGAAAGAAAAAGGTATTAAAGCTGAAGATGTTAAGAATTTACCTCCTATTGAAGAAATACATGGTCTTAATTTACCACCTGTTGAAGAAATATATGATCCTAATCCATTACCTATTAAAGAAACTCATGGTCTTGATAACCCAACATAGGAAGTAAAGATAAATTCTCTCTATAGATTTGATGTAGGTGATATTCCTCACTATAAGTCTGCTAGACAATGCTTAGAAGAGTTTGATAATTTTATTGTCAAACAAGAAAACTTCAATGCTTATTTTGGTAGACAATTGAAATACAATTCCGATATGCTTGAACACTTGGGTGATTATATGTCTAGAGTTAAAGGTGAACTTAAAATCATTACTAAACATGCTTCTATGGTTACTACTCAAGTAGAACAAGTGCTTAAAGCTTAGAATGATTTGCTCAATGAATTGAATAGTAAGAAAAATGACTATGTTGTTAGAGTGGCTACTAGAACTGGTAAGATGACTCAGGAACCTTTGTATCCTGAAGGCCACCCTAAGAGAATTGAGAAAGATTCTCAGAGAAATAATACTGAGGCACCTAGTTCTTCTAAAAAGAAGAAAAAGAAAAATGATATGACTTTGCATGCTTCTAGTGAACCTATTGCTGAACCACCTGAGAATCCAAATGATATTTCTATTTCTGATGCTGAAACACAATCTGGTAATGAACATGAACCTAATGAAAATGTTAATGATGATGTTCATGATGATGCTCAACCTAGTAATGATAATGATGTAGAAATTGAACTGCTATTGATCTTGATAACCCACAATCAAAGAATCAACGTTATGATAAGAGAGACTTTGTTGCTAGGAAACATGGTAAAGAAAGAGAACCATGGGTTCGAAACCCATGCCTTTTCCTCCCAAACCATCCAAGAAAAGGATGATGAGGATTTTGAGCGCTTTGCTGAAATGATTAGACCTATCTTTTATGTATGCGATTAAGCGATATGCTCAAAATGAATCCTTATGCTAAGTATATGAAAGATATTGTCACTAATAAGAGAAAGATACCGGAAGCTGAAATTTCCACCATGCTTGCTAATTATACTTTTAAGGGTGGAATACCAAAGAAACTTGGAGATCCAGGAGTACCTACTATACCATGCTCCATTAAAAGAAACTATGTTAAAACTGCTTTATGTGATCTTGGAGTCGGTGTTAGTGTTATGCCTCTCTCTTTATATCGTAGACTTGATTTGAATAAGTTGACACCTACTGAAATATCTTTGCAAATGGCTGATAAATCAACTGCTATACCTGTCGGTATTTGTGAGGATGTGCCTGTTGTGGTTGCAAACGTTACTATTTTAACGGACTTTGTTATTCTTGATATTCCCGAGGACGATAGTATGTCTATTATTCTTGGAAGACCTTTTTTGAATACTGCAGGGGCTGTTATTGATTGCAACAAAGGCAATGTCACTTTTCATGTTAATGGTAATGAGCATACGGTACACTTTCCGAGGAAACAACCTCAAGTCCACAGTATCAATTCTATTGGAAAAATTCCATCGATTATTTTTGGAGGTTTTGAATTTCCTCTTCCTACTGTCAAGAAGAAATATGATATTCTTATTATTGGGGATGTCCATATCCCCATTGAGGTAACATAGTGTTATTCGAAATTTCTCCGGTTCCATGTTATTCGGAATGAGTTTGTTAACAAGACTTGATCAACCTTGTTAGTGGATTCCTTTTGATGAGCATGAGATGGATGAAACTAGAAGGCACAACCTTCTGTACCCTCTTTCTACTTTCTGTTATTTAGTTGAAATAAAGTAAAAATAAGTATTTTCCTGTCTGTTTTCTGATTTATCCGTGCAATGTAAAAATACCCCGAAAATAAAAGTTCTCCAAATGCCCTGAAAATGAAATATGATTTTTTTTTCTAGAATATTTGAGAATATCTGGCACTGAGAACACAGCAGGAGGGGAAAGCACCAGGCCACGAGGGTGGAGGGCGCGCCCTACCCCCTGGGCGCGCCCCCTACCTCGTGGGCCCATGATGGCTTCCCTCCACTTATTCCTGCACCCACACACTTCTTCTTCCTCCCAAAAAAATCACCATCCAACTCAAGCACGAGTTCTAGCTCATTTTGCTGCGATTTTTGATCTCCTTGCTCAAAGCACCTCTCACAAAACTGCTTGGGGAGATTGTTCCTTGGTATGTGACTCCTCCATTTGTCCAATTAGTTTTTGTTCTAGTGCTTTGTTCATTGCAAATTTGTGCTGCCTAGGTGACCATGTTCTTGAGCTTGCATGTCAAATTTATATGGTTCCAAGTAGTTCTAATGCATGATATAGGCTCTAGGCACTTGTAGAAGTAGTTGCTATCAATTTTATTGAGTTTGGTTCATTTTTATTTGAAGTTACTAAAAATTTCAGAAATTTTTCAGAGGAAGAAATATGCTTAGGAAAATGTTCCAAGGTGGTTCTTCAAGGAAGCGAAGACCCACGCTTGCAATGCGTGATGCTGACGATGAGCCACCAAGGGACGCTCCAGTGCGGCCTTGTGAATGGCCTTCAGAAAACTTTATGGATCGAGCGGAAATCAAGGAAGAATTTAACGCATATCTGCGTAACGCTGATCTTGTGAGCTTCGAGGCAGAGAAGTGCCGCCAATACCACTATCTCACTAGTTCATTTGTGAGGAGGTTTGAATTTTCATCTTCACGTAATTCTCCAACTGTCCTTTTTGATCTCTATGAAAAATCTTATACTATGGACTTAGAGGATTTTACCACTGCTTGCAAACTTCCACAATGGGGTAGTGCTAGTGAACCCCGCAAATCTGAATTTAGAAGTTTTGTTGCTAGTGTAACTGTGGGGGAATCTAGAGATATAGCTAAAGCTACCATAGGGAGCATCTATTTTCCTGCTATACATTATTTTGCTCTCTTCATAGGTAGATGCATAAATGGTAAGGATGAAGCATGTCACATATGTGCCCCTGACCTCAGTATTCTTAGGAGTGCTGTGTTAGGAGACAAATCTTATAATTTGGGAGCCATTGTTGCACGTAGGTTGCATCATAATAGATTTAATGGAGATTTCTTTGGTGGAATTTATGCAACCCGCTTAGCTAATTTTCTTGGTGTGGACATACGTAATGATGATATTGAATTGCCTCTTGCTTACCTAGACTTTAATGCTACAGTTCACCACCAGTTTGTTGAGAGGAATGAATCACCTCTCCATTATCGCTTAATCTTTGACAGATGTCGTGCTGTCCGTATTACTCTCCCTGCTCCTGCCTTCTTTGATTACCAGGCAAAAGGAAGATATGTTATTACCAGAGAGGAGGCAAATGAGTACGAGAGGAGGGCGGAGGCAGCTCGCCGCCACGCTGCAACTCAGGAGGCGATAGCCGCTGCATCGCAGTACGACCCTTGCTACAACTATGGATATCAGCTAGGCCATCCGTGGCAATAAACCAACTTAGGCCAAAAGCCTAAGCTTGGGGGAGTACGTATTTCTCACCGACATTACATTCATGTTCACACACTCATTGCTAGATGTCGGTGCTCATACTCTTTCACTGTAATATCCATGCTAGTTTATTTTCTTTTTCTTGCTTTCTTCTTGTGTGTTTGATCCAAAAAAAAAATTAGTGTAGCTTTTAGTTAGTTTACTTTCTTGCTGTAGTAGCAATAATTAAAAAGAAAACCCAAAAAGATTTCCTGTTCTTCTTTTGCTTGTTGGGAGCTTTCCCGTGTAAATAGTTTTATTTCTTTTCTTTTCTTTGGGGGCCGATAGGAGAAGACCATGATTAAATTGTTGAAGTGGCTCTTATATGCATTATTGTTGATTTAACCAAGAGCCCATATTGCCTTGTCTTCTCCTGTTTATTGAATGCTCGCAGATTCCAGCTTAGTCCAATGCACGTTCCCTCTTATTATTTTCACATCGTTCGATCGTGCAAGTGAAAGGCAATTATGACGATATATGATGGACTGACTGAGATGAGAAAAGATGGTATGAACTCGGCCTCTCTTGTTTTTGTAAATATGATTAGTTCATCATTCCTGATTCAGCCTATTATGAATAAACATGTTTGCAATGACAATTAGAGATTATAGTTGCTCGTGCCATGCTTGATTAGCTATGAGTTATAATGGTTTACCTTGCGTTCCAACATGCTATTAAAATGGTTGTGATGTGGTATAGTGGGGCCCTCCTTTGAATGATTTAAGTGACTCGACTTGGCACATGTTCACGCATGTAGTTCAAACAAATCAACATAGCCTTCACGATATTTATGTTCATGGTGGATTATATCCTACTCATGCTCGGACTCAATGTCTATTAATTTTAATGCATGTTCATGACTGTTGTCGCTCTCTAGTTGGTTGCTTCCCAGTCTTTTTCTAGCCTTCACTTATACTAAGCGGGAATACTGCTTGTGTATCCAATCCCTTAAACCCCAAAGTTATTCCATATGAGTCCACCATACCTTCCTATATGCGGTATCTACCTGCCGTTCCAAGTAAATTTGTATGTGCCAAACTCTAAACCTTCAAATGAAATTCTGTTTTGTATGCTCGAATAGCTCATTTATCAACTAGCGCTGTCTGTATCTTCCATGCTAGGCGGGTTATTCTCAAGAGGAATGGACTCCGCTCCTCACTCACGAGAAAATGGCTGGTCACCGGGATGCCCAGTCCCATGCTTTATGCAAACTAAATCAAAATAATTGCAAACAAAACTCCCCCTGGGACTGTTGCTAGTTGGAGGCACTCGTTGTTTTGAGCAAGCCATGGATTGATGCTTGTTGGTGGATGGGGAGTATAAACTTTACCATTCTGTTTGGGAACCGCCTATAATGTGTGTAGCATGGAAGATATCGCCATCTCTTGGTTGTTATGTTGACAATGAAAGTATGCCGCTCAAAATATTATTTATCTCTATTTCAAAACCGAGCTCTGGCACCTCTACAAATCCCTGCTTCCCTCTGCGAAGGGCCTATCTATTTACTTTTATGTTGAGTCATCACCCTCTTATTAAAAAGCACTAGCTGGAGAGCGCTGCTGTCATTTGCATCCATTACTATTAATTTATATTGGGTATGACTATGACTGGATCTCTTTTACCATGAATTACAATGTCTAGTCAGTCCTTGATCTTTAAAGGTGCTATGCATTTATGTTTTGCGGTCTCAGAAAGGGCTAGCAAGATACCATCCTGTTATATCAAATCATGATTGTTTTGAGAAAGTGTTGTCATCCGAGATTTATTATTAACGCTCGCTAGTTGATTATGCCATCGATATGAGTAAACATGAGACCTAAGAGTTATTGTGAATGTGGTTAGTCATAATCTTTGCTGAAAACTTGAATGTTGGCTTTACATATTTACAACAACAAGAGCAAACAGAGTTTGTAAAAGTTTTTCTTTATCACTTTCAGTTTATCAACTGAATTGCTTGAGGATAAGCAAAGGTTTAAGCTTGGGGGAGTTGATACGTCTCTGCCGTATCTACTTTCCCAAACATTTTTGCCCTTGTTTTGGACTCTAACTTCGCTTCCGGTTCTTCGGAGGAATCAACTGACTTCTCCCTTCTTCATTGATCCGGGGGAAAGGGAACCGTCTACCAGTTGGGAAGCTAGACATCAAGGTTGTGGCTTGATGAGGATAACTAAGTCGACACGCGGAGTTGGCTGCTGGCACAACAGGGTGGTGCCTTATCAGACCGCAGCGACGCGCTGTAGCGCTCGTGGTGGTGCTTCAAGATTCCAATGTATCTGCGCCCGTGATCGAACGAGCTTGCGGCGGACCAACGCCATCCCATTCTTTAGTGAGCTGGGCGCTGCCATCTTATCCACGGAAAACGCGCGTCAAGCTATCGCTCGGGTCGAAGCACTAAAAGAAAAGGACCGGGAAACGCGGCGGCATAGGAACCACGGGAACCTGGGAGGAGAAAGGCGATGTACGGGATACGGGATCTCGCAGAGGCTGGACCAAAATCCAGCCGAGAGAGGGCAGCCTTTAGAAGCAACAGGTTGGGAAACCAAGAGAAGGCTTCCTTTTCTTATCTTCTTCCCGCACAAAAGAGGGATTAGCATTATTGAACCCATGAGAAAGCACTAACACCTTCCTCATCGGGGCTCGCAGATCGGGAAAAGGCTTCATGACAGAAACCGCTACTAGTTAGGAAGTGAACATAAGGTATCAAGAGGCCCCTCACGGTCGGGTGCAATGCAATTGCCCCTATTAGTCAAGTACCCTCTTCCTATTTAGTTTAGGGTTAAGGCGAGAAATGGCTTGATGAACCCTTCTGCTCACCACGACCGCCCCATTCACTTGCAACTCGAGAGGCTGTAAGTAAACAAGGCCCCACTAAATTCAAGTGACGGTGGGGTTGAAAGACGAGAGTGCCTACCTCCGCGCCGAGAGTGCCCGCCTTTACATCAAGTAGGTTATTTTTCCGAACGCAATCCGGAATAAGCTGCCCTGTATATAGATATCTTCGATGCTGTCATTTCGACATGTCCGCTTCAACCCCTCTTTCGCCTCCCAAAAAGCAAAGTTGGCTTGACGAGCGCAGATGAGGAAGCGGGAGCAATAAAACCAAGAATCTCTTTCTTTTCTTTCCAAATACTTTATGAAGTTAAGGGGAAGAGAAGCGCCGCATCGAGAAAGCGAATGGTCAGCGTGAGGGTTCGACGACTTAGCTGAGCGTTAGCGACGCGTCATTCTCATAGCGAGGCGCTCGAAAGTTAGCGGCGCAGAGTAGCGTCGGAGACTATGTGCTATAATGCTGAACTAAGGACGTTCCGCCTTATCTATAGAAGCAATGACTGAGTTCGAACTAATGGGATCCTTGGTGGGTAATGGCTCAATCTATAGATGGAAAGCCTTATGATGGGAAACTACCACGTTAGGTTTGGAGAGAGATGGGACCGTTATAGTTTAGGGGAGCAGATGCAAGCTTTTTCTTTCCATAGCCGCCAAATGACTACCGGATCATCGGTCTACTCTACCTCAATTCACCATTTGAACTTTATACGTAAGGTTTTTCCGCACCAGCTCCTTCTACCTATACATAGCTTGAAGCACCTAAAGGTGAATTTGGTGTCTTTCCGTCAAGAATGGGAGTAATCGTCCCTACCGTTGTAAAATAAGAGCACTGGCTTTGCCCATTCACAAGGACTCGATTCTATGTCCAAACATCACATGCCAGCAGATGTAGTCACGATCATAGGTACTCAAGATATTGTGTTTGGAGAGGTAGATAGATAGGACGTAGTCTTGCTCGATCAGGACCCTAGCTTTATTGCGAGCCAAAACTGCCCGAAAGAAGCAAAATGGAAAAGGACTTAAAATGCAATGGGATTCCTGATCCAATAAGAAATCCCAATTCAGAGTTTGTTTGGATCAAATTCTATGTTATACTATTCCATTCTCGATGATGAATCGATTTGATAGATCTGATATTGTTATTCCAAATATTAATCCGATTCAAGATCATCGTAATGACAAAAGCTGACATAGTTACTAGTGGTTCGAGGAGAAATCCTTTCAATCATCAACGCCCTTTTCTACTAAAACTGCTATTCGTGATACCGGTCAAATCGACTATTCTCATCAACTTTGAGTCTCTTCCTCTCGTATGACTGTCAAAGTGGAGTTCCTTCTCTATAAGAAGAGCTGGTCTAGAGTGTGATTCGGATCAAAACAAATGGATGAGCCTCGCTTTTGTGAAGCAAGTGTATCGCTGCACTAATGAGTCGAGTCGACTTATCCGAACTTTCCTACCAAGTTCGAGCTCTTGCTCGCCTATTTCGTGAGCTGAGCTATTTATACCGATATATACTATTGAGTGAGATGGAGAAAGACAATGGTGGTATTCCATAGGGAGATCCTGTGTTGGATGATAAAGAGGGTTTGCCTTTCGAGAAAGGGGCTTGGCTATCTCCATCTCCATGTTATAGGACGATCAAATATATCTATCGATCTATACCATATGGTGAGCCAACTAACCCCACTCCAATCCAATACTTGCTAGCGCGAGGAATCGATCATCGTGGATGTTCAGCCAAAGACTCTAGCCCCGGATTCTCGATAACTTCTACGATTCTCTCATTATTCACCGTCCGGATGGAAGGGATGTTTGTTATTCACTTCGTCAAGAGGAATTGACACTCAAGAGCACGCTGCTTTATGTTAGCATTCCTATTTGAGATGCCCCTTCCTCCTATTTGGTTGGAAGTTTCCTGCTCAAGTTGAGAAAGCAAGGGCTGACCGGATTGCTGCTCACTCTTGCGCTTCAACGACAGTATTGTCTCCATCTTTCGCCCACCCAGGGGTTAGGGTTATCTTTTGAAAGAATCTCTTGTATCGGACTGACGTTGTTTTCAGCAGACTTTCCATGGTGTTATTTATGTGCAGAAACAAAAGTTATCGGAATGACCTGAAACTCCACGAAACATCTATTTGGAAAATAAGAAAAATACTGGTAGAAAAAGCCACGTCAGGGTCCCACACCCTGTCCACGAGGGTGGAGGGCGCGCCTGCCCCCCTAGGGCGCGCCCCCTACCTCATGGGCCCCCTGACGCTCCACCGACCTCAACTCCAACTCCATATATTCACTTTCAGGGAGAAAAAAAATCAGAGAGAAGGATTCATCGCGTTTTACGATACGAGCCGCCGCCAAGCCCTAAAACCTCTCGGGAGGGCTGATCTGGAGTCCGTTCGGGGCTCCAGAGAGGGGGATTCGTCGTCGTCGTCATCATCAACCATCCTCCATCACCAATTTCATGATGCTCACCGCCGTGCGTGAGTAATTCCATCGTAGGCTTGCTGGACGGTGATGGGTTGGATGAGATCTATCATGTAATCGATTTAGTTTTGTTAGGGTTTGATCCCTAGTATCCACTATGTTCGAGATTGATGTTGCTATGACTTTGCTATGCTTAATGCTTGTCACTAGGGCCCGAAAGTGCCATGATTTCAGATCTGAACCTATTATGTTTTCATGAATATATGTGAGTTCTTGATCCTATCTTGCAAGTCTATAGTCACCTACTATGTGTTATGATCCGCAACCCCAAGTGACAATAATCGGGACCACTCCCGTGATGACCATAGTTTGAGGAGTTCATGTATTCACTATGTGCTAATGCTTTGTTCCGCACTCTATTAAAAGGAGGCCTTAATATCCCTTAGTTTCCATAAGGACCCCGCTGCCACGGGAGGGTAGGACAAAAGATGTCATGCATGTTCTTTTCCATAAGCACGTATGACTATATTCAGAATGCATGCCTACATTACATTGATAAATTGGAGCTAGTTCTGTGTCACCCTATGTTATGATTGTTACATGATGAACCGCATTCGGCATAATTCTCCATCACCGATCCAATGCCTACGAGCTTTTCACATATTGTTCTCCGCTTACTTACTTTTCCGTTGCTATTGTTACAATCACTACAAAATACCAAAAATATTACTTTTGCTTCCATTACCTTTTGTTACTGTTACCACTACTATCATATTACTTTGATACTAAATACTTTGCTGCAGATACTAAGTTATCCAGGTGTGGTTGAATTGACAATTCAACTGCAAATACTTGAGAATATTCTTTGGCTCCCCTTGTGTCGAATCAATAAATTTGGGTTGAATACTCTACTTGTGGGATATCATCCACGCACATGAGACCGGTTCCACCGACTGACATGCAACTAGTTTTGCATAAAGGTGGCTGGCGGGTGTCTGTTTCTCCTACTTTAGTTTAATGGAATTTGACTACGGCTGATCCTTGAAGAAGGTTAAAACAGCAAACTTGATGAATCACCATTGTGGTTTTATGCGTAGGTAAGAACGGTTCTTGCTAGAAGCCCGTAGCAGCCACGTAAAACTTGCAACAACAAAGTAGAGGACGTCTAACTTGTTTTTGCGGGGCATGTTGTGATGTGATATGGTCAAGATATGATGTGATATATGTTGGTGTATGAGATGATCATGTTTTGTAATATCGACAACCGGCAGGAGCCTTAGGGTTGTCTCTTTATTGTATGAAGTGCAAGCGCCATGTAATTGCTTTACTTTATCACTATGCGTTAGCGATAGTTGTAGAAGCAATAGTTGGCGTGACGACCTCGACGCAACGATGCTACGATGGAGATCAAGGTGTCGAGCCGGTGATGATGGAGATCATGATGATGCTTTGAAGATGGAGATCAAAAGCACAAGATGATGATGGTCATATCATGTAACATATTTTGATTGCATGTGATGTTTATCCTTTATGCATCTTATTTTGCTTAGAACGGTGATAGTATTATACGATGATCACTTCACTTAATTTCAAGATAAAAGTGTTCGCCTAGAGTATGCACAGTTGCTACAGTTTGTCGTTTCGAGACACCACGTGATGATCGGGTGTGATAGATCTACGTTCACATACAACGGGTGTAAGACAGTTTTACACACGTAGAATACTTGGGTTAAACTTGACGAGCCTACCATGTACATACATGGTCTAGGAACACTATAGACCTAAAGGTTGAACATGAGTCATATAGTAGATATGATCAACATAGAGATGTTCACCATTGATCACTACCCCATCTCACGTGATGATCGGAAATGGGTTTGTTGATTTAAATCATGTATCACTTAAAATAACTTGAGGGATGTTAATTTAAGTGGGAGTTCATTAGTAATTTGATTAATTGAACTTATATTTATCATGAACTTAGTCTTAAAATTTTTTGCATATCGATGTTGTAGATCAATAGCTCACAATATAGCTCTCCTATTTTTGATATGTTCCTAGAGAAAAATAAGTTGAAAGATGATGGTAGCAATGATGCGGACTAGGTCTGTGATCTGAGGATTATCCTCACTGCAGCACAGAAGAATTATGTCCTTGATGCACCACTGGGTGACAGACCTATTACAGGAGCAGATGCAGACGTTATGAACGTTTGACAAGCTCGATATTATGACTACTTAATAGTTTAGTGCGCCATGCTTTATGGCTTAGAACCGGGACTTCAAAAACGTTTTGAACGGCACAGAGCACATGAGATGTTCCAAGAGCTAAAATTGGTATTTCAGACTCGTGCCCGTGTCGAGAGGTATGAGCCCTCTGACAAGTACTTTGCCTACAAGATGGAGGAGAATAGCTCAACCAGTCAGCATGTGCTCAGAATGTTTGGGTACTACAATCGCTTGAATCAAGTGGGAGTTGATCTTCCAAATAAGATAGTGATTAAAAAAGTTCTCTAGTCACTATCACCAAGCTACTAGAACTTCATGATGAACCATAATATGCAAGGGATGACGAAAATGATTCCCGAGCTCTTCGCGACGCTGAAATCGGTGAAGGTAGAAATCAAGAAAGAGCATCAAGTGTTGATGGTTAAAAAGACCACTAGTTTCAAGAAAAAGGGCAAGGGCAAGAAGGGAACTTCAAGAAGAATGGCAAGCAAGTTGCCGCTCCCATGAAGAAGCCCAAAGCTGGACCCAAGCCTGAAACTGAGTGCCACTACTGCAAAGGAAATGGTCACAGGAAGCGGAACTGCCCCAAATACTTGGCGGATAAGAAGGATAGCAAAGTGAACAAAGATATATTTGATATACATGTTATTGATGTGTACCTTACTAGTATTCGTAGTAGTCCCTGGGTATTTGATACCGGTTCAGTTGCTAAGATTAGTAACTCGAAACAGGAGTTGCAGAATAAACAGAGACTAGTTAAGGGCGAGGTGACGATGTGTGTCGGATGTGATTCCAAGGTTGATACGATCACCATCGCACACTCCCTCTACCTTTGGGATTAGTGTTGAACCTAAATAAATGTTGTTTGGTGTTTGCGTTGAGCATGAATATGATTTGATCATGTTTATTGCAATACGGTTATTCATTTAAGTCAAAGAATAATTGTTGTTCTGTTTACATGAATAAAACCTTCTATGGTCATACACCCAATGTTAATGGTTTATTGAATCTCGATCGTAGTGATACACATATTCATAATATTGATGCCAAAAGATGCAAAGTTGATAATGATAGTGCAACATACTTGTGGCACTACCGTTTAGGTCATATTAGTGTAAAGCGCATGAGAAACTCCATGCGGATAGACTTTTGGAATCACTTGATTATGAATCATTTGATACTTGCAAAGCATGCCTCATGGGCAAGATGACTTAAACTCCGTTCTCTGGAACAATGGAGCGAGCTAATGACTTATTGGAAATAATACATACCGATGTATGCGTTCCGACGAGTGTTGAAGCATGCGGTGGGTATCGTTATTTTTTGACCTTCACAGATGATTTGAGTAGGTATGGGTATATCTACTTGATGAAACACAAGTCTGAAACATTTGAAAAGTTCAAACAACTCCAGAGTGAAGTGGAGAATCATCGTAACAAGAAAATAAAGTTTCTATGATCTGATTGTGGAGGCGAATATTTGAGTTACGAGTTTGACCTTCATTTAAAATAATATGGAATAATTTCACAACTCACGCTACCTGGAACACCATAGCGTAATGGTGTGTCCGAATGTCGTAACCGTACTTTATTAGATATGGTGCGATCTATGATGTCGGGCAAGTAACATACCGATGTACAAAGGGAATTGTATACGGGATTGATTGAATCCCCGACATCGTGGTTCATCCGATGAGATCATCGTGGAACATGTGGGAGCCAATATGGGTATCCAGATCCCGCTATTGGTTATTGGCCAGAGAGGTGTCTCGGTCATGTCTGCATGGTTCCCGAACCCGTAGGGTCTACACACTTAAGGTTCGATGACGCTAGAGTTGTAATGGGAAATTGTATGTGGTTACCAAAGGTTGTTCGGAGTCCCGAATGAGATCTTGGATGTCACGAGGAGTTCCAGAATGGTCTGGAGGTGAATATTTATATATGGGAAGTCCAGTTTCAGTCGCCAGAAGGTTTCGGTGTTATTGGTATTGTACCGGGACCACCGAAAAGTGTCGGGGGTTCCACCGGGTGGGGCCACCTACCCCGAGAGACCAAGTGGGATGAATATCGGTGGGGACCAGCCCCTTAGTGGGCTGGTGCCCCCCCAAGGGCCCAAGGCGCCTAGGGTTGGAAACCCTTGGGGGTGGGGGCGCCTCCCACCTGCTTGGGGGGCAAGTCTTCCCCCTTGGCTGCCGCCCCCCTCTAGATGGATCTAGGGGGACGGCCCCTCTCCCCTTCACCCTATAAATAAAGGGGGGTGGGAGGGCAGCCGCACCTCAGCCCCTGGCGCAGCCCTTCCCCCTCCTACACCTCCTCCTCCTCCGTTGAGCTTGGCGAAGCTCTGCCGGAGAACCATGAGCTTCACCACCACGCCGTCGTGCTGCCGGAGTTCTCCCTCAACTTCTCCTCTCCCCTTGCTGGATCAAGAAGGAGGATACGTCCCCGGGTTGTACGTGTGTTGAACGCGGAGGCGCCATCCGTTTGATGCTAGATCGGATCTTTCGCTTAACGATCTTTAAGGGTATGAAGATGCACTCCCTCTCTCTCGTTGTTAGCATCTCCTAGATTGATCTTGGTGATACATAGGAAATTTTCGAATTATTAATACGTTCCCCAATAGTGGCATCATGAGGTAGGTCTATGCGTAGATTCTATGCACGAGTAGAACACAAGTAGCTGCGGGCGATGATATGGTCAATTTGCTTACAGTTACTAGTCCTATCTTGATTCGGCGGCATTGTGGGATGAAGCGGCCTGGACCGACCTTACACGTACACTTACGTGAGACAGGTTCCACCGACTGACATGCACTTGTTGCATAAGGTGGCTAGCAGGTGTCTGTCTCTCCCACTTTAGTCGGATCATATTCGATGACGAGGGTCCATGTGAAGGGTAAATAGCAATTGGCATGTCACTGTTGTGGCTTTCGCATAGGTAAGAAACGTTCTTGCTAGAAACCCCGCTACAAAAAAATACACTTCCGTGATGATACGTGTTTGTCACAGTAGGTCGCATTTTTTGTCAAGCATGTACATCCATGACACTTTTATGACAGAATCAAGATAGTCATACCTGTGCTGTCGTAGAAGTGTTCCATGACATTACCAAAATTATCATCACGGAAGTGTCCACTTCCATAACGATAAATCACGCGTCACAGAAGTGCTTTCGTCAAGGGTGACCGACACATGGCATCCACTGTAACGGAACACCGTTAAGCTATCGGGTCGGGTTTTGGATCCGATAACCCGTTAACAGCCCCGACCAATGGGGATTTTCCACGTGTAAAATCATCATTGGCTGGAGGAAACACGTGTCGGCTCATCGTTGGGACAGATGTCATCCACTCATTGGACGGAAGGCGCCTATAATACGTCAACACATGGCATGGCCAAACAGAGGCCCATTCCTGTGAAAAGGCCGGCCCGTTTGACTTGGTCAAAAGGTGGCGGGCCGGCCCATGGAAAGCTTGTTAACGGCCTATTCACATATAGCCCATTTACAGCCCGCTAACCCAAGGCCCGTTACGCCCTATCCGAATTAGGCCCAGTAGCGTCATCTAGGCCATCCAATATGATTCTAGCCCGTTTTCACTTCCGCGCATGTATGGCCCATGACGCCTTTCGCCCATATGAGGCCCTATGTAACTCTTGGCCTATTAACGGCCCGTGGTGAAATCGGCCCGTAATGAACAAAGGTATCACTTTACACCCATTAACGGCCGTGGTGGCGGCCCGTAATGAACAAAGGTATCACTTTATACTCATTAACAGCCTATTATTCCGCTGAGCCGTTTCCAGCCCATGTTATCTTTCGCCTTCTCGAGCCCATTTATTCTGGGCTCATTTCAAGATTCGCTTACTTATGGCTCACATCGCTATTTTCTCGCCAGGGCCAAATTCAGCCCGTGGTTATAGTCGGCCCGCTTGTGGTCCGTTAATACGTTGGGCGTTTTCATAGCGCCATCAACACGGCCTATTAACGATGGCCCGTTATGGTCGGCCCATGAACGGACGATTCCAACTCTAGCCCGCTTACGGCCATAATGCGGTCTGTTTGGCCCATGTTTCGCTAATCGATCATACGCCCGTATAAGGCCCATTGATGATCTGCCCAGAAGGCCCATTGTTTCTACGGCCCGTAGAAGGCCCATTGTTTCACGCCCGTAGAAGGCCCATCGCTTTACGGCCAAGAGGAGGCCCAAGGTCACTACAAGAATATTAGCCCATGGTTATTGTGGCCTAGTTTTAAAAATAGGTTATTGCAGCCACTAGCTAACCGCGGAAAAGAACCGCAATGACTACAAGCAAACAAATAAACAAGACAACAAGGAAATAAATAAGCAAGCAACTAACGCTAGGCTATCACGGCTATTATACATATTACATCCATTGGGCATCAAAGTTCGCCACCAAAGGCAAATATAGGGAACAAAGCAGCATATCATATACATCGGTTGTCAAAGTTGGCGATCAGTATAAATAAACGCCAGAGCAAAACAAATCCAGAACTGAAACCACTTTAGAAGATCTCAAGAAACAATATCCTGGGTACCCATAATGCTGGCAAGATGCTTAGCGAGCTTATTAACTTTCTCTTGTTTGGCGCTTAAATCCTATGTACCATGGTCACTTTATGGTCTATATCATTCTAGTTTTTGTTGCCAAATCAAGATAGGGACACAGTTCAAATAATATTTGTTCAAGACAAAGCAAAATAGACAGAATATAAGTGTGGGTAACTATAGAGCAATAACAACACTTGTAATGTGCATGACATGAGAACATAACTGTTTATTCAATTGAAACTAAAATCAACATAGAGCAGGTTACAACAAAGAAAGCAGTTAAAGAAACAGGTTTAAAACATACCTGCTTGCGCCATTGGAGTTTCAATTCCATCCTTCAAATTTGAAAATAGTTGGTATGAGTAAATACAAGAATGCAAGAGCAAAGGAGTATGAACCATAGCTACGTAACCCGACTCGAGAACAAATCTTCTTCTCCTTTAAGCATTGAGTTGGGATTCGAAGTGGTGGTCCTCGTGCTTTGGGCACTGCAGTTCCCTCACTAACTGCTCGTGTTTGGGTGCTCTGTGGTGGAGACGATGCTATGTCAACTGGAACTGGGTTACTATCTGCGGGGTTGGGGTTAGAAGGTGTAGCTGGTTCTCTCGTCTAACCGGGTAGGGGTACAATCATGAGAGTCTGGGTTATGTGTGGTGGATCTGGTCCTTGGGCAAGTACAACCGTGGTTCTATCCGCATCAACTGGTAGCACTATCTTTTGTGAAGACCGTGTTGTTACTCCCTTAGATACTGCCATCACGCTCTCCAGTTCAAATGGCTGATAAACAAGAAAAGTAACTGAAAGTATAGACATTGTATGATAGACAGGTGCAACGATTAGTGGGGAATAAAAGAGGGCATGAAATAATTCATATTTATGTTGTCTAACCAAACAGGATAGCATGACACAATTTCACATATATGATGGCTAACTAAACAGGATAGCATGACACAATTTCACATTATGATGGCTAACTAAAAAAGATGGAAAGACATTGTTCAAAATATGAGACTATGTAAACAGGATGACATGACATAACTATATAATGTGTTTATTTAATAGGTTGGCATGCCATAATTCACATACATTCACGGATAGAATGCCATAATTCAAAATATGATGACTGTAAACACTAAACAGGATGAGATGATATAACTATATGATGTCTTTATTAAATGGGTTGCCATGCCATAATTTAGATACATGATGTGTATGTACTATGTAAACATGATGGCATGATATAATTCAAATATATGATTTATATAGTAAGCAAGTAAGCAGATGGCAATCCATATATGATGTAAAAACTAAGCAATGCAAGACAACATGCATGACATGGGTAATATAACCCTGCCAAGTTTGAGCATAGACCTCGGGGAAATAGGACTGCCATCGGTCTCGAATCCTCCTCCGAGGAGCTCTTCTAACCATCAAGATGTACGCTTCAGCAGGTAGCGTTGTCCGCTCTCAATACCTTGTTTTCACTCCAGATACTTCCATCACCGCTTCAAATGGCTGATGCAGTGAAGAGTAATTGAATATACAAACGTTGTCGACAAATGGAACACATAATACAAAAAATGATAGCATGATATAATTCACATACATGATGATTGGCTAAACAGCATGGCATTGCATAATTCACATATATAATGCCTTTGCAACAAGATAGCTGTCGGTGTCAAAACCGGCGGATCTCGGGTAGGGGGTCCCGAACTGTGCGTCTAGGCGGATGGTAACAGGAGACAAGGGACACGATGTTTTTACCAGTTAGGGCCCTCTCGGATGGAGGTAAAACCCTACTCCCGCTTGATTAATATTGATGATATGGGTAGTACAAGAGTGGATCTACCACGAGATCGAGAGGCTAAACCCTAGAAGCTAGCCTATGGTATGATTGTTGTTCGCCCCACGGACTAAAACCCTCCGGTTTATATAGACACCGGATAGGGTTAGGGTTACACAGAGTCGGTTACAACGGTAGGAGATCTACATATCCGACGCCAAGCTTGCCTTCCACGCCAAGGAAAGTCCCATCCGGACACGGGACGAAGTCTTCAATCTTGTATCTTCATAGTCCGTGAGTCCGCCAACGGTGATAGTTCGCTATCCGGAGACCCCTAATCCAGACTCCTCAAGAGCCCTGAACCAAGCTTCAATGACGACAAGTCCGCGCAAGATATTGTCTTCGCATTGCAAGGCGGGTTCCTCCTCGAATAATTCATAGAAGATTTTGAACACAAGGATTGTGTCCGCTCGCAAAACAAGTTCCACATACCACCGTAGGGAGAATAACCTTTGCACAGATCTGCTGACGTATTCAGCGGCGTGACATCACACCACGGCCAGCCTTTATACTGAATCGTTTTCTGTTCCACCTCAGCGCTTAGCGAGGCGGTTTCCTTGGCACGCCTTATCGAGCGGAGATCGTGCCCCTTATTCCGGATTCCCATCAATACGGACGTGGGTAACCCAACGCGCCATTGATTACAGCGCTTGGGAGATAAGCGAGTTTTACCAGTGGTGGGGGCGATAGCTTCGTCCGTCCATATAAGGGATAAGGATCCAACTTTTAACCCACGCCTTCTTCCTCCTTTGCTCATCCATTTCACAAGACTCGAGCTCCAGCGCCCAAGTCTGCACATCCCTCCTCAACCTTATCCAGCCATGTCCGGAGCGGGAGGCAAGTGGATGGTCTCCTCCGTCATGGAGGGACAAGTCAAAAAGCTGCGGAAGGTCGGATACTTGTCCAGCGACATCGCGCACCGGCTCCCGACGAGGGGCAGCTCATTCCCACCCCAGGCCCCATGAGAGGGTGGTGTTCTCACCCACTTCCTCCATGGACTAGGTTTTCCACTTCACCCATTTGTTCGGGGGCTCATGTTCTACTACGGCCTGGATTTCCATGATCTGGCCCCGAATTTCATCCTCAACATCTCGGCGTTCATCGTCGTGTGCAAGGCCTTTCTCTGCATCCAGCCCCACTTCGGCTTATGGCTGAAGACCTTCAATGTCAAGCCGAAGGTAGTGGGCGGCCGCCAAGCGGAGTGCGGAGGTGCCATGGTTGGCAATATGGCCAAAGTCCTATGGCTCGAGGGCTCCTTTGTGGAGAACGTGAAGGGGTGGCAATCGAGGTGGTTCTACATCACCGAGCCGCGCGACCCTAAATGGGCAGCGGCCCCCGAATTCAGATCTGGTTTCCCTATGCGGCTCACCTATTGGAAAGAGACGGGCCTGACGTGGGGTAATCCGGAAGAGCTGACCGGACTCCAAACCTGCATGCAAACCCTGGTGGACAAGAATCTCAGGCTTGTCAATGTAGTCCAGGTTAATGCTCATCCGCCGGATCCTCCCATGCCAGCAACGGGCCTTAAAATTGTGGGAGTTCGATCCGGCACAGCACCAAACTCTGAAAAGGCTCTTCGACACTACGTAACAAGATGCCTGGAAGGTGCTGTTCAAGGGCACTGAGGCTCCCACATCCGCTACTGAAGATCGCGGATTCAGCTCGCAACGCCAAGCTACCGAGGTAAGCTATTTTACCCTTTACGGGACTCTTGTTTTTCATAGTTTGACTCTATGTGGGATCTAAACTCCCTTACCTTTGATAGGACTGGCGTTACACGTCCAGGCAGGTTAACTGTCTGGATTCCTTGCCAAAGACCCAGCGGACGCCCGCTTGACGGGGCTGCTGGCTCCGGCACCTCACGTGGTGCCGGAGAAGAAGGCCAAGAAGAAGGCCACGGGGACTCGAAGGAGCGCCCGACGCCAGGTGTTGTCGGACTCATCGTCCGACGACTCTGAGGCGGAATCCTCCCCTGAGGACGAGGAGGAGGAAAAAGAAGCCTCTCCCAGTGGGGGAGAAGAAAGGAAGGCCGCCTGATCGGGAGGCCGGAGGGTTCAAGAAAGGAAGGACCCTTCCTCCGGACTTCTCCACCAACGCCGACAACGACGAGGAGGAGTGGCCACCAAGGGCCAAGCCCCTGGCGAGATCGTAAGTGTCCGGACTCCGGAATAGCTCATGACTTTTTATTTGTCGCATAGTGTCTTCTAACGCCGAATATAACCATGTAGTCCGCCTAAGGACGAGGCTCGCCGCTTCGCCGGCGGCTCCTCGGATTCGCCGGATGTGAATAGCACTTCACTTCCGACCGCCTCCTCTCCTCGTGACGCAGCAGCGACACCACGGTGGAGTCCTAAAAGGCCCAGCCAGAGGAGGTGGTCCGGAGGCGCCGCAAGGCGACCTCCCGGACTCTGGCGCAAAGGGGCGAGACCCCAGAGGGCTCTGGCACGCGGCCTGTCGGACTGCATCGAACCTTCAGTGGTTCCAAGTCCGCAAGTGGCCCTTCGTAAGAAGGGCAAGACTCTGACGCCGGTGACCTTCGCCCATCCGGAGGCACGGATAGCTTGCTAGAGGCGCTTAACGGCGCCTCCATCGACGAGGAGCACCGCCTTTGTTATGAGTGTGGTGATACAGAAGTTCATCCGCCAAGAGCGGGCTGATCAAGCCTGCACCAGCCTTCTAACAGGCTTTGAGGTAAGTTTAGAATATGTAAAAATATTACCACATAGACAGTAGCCCCTGATGCTTAGTTCGGTGTTCGGAAAGAAAAGCCGGACTGGGGATCTAAAAAGATATACGCAGGAGTCTAACATAAGTATGTCAATATGGGAATGTAGGCTGCGCTGCTGACCTCTACCACACTGACTGCGGAGGTCAATGCATTGAAGCAGAGCCTCGAGCGGTCCGAGAACGAGCTCGGTCTTGCCAAGAAGCAACTCGGGGACAAGGAAGGTAAGTAATACCTTATTAAAGTAATACCTTATAGAAAGGATTTGGTTGCAAAAATGACAGGACTAACGTGGGTATTGTAGGGGCCATGAACGAGGTGGCGACCCTGAAGGAAGCGGTGTCCACGGCCGAAAGCAAAGCGGTCGTGGAGCGCACCGAGCGAGAGAAGCAGGAGGCGCGGGTGGCGGAGGTGCGGCAAGAGCTCCAGGCTCTCGTGGAAAAACACGAGAGTTTGGAGAGTGACTCGAAGACTCGAGAGTCCGAGCTCGCCTCGGCTCTTGAGAGTGCCAAAGCCGCTAAGGCCAAAGCCCAAAAAGCCCTCTAGGAAATTGAATCATTAAAGAAGATAGCGGCGGGTAAGGCATTCTTTATGCAAAGCAAGCATGTGAAAGTGAATTATCTATTACTTACCCGAATCCGGAGCTCTCCAGGAGCATTCGCAGATCTGCCCCGTAGTGTGTCTGATGCTGCTGCGTTCTACCGCGCCGAGGAGGGGAGCTCGACGGAAAAGGTGTTCTGGTCTAAGTATGCCGAGGCGGACATCCGGTGCCTCGAGCGACCAGTGAAGCAGCTGGTCGAGCTCCACAAGGTCACCGAACAGGCCATGAAGGGCCTCATAGTTCGGTGTGGCCTACGGAAGCCATGCCAGGAGCTACTCGGGCTAGTGCGGGCGGCTGGTGGACGCTTGTCCATGGATTGAAGTCATCAAGCGCTCCGTCTGCATTGAAGGTGCCCGTCGGGCCCTTGCCTGTGCTAAAGTGCACTGGGGCAAGATGGATGCTGAGAAGCTTGTGACGGACGGGCCACCGCGGGCAAGGAGCATCGCAAGGCCGAAATGTACTATGAGGGCGTCCTGAAGGGTGCCCGCCTTATAGCGCGTGAATGCTCCAAAGATGTAATTTTTGAATAGACTCGCATTTGTTATCCTGTACGCTGAAAACTTGTTCATATGCGCTAAGCAACGCTTGTGATTTAAAATATTACCTTCGTGCGGTCGTTTATCAAATTTGAGAGATGGCAAGTCGTTATTTCAGCCCCCATGCCACGAGTCTTTGGGGTGTTGGGATAAACTTGGCGCTCTTGTTCCCATTCTTGGGTCCTTCGAGAGGAGGCGATCAACGCAACGAACAAGGCAACCGGACTATAGTGCTTGAACACTCTCACTTAGCCATAGAATTCTATAATTTTAAATTTGGTGAAGCCCCTAGTATTCGAAGACCGAGTTCGGGTGCTATCCACGCCTTGGGCGGACAATGCCGACTCCTCGCCTAAGCGGCATAAGTCTTTAGGGACCCAAAAACCTCTCGAACAGCGATCGCTCTCGCCCTATCATGACGGTCAGTTTTAGCTTTTCCATCGAGGTGCTCAACCCAGCTCAACCGGGGCACAATCGCAGATGGTTCTCCCAATGCTACCTTAGCCGATATAATGGAACGTAAGGTACCAAAACATGGGAGCCGGGCAAACCCAACTATTGACCCAAGACATGATTCGAGCCGATGCATATAATGCTATAAGTTCGGGTGCAGCACTTGTGAAAGTGTTCGGACTTATCACACCATATTTTAGGGTACTTAAGCCCCTGGTGTATTGGCGTACTAAAGTGTACAGGTGCAACATGTCATGAATGAACATATATATAGATAAATAAAGGAGTGCAATAATAGGCAAAAGCTATGTATTGTTTATTCAAAAAGGTACTGCAATGAAAGCAGAACGATACAAATAGTGCGATAAGCAAGGGATGGGACTATTTAACATGTCCCCCTCCGTGGGTAAGCTATGGATGGTATGTAAAACAGGTATAATGCTCGTAGTAGAGACCACCTAGACACTCGACGTAGCTTTCTGTTTCCCTGGCTGTTGCATCATGAGTTCGGCAATTCTAGTGCCGGACAGGGCTTCTGGAAATGGAGTCCTGAAAGTAAGAGAAAAGAAGAAAGAAAAAGAATGACACAATCGGGAGCCCCTGGTGCGGTTGAGCCGCATTCTGGGCGTGCCATGGTCGTGCCCCTCCCCTTATGCCCATGGTATCTCCAAAGCGTAGTTATGTACGCGTAGTACTGGCTTCGCAATTTTGCGAGGGCTGGGGTTGGGGCCGGATTGCTAAGCATGCTCGGATCGTGCCAGGCGGTCTTGTTGTAGGTTACTCCGGGCGCGCTTGACGGTGTCCGGACGTTTAGTAGCCGGACTCGAGAATTTCTGTGAGAGGCTGCTTTGCACCTCCGCCGAGGGTCAGCCAGATGCTCCTCCGCTCGGAGAGAGCGTTCGGTGTTTCCATTGACCGTGATTACTCCTCGAGGGCTGGCATCTTGAACTTGAGGTATGCGAGTGCGGCACCGCATTGAACTTTGCAATGCGGTTCGCCCAAGCAAGGCGTGATAGCCGCTGCAGAACGGGACTATGTTGAAGATTAACTCTTCGCTCGAAGTTATCGGGGATCCAAGACCACTTGAGTGTAAATGAGCCTGCATAATTGGCCTCTACACCTGGTATGACGCCTTTAAAGGTCATCTTTGTGGGTTTAATCCTTGAGGGTCTATGCCCATTTTGCGATCTTGTATCCCGATAGAGCAGGTTCAGTTGCTGCCGCCGCCCATCAGGACTCTAGTGAGGTGAAATCCGTCGATGATTGGGTCAAGAGCCAATGCGCGAATCCGCCGTGGCGGATGCTAGTGGGGTGGTCCCTTCAATCAAAGGTGATCGGGCAGGAGGACCATGGGTTGAACTTTGGGGCGACTGGCTCCATCGCATATACGCCCCTTAGTGCACGCTTCCGCTCCCTTTTGGGTATGTGGGTTGCGTATATCATGTTCACCGTCCGCACTTGTGGGGGAAGCCCTTCTATCCTCTATTGTTCGGCGGGGGCTCCTCCTCGTCATCGCTATGCAGCCCCTTGTCATTGAGTTCGCATTTAACTTGCTCGCCTGTTTGAAGACCCAACAATCCCTGTTGGTGTGGTTGGCTGGTTTTTCGGGGGTGCCATGTATTTGGCACAAGCGATCGAGTATTCGGTCAAGATTGGACGGGCCCTGAGTATTTCTTTTAAACGCCTTTTTCCGCTGACCAGGTTTAGAGCCTCTGAATCCGGCATTGACTGTCGTATCTTCAGCATTATCGCCGTTGATGCGACGCTTGTGCTTGTTGCGACGCGACCTGCCATTGCTGTCCTTGGTATCCGAACTACCAGGGTTTTTGGTCAAGTTGTTACTACAAGCTAGCCAGCTGTCCTCTCCCGCGCAAAAGCGGGTCATGAGTGTTGTGAGGGCTGCCATGGATTTTGGCTTTTCCTGTCCTAGGTGCCGGGCAAGCCACTCGTCGCGGATGTTATGTTTGAAGGCTGCAAGGGCCTCTGCATCCGGACAGTCAACGATTTGATTTTTCTTGGTTAGGAACCATGTCCAGAATTGTCTGGCCGATTCTTCTGGCTGCTGAATTATGTGGCTGAGGTCATCGGCGTCTCGTGGTCGCACATATGTGCCCTGGAAGTTATCAAGGAATGCGGCTTCCAGGTCCTCCCAACAACCAATTGATTCTGCTGGCAAGTTGTTAAGCCAATGCCGAGCTGGTCCTTTAAGCTTGAGTGGGAGGTATTTGATGGCGTGTAGATCATCACCGCGGGCCATGTGGATATGGAGGAGGTAGTCCTCGATCCAAACCGCGGGATCTGTTGTGCCATCGTATGATTCGATGTTTACGGGTTTGAAACCCTCGGGGATTTGATGATCCATCACTTCATCTGTGAAGCATAGTGGGTGTGCGGCACCTCTGTATTGAGCTATATCACGACGCAGCTCAAATGAGCTTTGTCTACTGTGTTCGGCCCGGCCGGAATTGTTGTATCCGGCGTGACGGTTATCATCACGTGTCGTGGGGCACCCACGTGATCCGTAGATTGATCTTGTTTGCCTTGCCTTGTCCTCCAATATGTCTCGCAGGTCTGGCGCGTTTCCCCGTGCCTTGGTACTTTTTGAGCGACGCCGGGGTTCGGCTTGAATGGAGGGCCTAGAGACCTCTCTGTCGCGGCCACGGGGTGGCTGGTCGGCCGCATCATGCGCTGGTGATGTAGATTTGGGTGCTTCCTCCTCTAATTGGGCTGCGTTTTGGGTATCTCTTGTAGGGGCGTTCGAGTTTGTACTCTTCGGCTGCAAGGACTTCAGTCCATCTGTCAGCTAGCAAGTCTTGGTCAGCTCTAAGCTGTTGCTGCTTTTTCTTGAGGCTGCTTGCCGTGGCCATAAGCCTGCGCTTGAAACGCCCTGTTGGCGGGATCCTCAGCACGACAAATTGCCGTCGTCGAGGCTTGCCTCATCTTCGGAGGGAGGCATATAATTATCGTCCTCCACCTCCCTGTCTGCCGCTCTATCATGAGGGCTAGCTTCTCCCTCCTCTTGTGCTGAATCCTGCTGGAGGAGGTTGTCTTCGGCACTGTTCGAGGTGTTATTATCTCCCGTGCCGGAATAACCGTTTTTGATGTGGCGGGATTTAGAGCGGCGCCGCTGACGCCGGCGCTTGGGCTGTTTCTTGGAGGGGTCATCCTCCACTGTTCCATCGCCATTCCCATCTTTTGGGATGTCCACCATGTATATGTCGTATGACGAGGTGGCTTTCCAGTGCCCTGTAGGCGCTGGTTCTTGGTCGTCTCCAGCATCGTCGTCCATACCGCCGATGTCTTCGGAGTCGAAGTCGAGCATGTCGGTTAAATCATCGACAGTGGCTACAAAGTGGGTGGTGGGTGGGCGTTGAATTTCTTCGTCGTCCGCATCCCAACCTTCCTAACCGTAGTCTGTCCAGGGCTCTCTTGATAAAGAGAGAGACTTTAGTGAATTCAGGATGTCGCCAAAGGGCGAGTGCTGAAAGATGTCCGCGGCAGTGAACTCCATATCCGGCGCCCAATTGGATTCGATTGACAGGGGCGCGGAGGGTTCGGAGTCCGGAGAGGAGTCCGGAACCTTGGAGTCACGGTCTTCGCAAAGAACATGGATGGAGTTTGGCTCAATCACCGTAGAGATCGTAGCCCCCGAGGCGGTGTCCAGCCACTCATCCTCGATCGGCGGAGTCGGCTCCGAGCTAAGGGTCGGAGCGACGCCGGTGCGACCTCTGTGGCACTCGCTCGCGGCAGAGCTAGATCGTGCCTATCGAGACAGTGCGGCGCGCTTGGCTGTGGCTCGAATCCGTTGAAGATAAAGTCTCCGCGGATGTCGGTCGTGTAGTTCAAACTCCCAAATCTGACCTGATGGCCAGGGGCGCAGCTTTCGATCTACTCCAGATGGCCAAGTGAATTGGCCCGCAGTGCAAAGCCGCCGAATACGAAGATCTGTCCGGGGAGAAAAGTCTCACCCTGGACCGCATCGTTGTTGATGATCGAAGGAGCCGTCGGGCCTAAGGATGACGACACAGAGGAACTCTCAATGAAAGCACCAATGTCGGTGTCAAAATCGGCGGATCTCGGGTAGGGGGTCCCGAACTGTGCGTCTAGGCGGATGGTAACAGAAGACAAGGGACACGATGTTTTTACCCAGGTCCGGGCCCTCTCGATGGAGGTAAAACCCTACTCCTTCTTGATTAATATTAATGATATGGGTAGTACAAGAGTGGATCTACCACGAGATCAGAGAGGCTAAACCCTAGAAGCTAGCCTATCGTATGATTGTTGTTCGTCCTACGGACTAAAACCCTCCGGTTTATATAGACACCGGATAGGGTTAGGGTTACACAGAGTCATTTACAACGGTAGGAGATCTACATATCCGTATCGCCAAGCTTGCCTTCCACACCAAGGAAAGTCCCATCCGGACACGGGACGAAGTCTTCAATCTTGTATCTTCATAGTCCAGGAGTCCGGCCAACGGTGATAGTTCGGCTATCCGGACACCCCCTAATCCAGGACTCTCTCAATAGCATTGTATAATTCACATATATAATGTCTTGCAACAAGATGGCAATGCATAATTCACATATATGGTAATTAGACACTGAACAGGTGGCATTCACACAAAGCATGTCTAAACTAATCAAATGACATAGCAATGCGAGACACCATACGCACGATAGAGAAACATAACCCTGCCAAGTTAGAGCATACACCTCGGGGAATAGGACTGGTCATCTGTCTCTGAATCCTCCTCTGAGGAGCTATTCAGTAACCAGCGAGATATGCGCTTGTCCGATAGCATAGTCTGCTCAAGACCTTGTTTTCACTCCAGAATTTGCCATCACCGTGTCAAATGGCTGATGCACACGAAGAGCAGCTTGAATGTACTAACATTGTTGACAAATGTAATATGTAACGAAAAAAAGGATGGCCTGATATAATTTACATATAAGATGACTGGCTAAGCAGGATGGCATTGCAAAATTCACATATATGATGCCTGGCTAAACAAGATGGCGTTGCATAATTCACATAAACGATGAATAAACTAAACAGATGGCATTTGCACAAAGGATGTCTAAACTAAGCAGATGACATATTTGATGTATAAAGTAAGCAATGCAAGACACCATATGCATGATATAACCAACATCAGCATGCCAAGTTAGAGCGAAGACCTCAGGGGGTAAATAGGAGTTGTCTTCTCCTTCTGAATCCCCCTCAAAACAGATATCTTCCTCTCGGTTACAATCCGAAATGCGTGGAGGGGGGCTGCCTTTGCGCCTACCATGGAGCGATGTCTGCATGAAATTTTATTGCGACGCAAGGCTCGTCTCTTTTTCTCTACATGTTCAGTTCCATTGTTTACAATAACTGTCATGCATAGGAATAAAACATAGTGAGATTATGTAAGGAGTGCATGCAGAAATCCAGAGTGATGGTAGCAACCTGTGGATAGACCCAAAACCAATAATAGCAGGCAGATAATGGCTTCAGTTAAAAAGTACAGATAATGGCTTCTTTACTGTTTGTTTCCCACCCAACATGAAACTCATAGTAGACACCGGAGATTAACCAGATAGTAGATAGATACTATTGATAGCGGCCCCGATATGTACCCCACAACCATTTAAAAACTCAAGTTTGACCATTAGTTTGGAGCTGACTCAGAGTCTAATCGGTGAACAGGACGATAAAGTAGCATGTAATATTAAGCGATGCATAACGTAAGCAGACACGAAAGAGTGCGACCTCTCTTACGGACCTATGTAGTCCTCGAGGTCATCTACTCGGTTGATGATGGTAATGCAGTTTTCATGGCTGCCAGTGGCGGGGAAGAAGATCTGAGGCAGCGAAAGACAGTCTGGAGGCCGGATCCCTGCTGTGCTGGACCCTTCTGTCGTTGGAGCAGCTGAGCTGGGGTGGACGACGACGCAGCAGGAGCGGGACAAACCACGCAAGGTTTCTTTGACAACTATCTGTAAGAGAAGTAATTCTGTAAGGGCTCGTTAGAATTGGAGGATACCAACAATGCATGGATAGGAAATAGACAGGAATAGGATAGGAATGCACATGCAAAATAGAGAATTTAAAAACACATGATTTCTGCCAATCTGGGTGTTTGATTCACAACAATTGGAAGATCACAGGATGCAAAGAAGCATGGTGAGATTAAGTCAAACCACAAGAAAATGTACGGTTATAATGCTATTATGCTACTATCTCTTAGTCTTGTGCTTCATGAATAGGAATTTGAAAAGGAGGACAAGTGAAAATTAAAATTCCTCGTTTTTTCTTTCAAGGAGACACTAAAGGAACAAATCTGTGTGCTCGATGAGACAATATATATAACATGTAGAGTAAAAAGAGATGCAACAAGTGTACAACCTCTTTGGCGAAGCCATGTCGATCTCAGCGAATTGGGTTGACGGTGACGATGCTCGGCTGACTTTCTTTGTCGGAGGAGGGGAAGAAGATCTTAGGCGCCTGGAGATGGAGCCGAGGTATCGCTCCGCTGTTATGGAGGGTTTCGTTGTTGGAGCAGCTCCGGTGAGTTGTACGACGCCAAGGCTGAAGCAGGACAAGAGAGACAACGAACAATGTTAACCTGAGTGGAATTCTAATAGCATCTCCAATACATGACTTAAAATACATAACCACAAAGTGCTAGATGTAAAATACATCAGCGCCATCTCTGAACTTAACGTCGAAACTGAACTTAAGCGTCGAAACTGAATTTTCTTGTCGAAACTGAATTTTCTTTGTCGAAACCGAATGCACTAGCAAGGTGAGGCTACACGTCGGTCGATCGACTTTTTCATCTCTCGTCAGTCAATTTTGCAGCTGTTGGATACGAAATCAAGGGCCAGCGGTTCATCTTCAACCTCCACTTCGAGCCGCCACCACCACCGGCCAAACAGCAGCCCCCGCCGCCCATGGTGGCGGTGCGCCGCCCGCCCGCCTGAAAACACTCCCACCGCCGGTCCGCGCCGATCCAGCCATCCTCTAGGCCCCCGTGCGAGCTTTTTCTCCGCGATCCCCACGCCACCGCGGCGCACCATCGCCCCATCCTGAACCCTAAGATAGATAGTGGGGTACCTCTCGGTGAGCCCACCTCCCGCTCTGGCTGGTTCTTCCTTCACCCAGTGAGCCCCCACCCCCTGAAAATTGATCGACCCAAAAGTCGACTGAAGTGTAGCTAAATCGGAGCAGCATCGCAAGCAAGAGCAAGAGCAAGAGCAGCAGCGCGAGCAAGAGCAATAGCAAGAGATGACCAGGAAGGGGACCGAGAGCAAGAGCAGAGCGGCAGCGCGAGCGAGAGCTAAAGCAGCAGCAGCTCCTACTGATGTGGATGTCGCCACCGAGGGAGCGACGCCGCGGATGGAGCCGCGCCGTGTCGGCTCGGGACCGAGCGCCGGCAGCACCGTGAGATCAAATCAAGAAGAAAATGCGGCGATTAGTGTACAACCTCTTTGGTGGCGCCGATTAGGCCGCAGCTTCATCCGAGGAAACGGTAATGATGATGCTCTTCCGGGGGTGCAGGTGAAGACGGTGGTGTGGGAATGGAGGTGGCACGAAAGACAAGGGGAACATTGGGCCAGCTCCTTGGAGGTGGAGGACGGGGTGGCTGAACCGGCGGGACGATGAGATCGACGACGGATCCTCATCCGGTACGGTGGATGAGGGACGTCGAGGTGTTGCTGTGGACGACGTCATCGGGGAAGAGGCTCCGGCTGGGTGGCGGACGGAGCAAGGTGTGGGGTTTCGTCGCGGGTTTTCGCGGCCTTGGTGTACGAATGGGTGGGCGGATGGGATGGCAGTGGGAAACCATGGCTTAGAGACGCGCTTGTACGAAATGTGGGGTAAGTTACGAAAGTACCCCCCACCAATTTGAGGCAGTTCTTTCGGCTCAGGGGTACCAAGGGCATTTCGCGTGTCAGGATTTCACAGGAGGTGGGAGTTTTCACGCGCGTTGTAATTTCGGAATAGCAAGGCGCGGGTTGAGATGGAGGGAGTTGTCGGAGCACAAAGAGACAAAGATATATCTTAAATATTTCGGGCTAACAAGGCACGGGTTGAAATTTTCGGACAAGCCTAACGTGTACTGTACCAAATCAATGCGCACTACAAATTTCATTCAAAACTTTGAATTCATGCTATGTTCAATTAAAATATTTCGCTATGTGTATAATGCATGCAACCTACTACTCAAATGAACGTTTTAGTGCATTCCAAACGTATATACTACCGCTTCAATATGAACTAAATTTGAATTCGTTTCTCTATTTGAATATGATCTACAGTAATGATTGTTGTGAAGTCAAAGCATTTGAATTCGTTTCACTGTTTTAATAAGATCTACAATCATCATTATTGTCAAATTAAACCACCGTTTGTGTATTATCTTCACAACACACCACATGATTAGTCTCGAGTTACATATGAACTATGTGTACTATATGAACTCAAACTAGATTTTTTGAATCCACTTTATTTTGATTTCAAATCACATTAAATTTCTAGCTCTAGCTAGATCTTCATAATCTAAACCATGTCTCATATGTATAATGTGTTTATCACATTATGTATGGTGCCCCGCCCCCTATGCCTACAAGTATTTAGATGTGAGTTGCAAACACCACACATTACCACAAATTCAAATAAAATGTGAGAATGTTCAATATATAGTATTGTTTAGATTGTTTGATATTTAGTTGTAAGCTGCAAACGCCACACATTATCACAAATTCAAATAAAATGTGAGATTGTTTGATGTATAGTATGGTTTAGATTGTTCGGCATTTAGCTGTGAGTTGCAAACGCCATGCATTATCACATTATGGTATAACATGTGCACAGCACGTGTATCACCACTATATTCATGCATGCAATGTTTAAAACACTATGATCTCCTATTCAAATATATGAATCCACTTTCATATCAAATTATGATCTTTGTTAGTCTCTTACACCCACACAATCCTCTAACCTTTGTAGATACCACTAACTTTCTCTCGTGCATGCACATGCCCTCCTCGCCCTCCCCCTCCCTCAGCGTTCTATCCACCGGGCACATTCATTTTTTTCTTTAGGTCGTTCTCCCAGAGTCTCCACAACTCCTTTCCGACACACACCGATCGATAAACCTCTCCAGCGATGCATGCCTACAACATACACACACACCTTCAATCTCCTCCTTTATGTGTCCTTGCCTCGTGTCTCTCATACGGTCAGACACACGTGTAAAATCTCGCCCCTCTTTTCATCGATCTCACAACCGCACACTCCTCCCCCAATCTAGCTAGTAGTTGGGCCTCTCGCACCACCTCCTAGCTCCATTCTCTCTGTCTATCCGTCTCGCTGGGCCTTATTTGCCTCTAACAAATGGACGTACACCGACCAATCTCTCGCTATACATATAGCTAGCTAGGTTCTTATAACTCGTTTTTACCCACACGTCAATCGATCTACCTCATTAGTTGTGTCTCTCCCTTCCTCCGACAAACAACAATTGATCTACTGATCTAGTTAGGTTTGCTTACCAAACATATGGTTCCCCTTCATCATCCATGGATGCGTCCCGACAGATCTATCACAGACAGGCACACACAGAAACACATCCCCACTCTTATTGATAACATTGCAGTTCCACCCTTAGTTTGTCTAGTAGGCCTCTCCCACCATCTTCGAGAAGCAACTCCATCACCCATCCAACACTCTACCCCTCTCCCTCCCTCTCTCTCTCTCCTCTCTCTCTCTCTATCCCATCATATTTCCCGTCCTTCAATTATGTATGGATGTCGACCGATCTCCCTCAAGACATAGCTGGGTCTCTCCTTCTCAACACATATACGAGTCGTCTCTACCTGTAGTTAGGCCTCTGCCACCCCTCCCCCACCCCACTCCCCCACACACACCGATATATCAAGCGCCTAGTCATGTTTCCCTGCCACACACAAACTTGACATGTGCCCTCTAACGCTCCAGTAGGCGGTCGCCCTATATCTTTGACTTGCACACACACACAATTTAGATGGCTCTCTTCATCGATCTCGCACCCACCCACTTGATCCTCTCTTGACTCTATCGATAGCTATGACCCCTCCTCTCTTCTCGTGGATTGCCCGACCTCTATGTATGATATGGATAGGCCTCCATTTCACACACTTTGCATGCAAAATTTTGTTTGAGATGTCATCGACACATATTCCCACAAATAATTCACGAAATCAACCCCCACCCTACCCCCACCCCAAAACAAAAAACACTCATGAACGCGGTTTGTATCTCTCACACACACCCACGTAGGTGGGGGACGTGCACGAAGAGAAGAGGTGCATGCACGGCGCGCGTACTCCGCCTCTTTCCCAACCACACCCGCTGGTACACGGTGGAGCTCATTTCAGTACGAAAAAGGCAGCCCACGTGGTAATTTGGCACGTGTACTGGTTATCCACTTGGTGGAGGGAGGATCGTCTACCACGGATGAACAAACAAATTGCGAATTGACGTGTTATGTTAAAAAAAGAGGCAAACCATGTGGGGCCTACCTTAGAGGCAAGGCTCTATACACTGGAGTACTTTTGATGTGTCTCGTGAACTCGCAGAACGAGGAGAAGCTTTCTTAGTACGCCGTCTCCCCCGCCCACGGGCGCGGTGGCTCGCAGGATGAGGTGAAGCTTGCTCCGCCTTACGCCCGCTCCCTCGCCCATGCGTGCGGTGGCTCGCAGGACGAGGAGAAGAATTTACTGCTCCCTCCGTTTACTCCTTGTCCCTACTACCTTGGTTATAGAGATTATATCATATTGTTTGGAATATATATGTCCTTTAGTAGATTTCAATATGAACTACTAGTACATACTCCAAACACTGATGTATATAGACATATTTTAGAGTGTAGATTCACTCATTTTGCTCCGTATGTAGCACTCTCCTCGCCCTCGACCCTCGCCCACGTGGTGGACGTGCAACAATTCATTCGGTCTCATATAGCCGAACGATATATCTGACTACCATTATTGCTCGACTTCCCAAGAGGCTAAGAGCCAATCGCAAGGTTAATATTTTGGAGATGCCAAGCGCAAGATTATAGGAGAACGAGTAGTAGGTGCCGCGTCATTTATAAATAAAGTTTTTTTCTTCAATGGCACGTACGCAATATGATAGGTTCATATGGAGAGAAAAGGAAACCGCTCCACTATATACATAGTCAGGACGGGCCAGCCTACACGGTTGCTTGTGGGGTTGCTCTCTTCACACTCTCGCACAAAACGACTGTGGCCACATATCTAACATCCCGGCGGATCACGTCCGCTTGGGGAAGGGGTGGATGCTTAGTGTAGATGCGGTGGCCGTCACCGACGGCGAAAACTCACTATCGGCACGTCCTGATCAGGGGTCCCCGCCGTTCTCTCTCACAAAGCCAGTGAGGTTGCCTTCGTCCCTTGCTCACTGCCGCGACATGGGAAATTGCCGCCTCCCGCCGCCCTCCTCAAGGTTGAGCTACGTCCCTCAGGTACAACTCCCTTTACAGCCGGCTTGCACCACTGCTCCAGCTGCCCACATCACTCCCTGTGGATATTTCTCTACTTCTTTGCCCCGCACATACCTCTACTGGCTTCTACCTACTATATTTGTGATGAGTTTATGTCTCATCAACTAGTCCCAATAATCTTATTCTAATCACGCTTCTTCAATTTCTTTGCCACAGGGATGCTCATCTCGATTTTGGTGAAACTGCACAAAATGATCCGATGGTCAAAAGGTTGCAAACTTCATTTATTAGGAAGCTCGAACGTTGCCGACAAATTGAAGCCTGGTCGGGGTTCACGGTTCAAGGGCTAGGGACTGCATGGATCGTTTTTTCTTTAGCTGCCTCTGCTCCAAAATAAGTGTCAACTTTAGTAGTAGTACAACTTTGTACTAAAGTTTGCACAAAGTAGGGACACTTATTTTGGAACGGAGGAGTACATATTTGCTATGATATGTCAATCATTGAGATGCAATAGCATGCATGTTAGTCTCCTTCAGATTTGATGAAATGTTGCAACGGGCAACCTTGGACGAAGATACATGTAATGAAGTGGAAGCTTCATAGCATTGTACAAATTTATCTCATTGATAAATTACAAGACGTACTATACTAGTACTTCCTCCGTTCCTAAATATAAGTCTTTGTAGAGATTTCACCATGAACCACATGCGGATGTATATAGATGCATTTTAAGTGTAGATTCATTCATTGTGTTCCGTATGTAGTGGAATCTCTACAAAGACTTATCTACTAGTAATAGCTAGCCCCCACTACTAGGAATTCTCTATCCTCTCCTTGAGCCACATCATAAAAATTGATGTAGCCGTTAGATGAAGTAAATCAGTCCATAATAGCCGTCTGATCTAGACGTTGAGAGGTTCAAGACTAAGCCACATGCAAGCATGCAGAAATATCGAGGCACATGCATGTTAGTGGGTTTTAAATCACATCAACATGTTTGCATGCAAGAATGCACCGTAGCATGCATGTAAGTGAGCTTTTAAGTCCCATTAACATGTCAAAAGAAAAATATAATCCCATTATGCAGTAGGAGTTGGCTGATCTTTTTTCCTTACGTGGGATGATCTAAATGATGATGGGAGTTTATTTAGTTTGGCTACCACATTTGTCATGCGGTTATAGAGTTTTTTTTAGTTCTATGAAATCGATAATTTTGCGCAGAGAGATATACCGTTGTTCCGCGGCAACCGCGGGGACTCATCTAGTAATATTTAGGAAAGGAGGGAGTACTATGTAAAAAGTTAGGTGTCTGTAACACCCCGGATGTAACTTTCCATATTTGCAACTCCAACTCTTGGCATTTTCGGCATTGTGATATGATATTCCCTCCGTGGTTGGGTTTTTCTTCATTTTTGCATTTTGTCCATGTCATGCATTTCATATCATGTCATCATGTGCATCTCATTTGCATACGTGTTCTTCTCATGATTCCGAGCATTTTTCCCGTTGTCCGTTTTGCAATCCGGCACTCCTATGTCCCCCGGCGTCCCCTTTTACATTTTTCCATGAGCGGGTACTAAACTTTCTCGGAATGGACCGAGGTTTGTCAAGTGGCCTTGGTACACCACCGGTAGACCACCTGTCAAGTTTCGGGTCATTTGGAGTTCGTTTGGTACTCCAACGGTTAACCACACTCTCGCAAAGGCCTCTTTTAAGTTGCAGCCCAACACCCCTCCAAAATAGTCCAATAAACCATCTAAGTCACTTCCATGCTCTCCATCGTCGGATCACGATCGTGTGGTAAAATCGCACCTCATTTGGAGCTTCCTAGCTCCTTCTACCTATAAATATGCATCTCCCTCCAATCCGGATCCCAAACCCTAGCCCGCTTCCTCCGCTGCGCGGACACGTCCGTCCGCGCCGGACGAAACTCCCGCCGCCAAGACCGCTAATCAGGCAGCGCCACGTGGCCCCGCCACCAGCGCCGCCGCCCGCCCCTTTGCCCGTGGCGGGGCCCCCGCCCGTCGCCGCCAAGGCCTCCGGCCCGAGCCGGCGCTGCCCCGCCACCACGCGCGCCGCCCGCCCGCCTCGGCCGCCGTCGCCCTGCCGCCGCCGGACTTCGCCGCCGTTCGCCGCCTCGCCTCGACCCGTCGCCCTCCGCCGCCGCCGCCGGCGGCCGTCCGCCGTCGCCGTCGCCCGCCGGCCGCCGCCCGGCGCGGCGCTCCCGCCGACCGGCCAGCCGCGCGCCCGGCTTCTCCTTCTCCCTCTCCGGCCCCGAGCGCCGCCGGCCGCCTCGGATCCGATCGGATCTAGATCGAGGGTTGACTTCTCCTTCTTCCCCGAATCCTCTAAGTCTTTTTCTGTGAACATTTTGTTGCATCTTCAACGCATCATAACTCTGTACATGTGGCTCCGTTTGGGGCGTATAGCATACCGAAATGTTCGTATCGATGAGTAGATCATTTCATCTCATTGCATCATTTTCATTTGAGCTCATCTTAATGCCCGAAATGCTGTTGGAAGAGGGCTATGTGATGATAGTTTCTGTTTCTTAACAGAACATGCACTTTTGTCATTTTTGCCATGATTGATGTGTGCATCCTATGAACTTGAGTCCTACATGTGTTTTGTAATATGCCATGCCATCTTTCCAGGGGTGTATGCCATGTATTTTTGTGATCTCTGTGGTGACTAGCACAAGCATGCAAACTAGGCTTCATGATGTTGCTGATTTCAGCCCCTGTTTTGCTGATATTTTTATGCCATGTTAACTTGATGCTACCGAGAGATCCATGCATATTTTGAGATACTTCAGTAAGGATGTTTTGAACATATGGTTATGCTCTATCCATCCATGCCTTTGTTTGCAATTATGGAGTGCCATAGCTTGAGTAAATCGAGCTCTTCTTTTGCTATAAAATGTTTTCCTGGCAGATTGTTTACATGTTATTCAATTTTGCCAAGGTTGTTGTAGTTGTTCCGTGTGTGCTATGATGTTGTTCTTGCCATTTATATCTTCTATGCCATGTCTTCTTGATGGATGTATGCTTATTTTATCATGTAATGCTCTGTAGTGAGTGCATCGAGCTCTTAAACATGCCTACTTGTTATCTGTTTTTGTCATGCCCTGTTGCTGAATCTGTTAACGAAACTTGCTATTTTGACATGGGTGTTATTATATTTTCCGATCCTTTTTGGCTCATGGTCAGTAAGGGACTTTTGTTCTATGCTTTGAGTAGATTCATTCCATGCCTTGTTTTACTATTATAAGTTCTTGTAGCATGCTGTTTTCTTGCTCTGAACATTGTTACCTGATGCTGTTTTTGCTATGTTCAGTAATTTCACTAAGTCTGTGAAGCTGATAAGTTTTGCACTTTTGCCATGCTTGTTTGGACCTGTTATGTTGTGATTTAGCCGTAGCTCAGTGTTCATCTTTTGTCAAGCATCTTGAGTAGATCACTACCATATGCTTTTCTGGTACGTTTGGGTGCAGTAGCTTAATTTCTTGTTGCTTGCTATGTGGCATCATCTTTGTTAATGGCAGATTTGTGCCATTCTTGTTTTGCTTGTCATTTGCAAACCGTGCATCCGATTCGGTGATCTTTATATCGATTTCAACGAAATCATCTCATCTTTCCAGCGGCATACTTGGTTTGCCAAGTTGATGCCTGGTTCATCATTTCCTTCCGAGCACGCATATGCATTGCATATCACATCACGCATATCATGCCATGTTTTGCATCATGTTGCTTGTGCATTGCACCGTGATTTATTGTGGTTCCTTTGTTTGTGTTCCTGCTTTGGGTAGAGCCGGAGGCGAGTACGTGAACGAGGAACCTGTTGAGAACGCCACGAGGATCAAGCTTTCGACAACTCGAGAACTTTGCGGCAAGATGACCATACCTCGAAATCACTTCTATCTTTGCTATGCTAGATGCTCGCTCTTTTGCTATGCCTATGCTACGATGCCTATCACTTGCTATATCATGCCTCCCATATTGCCATGTCAGCCCCTAACCATCCTTTCCTAGCAAACCGTTGTTTGGCTATGTTACCGCTTTGCTCAGCCCCTCTTATAGCGTTGCTAGTTGCGGTGAAGATGAAGTTTGTTCCTTGTTGAACATGGAGATGTTGTTCCTTGTTGGAACATGTTTACTTGTTGGGGATATCACAATATATCTGCTATAATTAATGCATCTATATACTTGGTAAAGGGTGGAAGACTCAGCCTTATGCCTGGTGTTTTGTTCCACTCTTGCCGCCCTAGTTTCCGTCATACCGTGTTATGTTCCTTGATTTCGCGTTCCTTACACGGTTGGGTGATTTATGGGACCCCTTGACAGTTCGCTTTGAATAAGACTCCTCCAAAGAAGGCCCAACATTGGTTTTACCATTTGCCACCTAAGCCTTTTTCCCCGGGTTTCGCGAGCCCGAGGGTCATCTTTATTTTAACCCCGGACGGTGCTCCTTCGAGTGTTGGCCCGAACTAGACCCCTGCAGGCGCCCCTCAAGGAAACTTGAGGTCTGGTTTTAGTTGTACGGACTGCTCATCCGGATGTGCCCTGAGAACGAGATATGTGCAGCTCCTATCGGGATTTGTCGGCACAATCGGGCGGCTTTGCTGGTCTTGTTTTATTGCTGTCGAAATGTCTTGTAGTCCGGGATTCCGAGACTGATCGGGTCTTCGGTAGAAGGAATATCCTTCGTTGACCGTGAGAGCTTATAATGGGCTTGTTGGGACACCCTGCAGGTATTATCTTTCAAAGCCGTGCCCATGTTATGAGGCAGATGGGAATTTGTTAATGTCCGGTTGTAGAAAACCCGAAGTTGACCTTATTTAAAATACACATCAACGTGTGTGTAACCGTGATGGTCTCTTCTCGCGAGTCCGGAAGTGAACACGGTGTTGGAGTTATGTTTGACGTAAGTAGTTTGGGATCACTTCTTGATCGCTACTAGCTTCACGACGATTGCCTTGCTCCTCTTCTCGCTCTCTTTTGCGAATGTAGCCACCATATATGCTAGTCGCTGCTGCAGCTCCACCTCAAAACTCTGTCCTTCCTATAAGCTTAAATAGTCTTGATCTCGCGGGTGTGAGATTGCTGAGTCCTCGTGACTCACTGATTCTACCAAAACAGTTGCAGTGCCGGCGATGCGGTGCAGCAGGTGACGAACCGAGCTCAAGTGGGAGTTCGACGAGGAACGTGGTCGTTACTATGTGTCTTTTCCTGATGATCAGTAGTGGAGCCCAGTTGGGACGATCGAGGATCTGTGTAGCTTTTAGGGTAGTCTTCTTTTATTTTGGTTCCGTAGTCGGAACTTGAGTGTAATCTGAATGATGGATGTTTATTTATGTATTGTGTGAAGTGGCTAATTGTAAGCCAACTATGTATCTCTTTCCTTATGTATTACATGGGTTGTGTGAAGATTACCTCACTTGCGACATTGCTTTCAATGCGGTTATGCCTCTAAGTCGTGCTTCGACACGTGGGAGATATAGCCTCATCGAGGCGTTACAAGTTGGTAATCGAGCCATCCCGACTTAGGAGCCCCCGCTTGATTGTTTGTGGCGTTGTTGAGTCTAGAACAAAAAATTTTGAGTCTTAGGATTATATATATCGAGAGTAGGATTCTTTTTACTCCCCGGTCCTTCGTCGCTCTGGTGAGGTCTCCCGACGAGAAGTTTGACTCTCCTCTCCTCAAATTTCACTAAAAAATTTAGGATCACGCTGGTATCTTGGAATCGTTCCGATGGTTTTGTGACGAGAACATTGTTCTTGGTGCCTCGACATTTAGGGGTTGTGGCGGTGTCCCGGGAGTTGAGCTCCGAGGTGTTGTCGCCACAATTTTATCGTTGCAGATTCTGGAATACCGAGTTTTGCCGACATCGAAATCTCTTTTGTACAGTTGTTGGTGAGATAACCCGATAACCCGAAGATTGGGCGAGCTCGGGAGTATTGCCATGACTCGTATAACGGATGCTTTTCAAGGTCGAGGTACACGATTTCGAAGGTTTCTTGGTTATGTGTTGACGGATGGATACAATGGATCTAGGTATTGTTAGTTTGGGTGATATATTTTGTGTCCCTGTATCCCCAACACTAGATTGCATAACCGAAAGTTTAGGGAGTTTATAGGTGGGATTCAAGTAGCTCTTAGCATTTCTTCCCGCAGATATTTGGTTTGTGATTGGGTAATCCTTACCACTTATTTGTTCCAGTCGTACCTTGTTATTTTTTTTTCATCAACCCTTAATCAAGTGGCTTCTCACCTTAATGGACGTGTGATGTTAACTTTGGAATTCATTCGCTCATCCTTGTTGAATGTTTATTGTGAAGACTATATGTTGCAAATTCTATCCGTTGATTCAACTTGTCTATCATCTATCAAGTGCTAACGGATGTCACCCTCTTGAGGATGGCTCCGCCAACGCGTATGAATCCGGATCACGATGATGGGAATCGGTCGAACCTCCACCTCCACCTCCGCCTCCGGAGGCATGGCAAGCTATCATGGCAGCCACCAATGCCAATGCTCGATGATTTTGCAACTCTTGCAAGAGCGCACCCAAGGGCAAGGCAATCAAGGAAATCAAGGTCAAGGCAACAACCAGCCGCACTTTGCTACCCTCAATCAGTTCCTCGCTAATCAGCGAAGTCTTTCGGTTTACGTGTCGAGGCCACAGACGCCGACGATTGGCTTGTGGACATCTGCAAACATTTTGAATGTAGCAATGTCGACACGAGGACTTTGTCAAGTTTGCTTCGTTTCAACTCAAGGACCAAGCTGCCGAGTGGTACCAAAGCAATACAAAGATTCCAGAGGAGGTCGTGTTATTACAGGATGAGTTCCGCGAGACTTGAGCTCACCACATTCGAAAAGTGTTGTTGAGAGCAAGCGTGAGGAGTTCCGCAATCTCAAGCAAGGCAACATGTCGTGTATCAATACAATATCCAGTTCGAAACTCGCTCGCTTTGCTAAGCAAGACGTCCACGATGAAAAGAGTATGATCTATCAATTCAGAGGTGGTCTCAGAGAAGATCTGCAATTAGCTCTTGTGCTTTTTGAGCCAGAAAAGTATGATGAATTCTACAACATGGCGCTGAAGCAAGAAGCTGCCCAGCTCAAATGTGAGGCTTCTAAGAAGAGAATCGGGGATGCAGTTCAGTCTTCTTCTTCCTCTCAAGTGGCAGCTAAGCAGCAGAAGTTCTACCTTCCTCCTCCTCCGTTCCGTCAGCCTTATCATCAGAAGAACTCAGGTGGTCGTGGATCTTCCCACCCACCCAACCCAGGCTATCAGAACAAGTCTAATTCTCAAGCTCCAAGGTCAAATGCTCCTTACCACCGTCCGCTCTCAGAGGTGACTTGCAACAAATGTCAGCAGAAAGGTCACTATGCGAACAAGTGCTTCAACCAAAGGCGCCTTCCGCCTCCTCCTCCTGTGAAATCTTCCAGCAATGCAGTGGTCAAGCATAATCCCAACCATGCCAAGGTGAATATGATGAATGCAGCTCAAGCGGAGGAATCTACTGATGTGATAATGGGTAATCTCTCAGTTAATGATATTCCTGCAAAAGTCTTATTTGATACTGGTGCATCGCTTTCGTTCATTTCGAGACCTTTTGTTGCCAAGCATGAGTTTGTGACGGAAAATATTCCTATTCCGTTGAAGATTGTGTCCCCGGGTAAGCATATGACTTCTCGAGTTTTGGTTCCAAATGTCGGTATCAAGATGGGCGACTATAGATTCCTGGCTAAACCATTTGTCCTTGGTGACTCGGATATTGATCTTATTCTTGGGATGGACTGGCTTTCTCAGCACAAAGCTCAGCTTGATTGTGCTGCCAGGGAAATTCAATTGACTCACTCTTCTAATGATGTGATCATCTATGCCGCTCGTGATGAAACCATTCGGTTGTTTTCTCTCAATGAGAAGGGCGAATTGGATGCTATCTCTCGATTCCAAATCGTTTGTGAGTACCAAGATGTCTTTCCGGAAGAGCTTCCGGCATGCCTCCTCACCGCCGCTTGAATTAGTTATCGATCTTGAGCCCGCATCGAATCCGTTTGCAAGCGCCCATACAAGCTTGGACCTGATGAGCTGAAGGAATTGAAGAAGCAGCTCGATGAACAAGAGCGTCTGGGTTTGATCGGACCGAGTTCATCTCCTTGGGGTTGTGGTGTTCTTTTGTCCGGAAGAAGGATGGCACGGACCGACTTTGCGCCGATTACCGTCCATTGAATAAGAAGACAATCAAGAACAAGTATCCACTTCCCAACATCAATGAGCTTTTCGAGCAACTCAAAGGTGCTAAAGTGTTCTCCAAGCTTGACCTTCGTATGGGTTATCATCAGATCAGATTCGTGAACAAGATATTCCCAAGACAGCATTCGAACAAGCTTTGGTTCTTATGAATATATTGTCATGTCTTTCGCCTTGTCAATGCTCCTCCAACATTCTCTCGAATGATGAACTTCATCTTCAACCCCTACACCAATGAATTCGTCTTGGTCTATCTTGATGATATTTTGGTCTTCTCCAAGAATAAGAAGGATCATGCCAAACATTTGCGATTGGTGCTAGACAAGCTCGAGAGCATCAATTCTATCTGAAGTTTTCCAAATGTGAATTTTGGCTTGATGAAGTGCTTTACCTTGGTCATATCATCTCCGCCAAGGGCATCGCTGTTAATCCCGAGAAGGTGTCCGCAGTTGTGAATTGGGAACCTCCTCGAATGTCAAGCAGCTCCATGATTTTCTTGGTCTTGCAAGTTATTGTCAAGATTCGTTGAGAACTTCTATAAGATTGCAAAGCCTCTTTCCAACCTCCTCGAAGCATGTGAAGTATGTCCGGTCTCCCGAGTGTGAGGTTGCTTTCAATACTCTCAAAGAGAAACTCGTCACAGCTCTGTCTTGACTCCTCCGATGAATCCAAGCCATTCAAGTTTTCTCGTGATGCTTCTCTTCAAGGTCTCGGTGCTGTGTTAATGCAAGAGAAGAGAGTTGTGGCTTATACCTCTCGTCACTGAAGCTCAACGAAAAGAACTACCCCACTCACGATCTTGAGTTGGCGGCAGTTGTCCATGCATTAATAACATGGAGACATCTCTTGTTGGGAAGGAAAGTGGACATTTTCACCGATCACAAGAGCCTCAAGTATATCTTCACTCAACCCAACCTCAACCTCAGGCAGACTCGATGGGTCGAAATGATTCAAGAGTACAACCCAAGTATTGAATATACTCCGGGCAAGGCCAATGTCATTGCAGATGCTTTGAGCAGGAAGGCTTACTGCAACAGTTTAATCCTCAAGCCCTTCCAACCGGATCTCTGTGAAGCTTTCCGCAAGTTGAATCTTCAAGTTGTTCCTCAAGGCTTTCTTGCCAACCTCATAGTCTCTCCTACTTTGGAAGATCAGATTCGTGAGGCTCAACTCCTGGATACCATGGTGAAAAAGGTGAAACGTGGTATCGACAAGGGCATTTCCAAGTACAAGTGCTTCCACATTGATGACAAAGATACTCTTTTCTTCGAGGACCGGATTGTGGTTCCAAAGGGTGATCTACGTAAAGTCATTATGAACGAGGCACACAATTCGCTTCTATCCATTCATCCTGGAAGTACGAAGATGTACCATGACCTCAAGCAGTCATATTGGTGGACTCGAATGAAGCGAGAAATTGCTCAATTCGTGAATGAGTGTGATGTCCGCAAAAGAGTGAAAGGTAACACCAACGACCAGCTGGTCTCCTCCAACCTCTTGCTATTCCAGAATGGAAGTTTGATCATATCGAAATGGACTTCGTGACTGGATTTCCTAAGTCCAAGCGTGGAAATGATGATATCTTCGTTGTCATTGACAAGCTTACTAAAGTGGCTCATTTCCTTCCTATCAAAGAATCTATCACAGCAGCTCGGTTGGCGAGCTATACACCTCGAGATTGTCTCCTTGCACGGCATTCCACAATTGATCTCTTGGACCGTGGAAGCATCTTCACCTCCAAGTTTTGGGATTCTTTTGAAGGCCATGGGCACCAACATTCGTTTCAAAGACAGCTTTCCATCCTCAAACAAGTGGCCAAGTCGAGCGAGTCAATCAAATCCTTGAAGATATGCTCAGGGCTTGTGTCATTTCCTTCGGTATGAAATGGGAAGATTGTCTTCCATATGCCGAGTTCTCCTACAACAACAGCTTCCAAGCGAGTTCGGGCAAGGCCCCATTTGAAATTCTCTATTGCAGAAAGTGTTGTACTCCTCTCAATTGGTCTGAGACAGGTGAACGCCAACTTCTTGGCAACGACTTGATCACAGAAGCAGAAGAAATGTGCAAAGTCATTCGTGAAAATCTCAAAGCCGCGCAATCGCGCCAGAAGAGCTATTATGATGACAAGCATCGTGATGTGGCTTTTGAAATCGGAGACCACGTCTACCTCCGCGTCTCTCCAATGAAAGGCACTCGTCGCTTCGGTATCAAAGGGAAGCTTGCCCCTAGATACGTGGGTCCTTTCAAGATCATTGGCAAAAGAGGCGATCTCGCCTATCAACTTGAGCTTCCATCCAATTTTGCAAACGTGCACGATGTGTTTCACGTGTCACAGCTTCGCAAGTGCTTCAAGACTCCTGAGCGCACTATCAACTTCAAAGAAATTGACCTCCAAGAAGATCTCTCTTATCATGAGCACCCCGTTGCTATTCTTGAAGAAACCGAGCGCAAGACTCGCAACAAGTCAATCAAATTCCTGAAAGTGAAGTGGTCACACCATTCCGACCGAGAAGCCACCTGGGAGCGCGAGGATCACCTCGTTCGAATATCCGGAGTTCTTTCGGTCCTAGATCTCGGACGAGATCCTCTTGTAGTGGTGGAGTGTTGTAACACCCCGGATGTAACTTTCCATATTTGCAACTCCAACTCTTGCCATTTTCGGCATTGTGATATGATATTCCCTCCGTGGTTGGGTTTTTCTTCATTTTTGCATTTTGTCCATGTCATGCATTTCATATCATGTCATCATGTGCATCTCATTTGCATACGTGTTCGTCTCATGATTCCGAGCATTTTTCCCGTTGTCTGTTTTGCAATCCGGCACTCCTATGTCCCCCGGCGTACATTTTTCCGTGAGCGGGTACTAAACTTTCTCGGAATGGACCGAGGTTTGTCTAGTGGCCTTGGTACACCACCGGTAGACCACCTGTCAAGTTTCGGGTCATTTGGAGTTCGTTTGGTACTCCAACGGTTAACCACACTCTCGCAAAGGCCTCTTTTAAGTTGCAGCCCAACACCCCTCCAAAATAGTTCAATAACCCATCTAAGTCACTTCCATGCTCTCCGTCGTCGGATCACGATCGTGTGGGCGAAAACCGCACCTCATTTGGAGCTTCCTAGCTCCTTCTACCTATAAATATGCATCTCCCCCTCAAAATCCGGATCCCGAAACCCTAGCCCCGCTCCCTCCGCATACGGACACGTCCGTCCGCGCGGACGAAACTCCGCCGCGCCTCGCTAATCAGGCGCGCCACGTGGCGCCCGGCCACCAGCGCAGCCGCCTGCCCGCTGGCCCGTGCAGGGCCCCTGCCCGTCGCCGCCGCGCCTCGGCCCGAGCAGTGCCGCCCGCCACCACGCGCGCGCCGCCTCGGCCGCCGCCATCGCCCGCCGCCGCCGACTTCGCCGCCGTTCGCCGCCTCCGCCTCGACCCGTCGCCCCTCCGCCGCCTCGGCGGCCCCGCCGTCGCCGTAGCCGACCGGCCGCCCGCGCCGCCCGGCCTCTCCTTCTCCCTCCGGCCCCGGCGCCGGCCGCGCCCGGATCCGATCGGATCTAGATCGAGGGTTGACTTCTCCTTCTTCCCCGAATCCTCTAAGTCTTTTTCTGTGAACATTTTGTTGCATCTTCAATGCATCATAACTCTGTACCTGTGGCTCCGTTTGGGGCGTATAGCATAGCGAAATGTTCGCCTCGATGAGTAGATCGTTTCATCTCATTGCATCATTTTCATTTGATCTCATCTGGATGCCCGGAATGCTGTTGGAAGAGGGCTATGTGATGTTAGTTTCTGTTTCTTAACAGAACATGCACTTTTGTCATTTTTGCCATGATTGATGTGTGCATCCTATGAACTTGATTCCTACATGTGTTTTGTAATATGCCATGCCATCTTTCCAGGGGTGTATGCCATTTATTTTTGTGATCTCTGTGGTGACTAGCACAAGCATGCAAACTAGGCTTCATGATGTTGCTGATTTCAGCCCCTGTTTTGCTGATATTTTTATGCCATGTTAACTTGATGCTACCGAGATATCCATGCATATTTTGAGATACTTCAGTAAGGATGTTTTGAACATATGGTTATGATCTATCCATCCATGCCTTTGTTTGCAATTATGGAGTGCCATAGCTTGAGTCAATCGAGCTCTACTTTTGCTATAAAATGTTTTCCTGGCAGATTGTTTACATGTTATTCAATTTTGCCAAGGTTGTTGTAGTTGATCCGTGTGTGCTATGATGTTGTTCTTGCCATGTATATCTTCTATGCCATGTCTTCTTGATGTATGTATGCTTATTTTATCATGTAATGCTCTGTAGTGAGTGCATCGAGCTCTTAAACATGCCTACTTGTTATCTGTTTTTGTCATGCCCTGTTGCTGAATCTGTTAACGGAAGTTGCTATTTTGACATGGGTGTTATTATATTTTCTGATCCTTTTTGGCTCATGGTCAGTAAGGGACTTTTGTTCTATGCTTTGAGTAGATTCATGCCATGCCTTGTTTTACTATCATAAGTTCCTGTAGCATGCTGTTGTCTTGCTCTGAACATTGTTACCTGATGCTGTTTTTGCTATGTTCAGTAATTTCACTAAGTCTGTGAAGCTGATAAGTTTTGCACTTTTGCCATGCTTGTTTGGACCTGTTATGTTGTGATTTAGCCGTAGCTCAGTGTTCATCTTTTGTCAAGCATCTTGAGTAGATCACTGCCATATGCTTTTCTGGTACGTTTGGGTGCAGTAGCTTAATTTCTTGTTGCTTGCTATGTGGCATCATCTTTGTTAATGGCAGATTTGTGCCATTCTTGTTTTGCTTGTCATTTGCAAACCGTGCATCCGATTCGGTGATCTTTATATCGATTTCAACGAAATCATCTCATCTTTCAGCGGCATACTTGGTTTCCAAGTTGATGCCTGGTTCATCATTTCCTTCCGAGCACGCATACGCATTGCATATCACATCTCGCATATCATGCCATGTTTTGCATCATGTTGCTTGTGCTTTGCACCGTGATTTATTGTGGTTCCTTTGTTTGTGTTCTTGCTTTGGGTAGTGCCGGGAGACGAGTACGTGAACGAGGAACCTGTTGAGAACGCTTACGAGGATCAAGCTTTCGACAACTCGAGAACTTTGCGAGCAAGATGACCATACCCTCGAAATCACTTCTATCTTTGCTATGCTAGATGCTCGCTCTTTTGCTATGCCTATGCTACGATGCCTATCACTTGCTATATCATGCCTCCCATATTGCCATGTCAGCCCCTAACCATCCTTTCCTAGCAAACCGTTGTTTGGCTATGTTACCGCTTTGCTCGGCCCTCTTATAGCGTTGCTAGTTGCGGTGAAGATGAAGTTTGTTCCTTGTTGGAACATGGAGATGTTGTTCCTTGTTGGAACATGTTTACTTGTTGGGATATCACAATATATCTGCTATAATTAATGCATCTATATACTTGGTAAAGGGTGGAAGACTCGGCCTTATGCCAGTGTTTTGTTCCCTCTTGCCGCCTAGTTTCCGTCATACCGGTGTTATGTTCCTTGATTTCGCGTTCCTTACGGTTGGGTGATTTATGGGACCCCTTGACAGTTCGCTTTGAATAAGACTCCTCCAAAGAAGGCCCAACATTGGTTTTACCATTTGCCACCTAAGCCTTTTTCCCCGGTTTTCGCGAGCTCGAGGGTCATCTTTATTTAACCCCGGACGGTGCTCCTTCGAGTCTTGGCCCGAACTAGAGCCATGTGCAGCGCCCCCTCAAGGAAACGTTAGGTCTTGTTTTAGTTGTACGGACTGCTCATCCGGATGTGCCCTGAGAACGAGATATGTGCAGCTCCTATCGGGATTTGTCGGCACAATCGGGCGGCTTTGCTGGTCTTGTTTTATTGCTGTCGAAATGTCTTGTAGTCCGGGATTCCGAGACTGATCGGGTCTTCCCGGTAGAAGGAATATCCTTCGTTGACCGTGAGAGCTTATAATGGGCTAAGTTGGGACACCCCTGCAGGGTATTATCTTTGAAAGCCGTGCCCGCGGTTATGAGGCAGATGGGAATTTGTTAATGTCCGGTTGTAGAAAACCCGAAGTTGACCTTATTTAAAATACACGTCAACCATGTGTGTAACCGTGATGGTCTCTTCTCGGCAGAGTCCGGGAAGTGAACACGGTGTTGGAGTTATGTTTGACATAAGTAGTTTCAGGATCACTTCTTGATCGCTAGTAGCTTCACGACCGTGCCTTGCTCCTCTTCTCGCTCTCTTTTGCGAATGTAGCCACCATATATGCTAGTCGCTTGCTGCAGCTCCACCTCAAAACTCTGTCCTTCCTATAAGCTTAAATAGTCTTGATCTCGCGGGTGTGAGATTGTTGAGTCCCCGTGACTCACAGATTCTACCAAAACAGTTGCAGGAGTGCCGGCGATGCGGTCAGGTGACGAACCGAGCTCAAGTGGGAGTTCGACGAGGAACGTGGTCGTTACTATGTGTCTTTTCACGATGATCGATGAGTGGAGCCAGTTGGGACAATCGGGATCTGTGTAGCATTTGGGGTAGTCTTCTTTTATTTTGGTTCCGTAGTCGGACCTTGAGTGTAATCTGAATGATGGATGTTTATTTATGTATTGTGTGAAGTGGCAATCGTAAGGCAACTATGTATCTCTTTCCTTATGTATTACATGGGTTGTGTGAAGATTACCTCACTTGCGACATTGCTTTCAATGCGGTTATGCCTCTAAGTCGTGCTTCGACACGTGGGAGATATAGCCGCATCGAGGCGTTATGTTGTCGTGCGGTGAAAGTGTGAGGTGGGCCATGTAATCACCGAGCTGCGTGTTTTCACTTTGCTTCTTGCGCGCCTCCATTTGTAAGAATGGAGAAAATTGTAATCTAGTAGTAGTACCTCCTTTCACCGAAAGCGTGGGACATCCAGCAGTCCTACCACCTTAATAATAAAGACCAATGAGCCGTCAAATCACATAGACCCAGCAGTAAGTTGGACAGACGAAGCAACCATCACTCTTGCGCCAGTGAGAGGTCGCGTCCGCTCTGCCCGGTCATGAATGCGGCACCGATTCTTTGGAGCGGCGCTGATCGTTTCGGGCGGGAAGCGCGCGCGGGCGATGGAGGGGCTTTGGGTGGGCCAGGCTGGTCAAGAGCGGGTGTGGCAGCTGTCCGCATGTCCCTACCGGACACGCCCGGAAACGAGAGGATGCACCGACTCTCGCAGCTAAAATCGTACACTACACAACATCTCTCTGTAGGAGTAGGTCGATCTGTCGCTTTCTCTAACACACACACACACACACACACACACACACTCACGCACCTTGGTCCCGTTGCACCTTCTAACGTGACTTATTACACCTAGACGGAGGGAGTAGTAAGTATATGAGATACGGTGGCACACTGACTTAAGTCGAATACAAGTGCTCAAAATTTGTGTGCATGTTATAATAAGGATTCACTTAAAATAGTACGGAGCTAAACAGAGGATCAATTGGACAGTGTTCGAGCAGAGCGAGATGTGTGAGGTAAGATACACCGCTGGATCTTTTAATTTTATTATTAATTTGTTTGTTTCACCCTCGACTGGTGGGACCCAACGTACTACGTGGAGAGAGGTAAGGTGACTAAGGCTGCATTATTTCCGCACCACTGTGGATAGTCTTACCACCAAAGCCACATGACACGATTATGATTGAAATCCCAATGACTCCCACACACACAAAAAACACGGCATGCTTGTCACACGAATGCAGGAATGTATAAAAGGTTATTTCCCTCTCGTTGAACATAACGGGAGGGTTGTGTAGCTGGTTAGCCTGTTCGCTCATCAAACTTGAGGTCTCGGGTTCGATAACTACACTTGAGCATAATTTGTGCTAGGGGGATTCTTTGACTGGTCAAAATGTTTTCTAGGGTTTGCACACTTCACACTCTCTCTCCGGTATATATATACACGTTGGAGCCTCAGCGCTTGTAGGTGCTCTCTTCACACTCTCTCGCCCTCTCCCGCTGGAGCCACAGCGCTTGTAGTTTCTCTCTTCACACTCTCTCGCCCTCTCCAGATCTAAACAAGACTTCGTTGGCCTCTCTCTCCCCTCACTAGTGCTCAAAGAGCCGGCAGGATTCGTCCACCGGGAAGGGAAGGAGGCTTAACGCTGTCGCCGTTGGCGAGGGACTACCGGCGCAGTTGTTCACTTTCCACCCAGCGGCGGCGCGTGAGGGCCTCCGACCCCTTCTTCTTCGCCGACGTCCCGTCGCCCACCGAACCACACCCCAAGAACCTTAAGGTATAATTTACTTACTCCACATGCATTGCTCTAGCTGCATGTATACCATGAATCTAGGACGTGGTTCAAAGAGGAAATGAGTGGGGGAAAGTAGTGGGAAAAGTTGTATATAGCATGAATCTAGGACGTGGTTCAAAGAGGAAATGAAGGGGAAAGTTGTATAACATGAATCTAGGGCGTGGTTCAAAGAGGAAAGGAATGGGGAAAGTAGAGGGAAAGTTGTATCGCATAAATCTAGGACGTGATTCAAAGAGGAAAGGAAGGGGCGAAAGTACTAGTTCAAAAAGGAAAGGAAGGGACAAGGCTGTAGAGTTTGAGCAGGACTAGATTTGCTGCGCTCACATAGGGAAAGGTGTATAAAGATAACAAAACCGGGACCAACACAAATATGCTCCTTGGTTGTTTGTTCTTTGTTGCAACAGACTGTGCATGACCACAATACATCGGTAGATGCACATGGTGCTGGTGCGTCCACTGTCCCGTGCAACTCATTAGTTGTTATTAATCTAAGGCCCTGTTTGGTTAAAGACTCCCTAGTCCCTACCTGCTTGGTTCCAGGGACTAAACATGGACTAGAGGTCATTAAATGACATGCTAAAAGACCATGTTACCCCTAGTAATGAACTAATAGAGACAAGGTGCGATGCGTGGCAGGGGCTATTGTTGGAAAAAGTCCCAAAAAGACTCCCTCGGGGTCTTCTTTCTTTAGTCCCAAATGCCCACTTTTAGTCCCTAAAAGTCCCTCCTGTTTGGTTTAGATGGGACTGACACGGAGTTTTTTTAGTCCCTACACCAAAATGTCCCTATAAACAAACACCCTCTAATAATGCCGCTGGAAAATTGATGCAATGCCATAGTTAAAACCAAATTACATGTTTAACGAATTTTATTGTTAATATAATCTCTATGTAAATATTAATCAATGCCACTGTTTGAGAAATGCTACTGTCTTGCTTTCTTTCCCATTTAGATAAGGTAGATGCTTCTTTTTGTTGGCTTCTGTGTCATCCACCGTTATTGACCACTAATTGTTTCCTTTGCATCTCTGTGTAAAGAGGGTTATCTACTTCACCTCGTTGCCATTGTGACCTTTTGTTGCACTGCACAAAACACTTTTGTTTTAAGATTGTTTTGTGCATTTCAACCAAAATGTCACACCGACAATGTTGCTTGATTGCTTGATCTTAGTGGAGCTGCACAAGAGGAGTTCTTACTTCCTATCCGTTAAGGCGAATTTGGTTCAGATCTTCTTCTTGTGAGTTGTTTGAATTCTGCATCATGAGAGGTCAGTACTAGCCTTCTTTCACATGATTCTGCAGTGTGATTTCATATGTTGTGCTACTTGTATGATAATGTTGCTTGATTTTAGTGAACTGCACAAATGGAGACAAGACTTCCAATCTGTATGTGCACCGTAATATCCCATTGAGGTAAGATAAGGATATTTCACAACTGATGGCCTGTATTTTGCCACTTTCATCAGAAAATTAAGTTTAGTACTATACTTGTGCTCCCTAATTGACATGCCAAATCTTACATTGAAGGCGAATCTTGTCTGTTATTGAACCAAGTGATGAAGGGGAAGAACAAGCGGAAGAAAAACAAAAATCAACTCTTGGTGCTGTAATGAAGCACTAGAACTGTGATGACACACGTAATGATATAGTTTTGCATCTTAATTTATTGCTATGGCTGGAACGAGCAATTGTTTTGCCACTGATTTGATGCCACTCTTAATGTAATATGTAATTATCTCTACTTGTGCAAACAGGGATCTTCTTTGAAGATACCATATATTTTAGTGGAACTGCACAAGAAGATGTTGGAAACATTAAATTAATCGAGGAGTATATAGTAAGCATGGCCACCACAGTAGATAGCAATAGATGGTTCCGGAGAAGTGCTTCATCTGTATGCTCTACACAATAAGCCTCCTGACAAAGGTTGGTACTCGCCCACTGATTTCATACATATGATTGAGCTTTGTCATCTCTATTGGTGTTGTGCTACTGTTTAGATACTGTCATGAGAAGTGGTATTGTCCTTGAGAAGTGTTTCATCTGTGCTGTTTTAAATATTTCCTTTCCTTTTTTCGAGCAAATAGGGATGCTAGCAATTAGTAGTCCTCTTGTCTTTGCACAACAGGATCATCTTCCTCTGAAGAACAATATGGAGTACGTGAAGTGACTAGTTCCGATTATACCAGGATGAAGAATCCCTGTCTATCTTCTCATCAGAAGGAGCAGTTGAAGGATGGTTACATTACTCCCCACAAGACCAAACTAACTTCCGCTCAGAAGGACTGACAAATCTCCATTTTTTTGTTGTGATGTGCGAGTACAATGTTGTTCTAGGATTCTTTCTGGTGAGTTCCATTTTTCTAAAAGTGTACTCTACATGGACCATGTATGTGCTTGTTGAAACTGTCAATTCATAGTGCAGTTTGCTTTATACTAATCACTTTTTTGTATTTGTGCAAACAGGGGTGCTCAGCTTGATTTCAATGGGAACTGCACAAAATTTTCATGAATACATCAAATCATTCATTTCCACCACAAGAAAGGAGGTGTCGATAAGTTCAAGGCGTTACAACATATAAGGGCGAAATCATACAAGCTACTGTGAATTTGGTTGATTTTGGTGGGCGCACAAAAAGAACAGCTGGTTTATTTAGCATGAGGTGCCATGTCAATGTCCGAACTGATGGCAAACCCTGCCCATTCCACAATCGTAGGCATTTGATATTTTGGAATGGGACAACCTTGTCAAATTTTGCTCTTTGATTTTAGCAAGACATGCGTTTGATATTTTCGAATGGGGCGCCCTTTCTTTGTCGCAGCGTCGATCAATTTTTCTTTATTCTTTAGTTGTGAAGTAAATATTGCCTCGACATGTGAGTCGTTGAGATGCATAATCATCGATTGTTTTGAATGTTCTCTATGAATTGTCGGGCTTGTGTGTTTGATTGCAATGTCTGTAAACGCTAAAAGCTGCTCAAACTCTTTGTACTCTTTCTGTTCCTTTTTACTTCGCACATTGTGAAAGTGCATACTTTTTTGTATAAGATTGGTCAAAGTAGAGATACTTTGACTGCAGACAAAACTTTTATGCAGACTAGAAAGGACCGGAGGGAGTACATGTGAAACTTCTGCAAACAAGGTGATCACCCTGGGAATAAAGCTAGTACGTATTGTTTTGCATGTTCATCCAATGCCAGTGATACAGGAATTCGAACTAATCAAAATAAATTCATTCATACACGGTCGGATTTCATATAAACATGCCGGATTTCATTACTTTTCATACATTCTTCAACTAAAAAGGGGTGCGCTGGAGGTATAATTAATTAACCGAAGCTACCCACATGTGTCCTGAGCCGAGCGAAGCTTGGTGACTTAGCTGCAGTGCAGTTGCATAAGCGACATGTGGCCTGTTGGGCCCACGTGTCGATCGCCAACTGCACCAGCAGTTAAGTAGAAGCAGCGTTCTTCTCCATCGCAGCTCTCCGACTCCACGTCACCGCCAAGAAGCTAACCGGCCGTCAATGGTCAACCCGCCTAGCTTGGCTTCAACCGGAGGGTAGCAGCGGTGGCCTTACTTGGACCCGAGCGGTGGCGACCTACCGTGTTCTACTCTTCCTCGTTTTCTGTGTGGCACGGCCTCGTTGGCAGCGGGGCGGGGCCTCGGCGGAGCCGGCAATGTCCTCTGTCTCGTTGCCGGTGGGCGGCGCCTCAGCGGAGTGGTGGAAATCCTACCCCACGTTGCCGACAGGGTGGGGCCTCGGCGGAGCCGGTGGTGTCCTCTGCCTTGTTGTTGGCACCGCGGGGCCTCGGCGGAGCAGGGCCTCGTCGACGCCAACGGAGCGGGGACTCGTCGGAGCCGGCATTGTCCTCTGCCTCGTCCTCGGTCTCGCCAAACAGCGCCTCGCCCGCTTCATCACCCTCTTTGCTAGCCTCTTTGTAGGCGGCCGCAGCCTCCGCCACCTGCATGAGGTACCCCCAGCGCTCGAGGCGGCCCTTGCGGGCGGAGTGGTATGAGTCGAGCAGCGCCTCCTGCTCCGCCCGCTCCGCAGCGATCTGCTCCTCCGCCTGCAGGTGTTCCTGGAGGAGATGGTGGTTGTAGGCGGCGTCGGCCTGCGCCTCCCGGAACTGCTCCTCACGCATCTGCCTCACCCTGTCCATATATTGGGCACGGGCCTCGCCGATGGTCATGGTGCAATGCACCGGCGAGGATGGCGCGGAGGAGGGGGTTGGCGCCGGATCATCGACTACCATGTTCTCCGTTGGGACGTCATCGTCCTCCGGCTGCTTGCCGGCCAGCCGGTCGGCAGCAATGGCTGCCATCTCCTTGTGGTCCGTCGTCCGCCCGTCCCGAAGAGCGCTGGAGCGCGAGGAAGCCATGGTGGGCAGTAGTGGTGTGCACAGGAGAAAGGGAACGGATGCGGATGACTGCGGCTATGGCCGGCGCAGCAGTTTATATAGCAATGGTGGGCGGGCGGAGGGACGGACGTGTGGCGCCGGAGTAGCCGCCTCGGCAACCGCGTATCATTAATGTGGGCAGCAGATGGACAGACGGACGGCACTTGTGTCGTTTGAAGGCGGAGCAATCGCCTGCACCGGGAAGCGGGGCAGGCGGCGCTGACTGTTTCGGGTGGAAAGCGCACACGGGCAAGGAGATGACTTTACTTGGATAGGATGACAATGGGGACCCACCAGGTCCATAGCCTCACGTACGCTTCCTCCTGGTTTCCTGACATCACGGTCCCACACCATTGTCAACCTATATAGTAGTCAATAAACGAGAGAATTGCACAAGAAGCGGCCGACAGCTGGGACCAAGCAGCTCGAGCAGTATTTGTGTTTTTGAGGTGTGAGCACTGCAGAGTTTTTGATGTTTAGCCTAGATATTAATTTTCTCCTCCGAACAACAACGAAAACATCACTGCAGGTATTAAGCTGGGCGGGCTGTGGCTCGTCTAGCCGAGCCGATATCCAGCCCAGATATTAATTTTTTTCAAGCTGAAAATGGCTAGCCCAGCTATACTTTTTTTAGGAATACCCAGGCAAGGTCAAGTTGTTATCCTCCGCCCCGCTGGGCTACAAATCTTTCCTAGGAGGGAAGCATTAGGCTTATCAAAGAAAATGGGCTTTAAGAAATAATAAATGGGATGTAATTATAAAAACTGGGCAGTAACTATAAAAAATGCACCAAACACGTGATTACTTTATAAAATATATTTTTTGGACATTAAAATTTTTTAATTTCATTAATTGTTGCGAGCGCAATGTTTCGTTGGATTTTTACGTAGTATAAATTTATATTGAAATTGTATTTAATCTTACTAGAAATTTCGAGATAAAAATATTTCGGATCCCATCAAAATGTGGGAAATTTTATTGAATTCTGTTTTGAACGGTTGGTTGAAATGGGTTGTACTTTTAACAAACTGTAAATGGGCTGTAGTAAATTCCATTAGAATTCAAAAATGGGCTACACATTCTTACAAATCTCAAATGGGCTATAAGTTCTCTGCCACAAACTTTTGGCCTTACTAAGTTGACGCGTCCCCTAAAAAAATAGAGTTGACGCGTATGCAAGGCTTTGTCAACTTATAGTCAACACACGGTTCTAGCAAAGGTGTCGTTGGATGTCCATCCAACGGATGCCGTCTTCTTCTTCAATCTCGGATATTCTAGCTTCACCGCTTGAAAAATGATTCCTCCCCCTGACATCTGGGGCGCACCATTTCGGAAGTTGACCTGTGGGCCTACTAAGTTGACGTACCAAGGGCTTTGTCAACTTAGTCAATATAAACGATTCTAGCTGCAGTGACCGTATGATGTCCATCCAACGGCCTCGTGCTTCTTCAACCTCTGGTCTTCTTGCTCCAGCCGCCCAAAGCAGCGCCGGTCGTGCCGCTTGCTCCTGCCTCCCATGGCCGGCTGTGCTGCCGTGGAGACCTCACCGCCCCCTACTACTCCCACCGCTGGCCAGGCCATCCCTCCACTCACCCACCCCCCGTTATTCTCTGGGCGGCGGCAGCGCCGAACCAGTGAACCCTCGTACTCCTCTCCGCGTGTGCATCCAATGTCGCGTCTTCCCCGGCTCCGCATCGTCCCCTTCCTAGGCCTCGCCGTCGTCCACCGCCCTGGTGCTCTCGGCACGGCGTGGTCAACGTGGTCAAGGAACGACTTTCATCGGACGTGGACTGTACGTGGAGAGGCTAACAGCTGGGTCCACGGCAGCCGCAAGGAAGTGCCTCCTTATTACGTGCAAAATAATTATTCCTCCACCTGACAGTGGGGACCCATCGGACTGGCCACCATATTTCGTGAAAAAAATGATTCGCCCCCTGACTGCTGGGACCCACGAGCTACATCTTCGCACGCAAGGAAGTGCGTCCGAAAAAATGATTCGCCCCCTGACTGCTGGGACCCACCAGCTACATCTTCTCACGCAAGGAAGTGCGTCCGAAAAAAAAACGATTCGCCCCGACTGCTGGGACCCACCAGCTACACCTTCGCACGCAAGGAAGTGCGTCCGGGCAAAAAACGATTAGCCCCGACTCATCGGGACCCGGCAGCTACACCTTCGCACGCAAGGAAGTGCGTCCGGGCAAAAAACGATTTGCCCCGATTGCTGGGACCCACCAGCTACATCTTCGCAGCAAGGAAGTGCACGGCGGTGGGACCCACCTGGTCAAGCGTGCGTGGCGTTATCATTCGGTCGCGAACGGTATGCGTACATCTTGGTCGATGTAGAGCGCGCGACGTGTCGTAGTAGAGGCGCGCACGTGTCGTAGTAGAGGCGCGCACGTGGCATGTACATGTATGTACAACGGCCAGGATGCAAGAAAGAAAATACGGCAACGTATGTGTACATACGAGTGGGGTCTCGAACGCCTACTCGTGCATACGTACAGCGAGGGCTCGTTGACATGGCTGGGTCGGAACAGAAAAACAGCATCGTCGTTGTGTTCATGGGGAGGCAACGGAATGTGTCGTGTTCATGGGGAGGCAACAGAATGTGTCGTGTTCATCGGGAGGCAACGAAACGCGTGGGAGCCAACCGGCTGGGTCGGAACGGAATGCATGGTCGTGTTCATCGGGAGGGCTTGGACGGAACAGGTGATGGAAACGAGGCCTGGCGTACCACAGAACGGAGGAAACGGCCTTGTGTTCGACCGGCCACATTCGAAACGGGATCCTGTTCATCTGGAGGGGTCTGGTGTACTGCAAAACGGACAAAACGGACCTCCTACGGTCGAAATGGGGGTCCTGTTGATCGGGAGGGGTGTGGCGTACCGCAAAACGGAGGAAACGGACCTCCTACGGTCGAAACGGGGATCTTGTTGATCGGGAGGGGTGTGGCGTACCGCAAAACGGATGAAACAGACCTCCTACGGTCGAAACGGGGGTCCTGTTCATCGGGAGGGTGTGGCGTACCGCAAAACAGGACTCCACGAGATACTGTTCATCTCCACCGTCGACCTCCTCCAGCCTCCACGGGCTCCTGTTCATCTAGCCTGCACCGCGTGCTACTCCACCGGCTACTGTTCAACCACCTCTCCACCGTCTACTGTTCATCCAGCCCTCCACACCACGGGGTCCTGTTCAACCACCCCTCCACGGGCACCCCTCCACCTTCTACTGCTCATCCAGCCCTCCACACCACGGGGTCCTGTTCATCCAGAGGCAACGCCACCGCCATCGCTATTCATCAACCCCCCGCAACGCCTTTGTTCATCCCGAGGCAGCATCGATCGGCTTGATTAGCAGCGAGAGCGAAGAATCGCTCGATCGGGTTCGATTAACAGCCATCGATCGATCGCTCGGTTCAATAACACGTAGCCCGTAGTGCAATCGCCGGGTTGATTAGAGCCCAACGCCTCGCTTCGGGTTGATGAAGAGCTAACGCCGCACACACGCAGCGTGTGCGTGTACGAGAAAGAATGCATCGCTCGGCCCCCGACCTCCCACCGTAACCGGGAACTCCCCGAAATTTTCTTCGCCCTCGCTTCTACCATGGTTTTTTCCATCATGGACGGCCCAAAGAATGTCATGCAGCTGCGTCTCCGGCCCGCCCAGGACGAAAAGCCCATTTTCTGTCATGATTTTTTGTCATAGAAGTAGGAGCCCACCACATCTATGACGATACCGGGTTTTGTCACAATTATCATCATAGAAGTGTCATATGTATAACAGAAAAAAAATTCGTTCGGCCCAAAATGTCACGGATGTGTCTTTTTTTTGTAGTGCCCATAGCAGCCACGTAAAACATGCAACAACAATTAGAGGACGTCTAACTTGTTTTTGCAGGGTATGCTATGTGAGGTGATATGGCCAAAAGGATGTGATGAATTATATATGTGATTCACAGTCAAAAAAATTATATATGTGATGTATGAGATTGATTATGTTCTTGTAACAGGAATCACGACTTGCATGTCGATGAGTATGACAACCGGCAGGAGCCATAGGAGTTGTCTTAATTTATTGTATGACCTGCGTGTCAATGAAAATGCCATGTAATTACTTTACTTTATTGCTAACCGTTAGCCATAATAGTATAAGTAATAGTTGGCGAGACAACTTCATGAAGACATGATGATGGAGATCATGATGATGGCGATCATGGTGTCATGCCGGTGACGATGGTGATCATGCCGCGCCTCGAAGATGGAGATCAAAGGCGCAAGATGATATTGGCCATATCATGTCACTTTATGATTTGCATGTGATGTGTATCATGTTTACATCTTATTTGCTTAGAACGATAGTAGCATAAATAAGACGATCCCTCACTAAAATATCAAGAAATGTGCTCCCCCTAAAGTGTGCACCGTTGCGAAGGTTCATTGTTTTGAAGCACCACGTGATGATCGGGTGTGATAGATTCTAACATTTGCATACAACGGGTGTGAGCCAGATTTACACATATGAAACACTTAGGTTGACTTGACGAGCCTAGCATGTAGAGACATGCATGGCCTTGGAACACGAGAGACCGAAATGTCGAACATGAGTCGTATAGTAGATGTGATCAACATGGAGATGTTCACCATTGATGACTAGTCCATCTCACGTGATGATCGGACACGGCCTAGTCGATTTGGATCATGTATCACTTAGATGACCAGAGGGATGTCTATCTGAGTGGGAGTTCATTAAATAATTTGATTAGATGAACTTAATTATCATGAACTTAGTCTAAAATTGTCCTTACAATCTATCCTGTAGATCCAATGGCCCACGCTAATGTTGCCCTCAACTTCAACGCGTTCCTAGAGAAAACAAAGCGGAAAGACGATGGAAGCAACTATATGGACTGGGTTCGTAACTTGAGGATCATCCTCATAGCTTCCAAGGAAGCATATGTCCTTGAAGCACCGCTAGGTGACGCACCCATTTTCCAAGCAACTCAAGACGTTATGAACGCTTGGCAGTCGCGTAGTGATGATTACTCCCTGGTTCAGTGTGGCATGCTTTACAACTTAGAATTGGGGCTCCAAAAGTGTTTTGAGCAACACGGAGCATATGAGATGTTCCAAGAGCTGAAAATGGTTTTCCAATCTCATGCCCGGGTCGAGAGATATGAAGTCTCCGACAAGTTCTACAATTGTAAGATGGAGGAAAACAGTTCTGTCAGCAAGCATATACTCGAAATGTCTGGGTTGCACAGCCGCTTGTATCAGCTTGGAGTTAATCTTCCAGATGACTCGGTCATTGACAGAATCCTCCAATCGCTTCCACCTAGCTACAAGAGCTTTGTGATGAACTACAATATGCAAGGGATGGAGAAGTCCATTTCTGAGTTATATTCGATGCTGAAATCAGCGGAGGTGGAGATCAAAAAGGAACATCAAGTGTTGATGGTGAATAAGACCACTAGTTTCAAGAAAGGCAAGGGCAAGAAGAACTTCAAGAAGGACGGCCAGGGAGTTGCCATGCCTGGTAAGTCAGTTGCCAGGAAGAAGCCAAAGAATGGATTCAAGCCTGAGACTGAGTGCTTTTATTGCAAGGAAAATGGTCACTGGAAGTGAAACTGCCCCAAGTACTTAGAGGATAAGAAGTCCGGCAACGCCAAAGGTATATATGATATACATGTTATTAATGTGTACCTTACCAGCGCTCGTAGTAGCTCCTGGGTATTTGATACCGGTGCGGTTGCTCACATTTGTAACTCAAAATAGGAGCTGCGGAATAAGCGGAGACTGGCGAAGGACGAGGTGACGATGTGCGTCGGGAATGGTTCCAAGGTCGATGTGATTGTCGTCGACACGCTACCTCTACATCTACCTTCAGGATTAGTTTTAAACCTCAATCATTTTTATTTAGTACCAGCTTTGAGCATGAACATTGTATCTGGACCTCGTTTAATGCGAGATGGCTACTCATTTATATCTGAGAATAATGGTTGTTCTATTTATATGAGAGATATGTTTTATGGTCATGCCCCACTGGTCAATGGTTTATTTTTATTGAATCTCGAACGTGATGTTACGCATATTCATTGTGTGAATGCCAAAAGATGTAACGTTGATAATGATAGTCCCACATACTTGTGGCACTGCCGTCTTGGTCATATTAGTGTCAAACGCATGAAGAAACTCCATGTAGATGGAATTTTGGAGTCTCTTGATTATGAATCTTTTGACACGTGTGAACCATGCCTCATGGGAAAAATGACCAAGACTCCGTTCTCTGGAATAATGGAGCGAGCAACCAACTTGTTGGAAATAATACATACTGATGTATGCAGTCCAATGAGCGTTGATGTTCGCGGTGGCTATCGTTATGTTCTCACCCTCACTGATGACTTAAGTAGATATGGGTATGTCTACTTAATGAAACACAAGTCTAAGACCTTTGAAAAGTTCAAGGAATTTCACAGCAGGTAGAGAATCAACGTGACAGGAAAATAAAGTTCTTATGATCAGATCATGGAGGAGAATACTTGAGTCACGAGTTTGGCACGCACTTAAGGAAATGTGGAATTGTTTCACAACTCACGCCGCCTGGAACACCTCAGCGTAATGGTGTGTCCGAACGTCGTAATCGCTCTCTATTGGATATGGTGCGATCTATGATGTCTCTTACCAATCTACCGCTATCATTTTGGGGTTATGCTTTAGAGACTGCCACATTCACTTTAAATAGGGCACCGTCTAAATCCGTTGAGACGACACAGTATGAATTATGGTTTGTGAAGAAACCTAAGCTGTCGTTTCTAAAAGTTTGGGGATGCGATGCTTATGTCAAGAAACTTCAACCTGAAAAGCTCGAACCCAAATCGGAAAAGTGCATCTTCATAGGATACCCTAAGGAAACTATTGGGTATACCTTCTACCTCAGATCCGAAGGCAAGATCTTTGTTGCCAAGAATGGATCCTTTCTGGAGATAGAGTTTCTCTCGAAAGAAGTAAGTGGGAGGAAAGTAGAACTTGATGAGGTACCCCCTCTTGAACCGGAGAGTAGCGCATCTCATGAAGATGTTTCTGTGGTGCCTGCATCGACTAGAGAGGAAGTTAATGATGATGATCATTAAACTTCGGGTCAAGTTGCTACTGAACTTCGTAGGACCACGAGGACACGTTCCACACCAGAGTGGTACGACAACCCTGTTGAGGGAGTCCTGGATTAGGGGGTGTCCGGATAGCCGGACTACCATCATCACCGAACTATCATTGGCGGACTATCATCATCAACCGGACTCCAAGACTATGAAGATACAAGATTGAAGACTTAGCCCGTGTGGGATGGGACTTTCCTTGGCGTGGAAGGCAAGCTTGGCGATACGGATATGTAGATATCCTACCATTGTAACCGACTCTATGTAACCCTAGCCCTCTCCGGTGTCTATATAAACCGGATGGCTCTAGTCCGTGGGACTATCGAACAACAACCCTTACAATCATACCATAGGCTAGCTTCTAGGGTTTAGCCTCCTTGATCTCGTGGTAGATCCACTCTTGTAAACATCCACAATATCAATATCAATCGAGCAGCACGTAGGGTTTTACCTCCATCAAGAGGGCCGAAACAGGTAAAACATCGTGTCCCTTGTCTCCTGTTACCATCCGCCTAGCCTTGCAGTTGGGACCCCCTACCGAGATCCGCGGTTTTGACACCGACATTGGTGCTTTCATTGAGAGTTCCTCCGTGTCGTCACCGATAGGCTTGATGGCCTCTTCAATCAACAACGACGCAGTCTGGGTGAGACTTTTCTCCCGGACAGATCTTCAGATTCGGGCGGCTTCGCTTTCTGGGCCAACTCACTTGGCCATCTGGAGCAGATCGAAGCTTCGCCCTGGCCGTCGAGTCAGGTTTGGAAGCCTAAACTTCATGGCCGATATCCGCGGGGACTTGATCTTCGTTGGATCTGAGCCACAGCCGGCGTGTGCAGCGCTGTCACGATGGGCATGACCTAACTCGCCGCGGACAGCACCTTGAGGTCGCGCACGAATCCGCTCCGACCCATAGTCCGGAGTCGATCGCTCGGATCGAGGGCGGATGGCTGGACACCGCCTCGGGAGCTGCAACTTCTCTGGCGATGGGCGAACACTTACCTTGTCCCACATAAATCTCATGACTCGAGGTGCGGACTCTGCGGACTCGAACCTCCTGCGCCCCGCCGGTCGAATCCGATTGGCGCCGATCATGGAATCTACCGCTGCGGACATCTTTCAGCTTTTCGCCCTTGGCAATATCATAAATTCACTGAAGCATCTCTCGCTATCCGGAGAGCCTGGCGAACTACGGCCGGGATGGTTGGGACGCGACGACGAAGAAATTCAGACCCCACCCACCACCCACTTCGTAGCCACCGTCGACGATTTAACCGACGTACTCGACTATGACTCCAAAGACATCGACGGTATGGACGACGATGCCGGAGACTACCAAGAACCAGTGCCTACAGGACACTGGGGGACCACCTCGTCATACGACATATACATGGTGGACACCCCAAAGGGAAGCGATAATGAGGAACAACGGGACGCGGCAGAGGATGATCCCGCCGATAAACAACCAAAGCGGCGACGAGCGCGCCCTAAGTCTGCCTCGATCAAAGCAGCCTTCCTAACGACCCAGCGATAGAGCAGGGCAAACCAATGACGACGAACAGGATGAGCGAATAATCAACCCCTTCACGGAGCAATCAACAGTTCGGACTCAACACCGAGCATAAGAACATACACAAAAACTCGTCGCCATGCTGTAAGAAGTTTGAAGAAAGCTAAACGGAAACTCAAAACAGCGAAGACACACTCGAGAATGAAGTGGAGCAAAGTATTCAAGACTGCAGACAAATATGGCAATGGCCATCAAACTAAGAACTACCGAGCGCAAGTTGCTGCGAATTTGTGAAGAAGCCATAGAGCCTTCACGGTCAAAAAATAAAGAGGCCGCTGGCGGATAGGCGGCCGATGACAGGCCCAAAGCGACAAGCGGGCTGCACACAAGCAATTATAATCACAGGAAAGCGGACGGCCCAACTAGGTCCATCTACGGGCCAAAAAGAGGACCCCAGGAAGTAACACACCACGACAAGTGTTGAAGACAGCGGCACACCAAATATGGGCGCCGCACCCGCTTATGTTTTACCGATGAGGTCTTTGGATCATGAATTTCCAGCGGGGTTCAAACCCATAAACATAGAGGCATACGACGCACAATGAGACCCGGAGTGCGGATAGAAGATTACATACTATACATACACATGGCTAGAGGAGATGATCTCCACGCCATAAAATACCTACCCCTCAAGCTCAAAGGGCCAGCTCGACATTGGCTCAAAAGCCTCCCAGAAAATACTATTGGAAGTTGGGAAGAGCTTGAGGACGCGTTTAGAGCAAATTTTCAAGGGACTTATGTCCGCCCTCCGGATCTGAACGATCTGAGTCATATAACCCAACAGCCCGGAGAGTCGTGCGCAAAATTGGAACAGGTTCCTTACCAAAAAGAACCAAATAGTCGACTATCCGGACGCAGAAGCCCTAGCAGCTTTTAAACACAACGTCCGAGACGAATGGCTCGCCAGACACCTCGGCCAAGAGAAGCCAAGAACAATGGCCGCGCTAACAAGCCTCATGGCGCGCTTTTGCGGGAGAAGACAGGTAGCTAGCAAGATGCAGCACCAGCGACCAGTACATCCGAGATCGAGATGGAAGCGACGATCCGGCGCAGAAAGACCAGCGCCGAATAAAGAAAAAAAGCCCAAAAGACACGGCGGTCAACGCCGGATTCAAAAGCTTCATGGCCAAACAATACAACATGGCCTCTTAAGGAGAACAGAGACAAGCTATCAAATTTAAACAAAATTTTAGATCGGATATGTCAAATCCACAGTACCTCGGAAGGCACGCAAACCATACCAACCAAAATTGTTGGGTTTTAAACAGTCCGCAGACTCAACGCCGGACACAAAAAACTCGATCATGGCGAGGGCGATGTGAACCCCACCAAACAAAGCACCGGAAGTCAAAAGACTTTCCCACAAGAAGTCAAAACAGTAAACTTCGCTTCACGTGATAGTACGGAAAGCCAACATGGCACTCGCTAAGACAAGTGTCATACGATCCACCCAGTGGACCGAGATTGGACGTCAAAACCAATCACTTTCGACCATCTGGATTAGTCCGAAGTATCCGAACGCAGGATAGACTGCCCCGATATTGGATCCCATAATAGGCGGACTGCAATTAACTCAAGTTTTGATGGACGGCGGCAGTGACTTGAACCTGCTATTTCCGGACACAATCCGCAAGTTGGGATAGACCCTACTACAATTCGGCATAGCCGCACTTCCTTCAAAGGAGTGGCGCCAGCCCTTACACCAGTGCAGTTTCATTATTACTAGAAGTTGTGTCGGGGTCACCGACAACTTCCGACGAGAAAAGCTAACCTTTAATGTCGCCCCATTTAAAAGTAGCTATCAAGCATCACTGGGACGGGAAGCTTTCGTCCGCTTCAATGCAATACCACATTACGTGTCTCTTACGCTTAAAATGCCCGGTCCACGTGGCATCATTTCATTAAAAGGTCACTTGAGACCCCGGACACGGCTGGACGAGTCCGGAATAAATAAGCTAGGGGATACCTAGCCGCACATCCCTTCACAAGGGTTTGCACATATAAGCCATAATGAGCTAGCATAGGCTCAGCTTTCTTAATCTATATTTCAATTTTTTATGCACTTTCTCGCACGATTTCTTTTCCAACCAAGTTCTTCTCTTTTTACAGATGAACAGCATGCACACCCGTCGAGGATACGCACTGCGGAGACACTGTAGCGCGCAGCGTGCATGAGGGACCCGTTGCAAGGACTCTTTTCATACTAAGACCCTCGTAAACCTTTCTTCTGTCTCTTGTTGCTATAATCCCTGGTTTATCATTATAACCGAGTGGAGATGGCGTTTGGCATCGGCCATGCCGGAAGAACCTGCCTGCACGGACACAAGGGGCTTAGGGCTTTGTTTTGCCGTTATTATAAAGACCGAACACCTTCGGAGTGTTCGGCGTCTCGAGTTAGGCCTTATATGCATCAGCTCGAATCATGTCTTTGGTCAAATGTTGGGTTTGCCCGGCTCACGTGTTTTGCTGCCTTACGTTCCGTATCATTGTCTAACGCGGCTCCGGAGAACTCTGCGATTGTGCCCCGGTTAATTTGGCGAGCACCTCGATGAAAGCCAAAACTGACTGTCATGATACAGCGAGAGACTGGTCAACCACTCGATCGACCATGGGAATGTTTAGGATTCCTCCGCTTTGACGAAGGGCCGTTTCCCGACCAGGCACATACGCGCCCCGAATTCGGAGAGCGCGGTGCCCCCAGGGGCTATGTCGTAGCCCCACCCTCGAACTCCATGGCTAAGTGAAAGTGATAAAGCATTATAGTCCGGTTGCCTCGTTTGCTATGCTACCACCTCCTTTACAGGACCGAGACGTCGGATTAAGTGTGAATACGCGCTATTTTTTGCGAACACCCCCGCACCTTGTGCGTGGGGGCTGAAGCCGACGACTGCCATCTTTCGGGTTATACACACGTATACATGAACGACCGCATAGGAGATATTCTATTACTTGAACGCACAAGTACAAAAGACGCTTACATCATAAATATCGTTTTACATCATATAAGCGTTCATTGAGCGTAACATTTTTTAAGCTGCGACTCTATTACACGAGCACCACGCAGACTTCGCCAAAATAGTGCTCGGCGGGTAACGGTTATCATCCGAACCCGGGTCGCAACAGCGGTGGCATCCATCTCTGTCCAATGTGTCTTCACGGGCGAGTGCCATCCGCGCACCCTCTATGCAGGCCGACCGCTTCATCGCCTTGATATGCGGCACCGCCCCAAGAAATTGCTGCAATAAGCCAAAGTAACTCTTCGGCTGGATATGAGTCACTATATCCGTCATAGCAAGCCCGGACAACCTATTTAGCTCAGCCCACTCAGCCAAATGATCGGTCAGCGGAAGTGAACGCTCCGGACTATGGAATTGAGACCAAAACAGCTCTTCCGTCCTGTGATCCTTCCGCTTCGAAAATGCACAACAACATCCGCCGCTTTTCATTGCTAAGTCCATATAAGGGTCCTCCGGACACCACAGTTGGCCCAGCTGAGCATATTTTGGATCGGTGAACCTTCGGCGCAGCAGAAAAGGCTTGCCAGCTACAATATCCCCGGCCTGGTGCAGCTCTTCCTTCATAGCCCGCATTGCAGAGCGGGCATTCTTGGCTTCGGCGGTGGCCTTCGCAGGTCTTCTTGCCCCGCTAGGCGCTCCTTCCCAAGAGCCTCATTGCGGTCGGTAGCATCCTTTAACTTCACGGCCATTTCGGCTATCTCTTCCCTGCTCTGGCGGTGCAGGCGACCCTTCGGCCGCTAACTCCTCGGCCGCCCTCGAGGCCGCCGATTACTCCTTCCGCCTGCTCCTTGGCTTGAGCAAGTTCGCCCGAAGGCTCTCCACGGCAGCGGCACTATCTCGCATTTCATGCACATGTTGTAAGGAGATGGCTTGGCTCCCTTACCATGTGACCACGCATAACACTTACCTTGCGACTCATCAAGTCGCTTTGTTGACCAGCGTGATGTCCGCATCCGCAGCATCGAGTTGCCGCTTTAGTTCAGCAACTCCATCGGTCCGGCTGGCCCCGGACGACCCGCCACCTGCATCGGCACGGCGGAATTTAAACCTGCGATTTTGATCCTCGCGCTGTCGATTTCGACAACCTACCGAGTCTCGGGGCTACTATCTATCTGAGGCGCATTCTATATGCAAAACTGTTAAAAGGTGTGTCATTTTACGTACCTCAAACCCCGCCAGCAAACTCCTGACGGCATTGTGTAACCCGCCTTCGGCGGACAAAATCCTTTCAATTACCATGCTCATCAATGCGTGGTGATCTTCTGAGATAGACGCCTTCTCAAGCAGATCCTTCAGCTGTACACCAGTTGGCGCCGAATTATACGGCTTTGCCAAACCCGGGGCTCCCTCGTGGCGACACTTGAGCTCGTCCGCCCTATCCGGCAGCGCCCGGACGAGGCGTCTCGCTCTCTATCATCTCCGGACGAAGGTCCCCGAAGACGAGCTCATTTGCGAAGGGCGGAGATCCGAACTACAAGGTAAAACTTTAGTTATCCTCGAAGCACAAATAGGGATGTCCCTTATTATAAAACTCCTTTCTTTCGACTTACGGCTCGGTGGAGGGCTGACTCATTAATGGAGATTGTGCGGCCGGGGCCTCCCCGGACGCAAGACCCTCTGGCGAAGATTTCTTCCCCCATTTAGGGCTTTTGCCCTGTGTCCTCGGAGGCAGTCCTCTTCTCCCCTTGGTGGGAGGATTCTCGATCCCCCTCTTTCAAGAGCCTCCTTAGGCGAGGCAGTAGCTTTCCCGCTCTCCCCTTCGCCTTCCTCTGAAGGCGCAACCTCAAGCATCCGGACCAGCACGGGATCCGACGCGGTCTCGGGGAGGGGGGCCGGACACCGTATCAATTTTGCTTCCGCTATCCACTCCTGTGTAGAAGGAAGTTGGTCATAAAGCGAATCATCGAAAGGCAAACAAACGGTATGTCCGGACTCGGAACTACTTACTTGAGTATCCGGCGATTGCAACAGGCCAGCATCCTTGGTCAATTCGGACGCACCTCTTGCGATCCGAAGAATAATTGTACATCTCGGGGTGTCATACCCATGAAGTGTTGAAGAATCCGTGGGCCCTCGGTTGAACTCCCATAGCGGAGAGGGCGGCGTTTGCGAGGCAGGAGGCGCCTAATCAGCATAACCTGCATCACCACCACCATATCGATCTCCCTCGTTAGGAGATCTCGAATCCGCCCTGCAGTAGGGGCACGTCCTTTAGCGGCCCCAGTTGAGCCCTTGGTTGACCCACGACATCAACCGTCGTGGAGGTCTCGGGCGGAATAAGGCGGCGGCTTTTGCTGCGGCCCCTCGGGCGGTAATATAGAACCACTCTTGCTGCCACGGGCGAGCTCCTCTTGGAAGGAGCCAGCGGGCCCACGGGCATCGGCCCTCTTACTTACGGCCGCCCGCCACACTCCGCAGCGCCCCGATCATCTTGGCGCCACATTGAAGGTCTTGACCACAGGCGAAGTGAGGGGTGACGCGGAGGAAGGCTTCGCAGATGACAATAAATGCGGAGATATGGAGGATGGACTCGGAGCCAAATCGTGGAATTCCAACCCATAGTAAAACATGAGCCCTCTCACAAAGGATCCATCGGGAAGCCTAAACCCGACGGAGGTGGGATACGAAACAGCGTACTCGCCGGGCTCGGGGGTGGGGATGGCCTGCCCTTCAGCAGGCAACCTGTGCGAAATCTCATAAGATAGGTACTTGGCCTCCCGCAGCTTTAGCACGTCCTCCTCCGTGACGGAGGAGGGCATCCACCGGCCCTTGAGGTCGGAACCGGACATCGTCGAAAGCCCGAAGCACTCGAATCTGGAGCTCTAGGTGCTGGAACTTGGAGCGTGGAGAGGATTCGATGGAGGATTGAAGAAAAAGAAACGAGCCTTGGTCCCGTTATAAAGAGGTAGAATACCAAGAGCCGTCTCCGTGACCGTTTGGGACTCGCCGATAGAGGCGTGGCGAACAGGCGCGTTGGGGTTACCCGTGCGTATTAATGAGAATCCCGGATTAAGGAAACACGATCTCTGCTCGACAAGGCGTGCCAAGGAAACCGCCGCTAAATCGTTGAGGTGGTAAAGTAAAAACAATTGAGTAATGGCTTGGTAGTGGCGTGACGTCATGCCACGTAAAACGTCGCAGATTGAACTTGTGTATATATATTATTCTCTCTACGGTGGAATGTGGAATTTATTTTGCGAGCGGACACTATCTGGTGTTCACAATCTTCTATCATTTGGAGGAGGAACCCGCCTTGCAATGCCAAGCAATATCTGCGCCGGACTTATCGTCATTGAAGCTGGTTAGAGGCTCTTGAGGAGTCTGGATTAGGGGTGTCCGGATAGCGGACTACCATCATCACCGAACTATCATTGGCGGACTATCATCATCGACGGACTCCAAGACTATGAAGATACAAGATTGAAGACTTCGCCCGTGTCCGGATGGGACTTTCCTTGGCGTGGAAGGCAAGCTTGGCGATACGGATATGTAGATCTCCTACCATTTTAACCGACTCTATGTAACCCTAGCCCTCTCCGGTGTCTATATAAACCGGATGGCTCTAGTCCGTGGGACTATCGAACAACAACCCTTACAATCATACCATAGGCTAGCTTCTAGGGTTTAGCCTCCTTGATCTCGTGGTAGATCCACTCTTGTAAACATCCACAATATCAATATCAATCGAAGCGGGGCGTAGGTTTTACCTCCATCAAGAGGGCCCGAACCTGGGTAAAACATCGTGTCCCTTGTCTCCTGTTACCATCCGCCTAGACGCACAGTTCGGGACCCCCTACCCGAGATCCGCCGGTTTTGACACCGACACCTGTCCTGGAAATCATGTTGTTAGACAACGGTGAACCTTCGAACTATGAAGAAGCGATGGCGGGCCCGGATTCCAACAAATGGCTTGAAGCCATGAAATCCGAGATAGGATCCATGTATGAAAAGAAAGTATGGACTTTGGTGGACTTGCCCAATGATTGGCAAGCCATAGAGAATAAGTGGATCTTTAAGAAGAAGACTGACGCGGATGGTAATGTGACCGTCTATAAGGCTCAGCTTGTCGCTAAGGATTGTCGACAAGTTCAAGGGGTTGACTACGATGAGACCTTCTCACCTGTAGCGAAGCTGAAGTCCATCTGAATCATGTTAGCAGTTGCCGCATTCTATGATTATGAGATCTGGCAAATGGACGTCAAAATAGTATTCCTTAACGGTTTCCTTAAGGAAGAATTGTATATAATGGAGCCGGAAGGTTTTGTCGATCCTACGAATGCTGACAAGGTATGCAAGCTCCAGTGCTCCATCTATGGGCTGGTGCAAGCATCTCGGAGTTGGAACATTCGCTTTGATGAAATGATCAAAGCGTTTGGGTTTATACAGACTTATGGAAAAGCCTGTATTTACAAGAAAGTGAGTGGGAGCTCTGTAGCATTTCTCATATTATATATGGATGGCGTATTTTTGATGGGAAATGATATATAACTTTTGGAAAACATAAAGGCCTACTTGAATAAGTGTTTTTCACTGAAGGACCTTGGAGAAGCTGCTTATATATTAGGCATCAATATCTATAGAGATAGGTCGAGACGCCTCATTGGTCTTTCACAAAGCACATAACTTGACAAGATATTGAAGAAGTTCAATATGGATCAGTCCAAGAAGGGGTTCTTGCCTGTATTGCAAGGTGTGAGATTGAGCGCAGCTCAACGTCCAACCTCGGCAGAAGAAAGAGAATAGATGAGTGTCATCCCCTACGCAGCCATAGGCTCTATTATGTATGCCATGTTGTGTACCAGACCTGATGTGAAACTTGCCATAAGTTCGGTAGGGAGGTACCAAAGTGATCCCGGTATGGAACACTGGACAACGGTCAAGAATATCCTGAAGTACCTGAAAAGGACTAAGGATATGTTTCTCGTTTATGGAGGTGCCGAAGAGCTCGTCGTAAAGGGTTACGTCGATGCTAGCTTTGACACAGATCTGGATGACTCCAAGTCACAAACCGGATATGTGTACATTTTGAATGGTGGGGCAGTCAACTGGTGTAGTTGCAAGCAAAGCGTCGTGGCGGGATCTACATGTGAAGCCGAGTACATAGTTGCTTCGAAAGCAGCATTGGAAGAAGTCTGGATGAAGGAGTTTATCACCGACCTAGGAGTGATTCCCAATGCGTCGGGCCCAATGACTCTCTTCTGTGACAACACTGGAGCTATTGCCATTGCCAAGGAGCCCAGGTTTCACAAGAAGACCAAGCACATCAAGCACCGCTTCAATTCCATTCGTGAATATATTCAAGATGGAGACATAGATATTTGTAAAGTAAATATGGATCTGAATGTCGCAGATCCGTTGACTAAACCTCTTCCACGAGCAAAACATGATCAGCACCAGAACTCTATGGGTGTTCGATTCATCACAATGTAACTAGATTATTGACTCTAGTGCAAGTGGGAGACTGTTGGAAATATGCCCTAGAGGCAATAATAAAATGGTTATTATTATATTTCCTTGTTCATGATAATTGACTATTGTTCATGCTATAAATGTATTAACTAGAAACCATAATAGATGTGTGAATACATAGACCACAACATGTCCCTAGTGAGCCTCTAGTTGACTAGCTCGTTGATCAATAGATGGTTGTGGTTTCCTGACCATGGACATTGGATGTCGTTGATAACGGGATCACGTCATTAGGAGAATGATGTGATGGACAAGACCCAATCCTAAGCATAGCACAAGATCGTGTAGTTCGTTCGCTAGAGCTTTTCTAATGTCAAGTATCATTTCCCTAGACCATGAGATTGTGCAACTTCCGGATGCCGTAGGAACGCTTTGGGTGTATCAAACGTCACAATGTAATTGGGTGACCATAAAGGTGCACTAATAGGTATCTCCGAAAGTGTCTGTTGGGTTGGCACGAATCGAGACTTGGATTTGTCACTCTGTATGATGGAGAGGTATCTCTGGGCCCACTCAGTAATGCATCATCATAATGAGCTCAATGTTACTAAGGAGTTAGTCACGGGATCATGTGTTACGGAACGAGTAAAGAGAATTGCCGGTAACGAGATTGAACAAGATATAGGGATACCGACGATCGAATCTCGGGCAAGTAACATAGCGATGGACAAAGGGAATTGTATACGGGATTGATTGAATCCCTGACATCATGGTTCATCCAATGAGATCATCATGGAACATGTGGGAGCCAATATGGGTATCCAGATCCCGCTATTGGTTATTGGCCAGAGAGGTGTCTCGGTCATGTCTGCATGGTTCCCGAACCCGTAGGGTCTACACACTTAAGGTTCGATGATGTTAGAGTTGTAATGAGAAATTGTACGTGGTTACAAAAGGTTGTTTGGAGTCCTGGATGATATCCCGGACGTCACGAGGAGTTCTGGAATGGTCCGGAGGTGAAGATTTATATATGGGAAGTCCAGTTTCAGTCGCCGGAAGGTTTCGGGGTTATCGGTATTGTACCGGGACCACCGAAAAGTGACCGGGGGTCTACCGGGTGGGGCCACCTACCTCGGGAGACCAAGTGGGCTGAATATGGGTGGGGACCAGCCCCTTAGTTGGATGGTGCCCCCCCAAGGGCCCAAGGCGCCTAGGGTTGGAAACCCTAGGGGGTGGGGGCGCCTCCCACCTGCTTGGGGGGCAAGTCTTTCCCCTTGGCCGCTGCCCCCCCCCCCCCTCTAGATGCATCTAGGGGGGCGGCCCCCTCTCCCTTCACCCTATAAATAGAGGGGGGTTGGGAGGGCAGCCGCACCTCAGCCCCTTGCGCAGCCCTTACCCCTCCTACACCTCCTCCTCCTCCTCTGTTGAGCTTGGCGAAGCTCTGCCGGAGAACCACGAGCTCCACCACCACGCCGTCGTGCTGCCGGAGTTCTCCTCAACTTATCCTCTCCCCTTGCTGGATGAAGAAGGAGGAGACGTCCCCGAGCTGTATTTGTGTTGAACACGAAGGCGCCGTCCGTTCGGCGCTCGATCGGATCTTTCGCGATTTGAATCGCCGCGAGTACGACTCCATCAACCGCGTTCTTGTAACGCTTCCGCTTAACGATCTTCAAGGGTATGAAGATGCACTCCCTCTCTCTCATTTCTAGCATCTCATAGATTGATCTTGGTGGCACGTAGGAAATTTTTGGATTGTTACTACGTTCCCCAACAGATGCTACTAGAGGTTTTTGTCGATCCTAAAGGTGCTAACAAAGTGTGCAAGCTCCAGCGATCCATGTATGAACTAGTGCAAGCATCTCGGAGTTGGAATATACGCTTTGATGAGGTGATCAAAGCATATGGTTTTATACAGACTTATGGTGAAACTTGTATCAAGAAAGTGAGTGGGAGTGCTACCTCTTGAGCACTGCGTTGGATTTCCACGAAGAGGAGATGATGATGCAGCAAAGTAGCGTAAGCATTTCCCTAAGTTTTTGAGAACCAAGGTATCAATCCAGTAGGAGGCCATGCAAAAGTCCCTCGTACCTGCACAAAACGGTAGCTCCTCGCAACCAACGCGATTAGGGGTTGTCAATCCCTTCACGGTCACTTACGAGAGTGAGATCTGATAGAGAAGATAAATAGTATTTTTGATATAGAGATGCAAAGTAAAAAGTAAAAGGCAAAGTAAAAACAAAGCAAGTATTAAAGTGATGGAGATTGATATGATGAGAATAGAACCGGGGGCCATAGGTTTCACTCGTGGCTTCTCTCAAGAACATAAGTATTCTACGGTGGGTGAACAAATTACTGTTGAGCAATTGACAGAGTTGAGCATAGTTATGAGTATATCTAGGTATGATCATGTATATAGGCATCACGTCCAAGACAAGTAGACCAAAACGATTCTGCATCTACTACTATTACTCCACTCATCGACCGCTATCCAAAGCATGCATCTAGAGTATTAAGTTAAAAATAGAGTAACGCCTTAAGCAAGATGACATGATGTAGAGGATAAATTCATGCAATATGACAAAACCCCATCTTGTTATCCTCGATGGCAACAATACAATACGTGCCTTGTTGCCCCTTCTGTCACTGGGAAAGGACACCGCAAGATTGAACCCAAAGCTAAGCACTTCTCCCATTGCAAGAACTACCAATCTAGTTGGCCAAACCAAACGAATAATTCGAAGAGACTTGCAAAGATAACAAATCATACATAAAAGAATTCAGAGAAGATTCAAATATTATTCATAGATAAGCTGGATCATAAACCCACAATTCATCGGTCTCAACAAACACACTGCAAAAAGAAGATTACATCGAATAGATCTCCACGAGAGAGGGGGAGAACATTGTATTGAGATCCAAAAGAGAGAAGAAGCCATCTAGCTACTAGCTATGGACCCAAGGTCTCAAGTAAACTACTCACACTTCATCGGAGGGGCTATGGTGATGATGTAGAATCCTCCGTGGTGGATGCCCCCTCCGTGAGCTTCTAACAGCCCCAAGATGGGATCTCGTGGATACAGGAAGTTGCGGCGGTGGAATTAGGTTTTTGGCTCATGTTCTGATCGTTTGTGGGTACGTAGGTATATATAGGAGGAAGGAGTACGTCAGTGGAGCAACAAGGGGCCACGAGGAGGAGGGGCGCGCCTAGGGGGCCCCCACCTCGTGACCGCCTCTTTCGTGCCTTGGCGTAGGGTCCAAGTCTCCTGGATCACATTCGGTGAGAAAATCACGTTTACGAAGGTTTCATTCTGTTTGGACTCCGTTTGGACTCCGTTTGATATTCCGTTTCTTCGAAACACTGAAATAGGCAAAAAACAGCAATTCTGGGTTGGGCCTCCGGTTAATAGGTTAGTCCCAAGAATAATATAAAAGTGGAAAATAAAGCCCAATATAGTCCAAAACAGTAGATAAAGTAGCATGGAACAATCAAAATTATAGATACGTTGGAGACGATCGCATCCCAAGCTTAATTCCTGCTCGTCCTCGAGTAGGTAAATGATAAAAGAGAATTTTGATGTGGAGTGATACTTTGGCATAATTTCAATGTAAATCTTCTTAATTGTGGTATGAATATTCAGATCTGAAAGATTCAAGACAAAAGTTCATATTGACATAAAAATAATAATACTTCAAGCATACTAATCAAAGTAATCATGTCTTCTCAAAATAGCATGGCAAAATAAAGTTCATCCCTACAAAATCATATAGTTAGGTTATGCTTCATTTTCGTCACACAAAGATGTTCCCAACTTCTATACCCCCGATGACAAGCCAAGAAATTATTTCATACTTAAATAATCTCAAACTTTTTCAACCTTCACGCAATACATGAGCGTGAGCCATGGATATAGCACTATGGGTGGAATATAGTATGATGATGGGGATTGTGTGGAGAAGACAAAAAAGGAGAAAGTCTCACATTGACGAGGATAATCAACGGGCTATGGAGATGCCCATCAATTGATGTCAACATGAGGAGTAGGGATTGCCATGCAACAGATGCACTAGAGCTATGAATGCTCAACAAAAAGAAAACTAGTGGGTGTGCATCCAACTTGCTTGCTCATGAAGACCTAGTAGGAATATACAAGCCAAGTTCTATAATGAAAAATTCCCACTAGTATAAAAAGACAACTTATGAGACTCACTGAGGGAGTCCTGGATTAGGGGGTGTCCGGATGGCCGGACTATAACCTTTGGCCAGACTCCTGGACTATGAAGATACAAGATTGAAGACTTCGTCTCGTGCCCGGATGGGACTTTCCTTGGCGTGGAAGGCAAGCTTGGCGATACGGATATGTAGATCTCCTCCCATTGTAACAGACTCTGTGTAACCCTAGCCCTCTCCGATGTCTATATAAACCGGAGGGTTTTAGTCCATAGGACACACAACAATCATACCATAGGCTAGCTTCTAGGGTTTAGCCTCTCTGATCTCGTGGTAGATCTACTCTTGTACTACCCATATCATCAATATTAATCAAGCAGGAATAAGGTTTTACCTCCATCGAGAGGGCCCGAACCTGGGTAAAAACATCGTGTCCCTTGTCTCCTGTTACCATCCGCCTAGACGCACAGTTCAGGACCCCCTACCCGAGATCCGCCGATTTTGACACCGACACTCACTATATGAAAAACATGGTGCTACTTTGAAGCACAATATATGAGACTCACTACATGAAGAACAAGGTGCTACTTTGAAGCACAAGTGTGGAAAAAGAGATAGTAGCATTGCCCTTTTTATTTATTTTCTTTTTCGGGGCCTTTCTATTTTCTTTTTGGCCTTTCTCTTTTTTTTGATTGGGCAATGCTCTAATAATGATGATCATCACACTTCTATTGATTACAACATAAGGATTACAACTCGAAACTTAGAACAAGATATGACTCTATATGAATGCCTCCGGCGGTGTACCTGGATGGTGCAATGAATCAAGAGTGACATGTATGAAAAATAATGCATGGTGGCTTTGCCACAAATACGATGTCAACTACATGATCATGCAACGACAATATGACAAAAGTAAAGTATGTCATGATGATGATGAACGGAACGGTGGAAAGTTGCATGGCAATATATCTCGGAATGGCTATGGAAATGCCATAATAGGTAGGTATGGTGGCTATTTTGAGGAAGATATAAGGAGGTTTATGTGTGATAGAGCGTATCATATCACGGGGTTTGATGCACCGTGAAGTTTGCACCAACTCTCAAGGTGAGAAAGGGCAATGCAGTGCATCAAGAGGCTAACAAAGGCGGAAAGGTAAGAGTGCGTATAATCCATGGACTCAACATTAGTCAAAAGAACTCATATACTTATTGCAAAAATTTAGAAGTCATAAAAAATCAAGTACTACGCGCATGCTCCTAGGGGGACAGATTGGTAGGAAAAGACCATCGCTCGTCCCCGACCGCCACTCATAAGGATGCACAAGCCAGGTACACTTCATGTTTCAAATTTGTTACACAACTTTAACCATACGTGCATGCTACTGGACTTGCAAACTTCAACACAAGCATTTCTCAAATTCACAAGTACTCAACTAGCACGACTTTGATATTATCACCTCCATATCTCAAAACAATTATCAAGCATCAAACTTTTCTTAGTATTCAACGCACTCAAAAGAAAGTTTCACATATCTTGAATACCAAGTATATTAATATTAAGCAAATTACCATGCTATTAACGACTCTCAAAATAATCTAAGTGAAGCATGAGAGATCAATAGTTTCTTTAAAACAAATCCACCACCGTGCTCTAAAATATCTAAGTGAAGCACTAGAGCAAAAATTATCACGCTCAAAAGATATAAGTGAAGCACTATGAGCAAAACTATCAAGCTCAAAAGATATAAGTGAAGCACATAGAGTATTCTAGAAAATTCCAACTTATGTATGGCTCTATAAAAATGTGTGTATAGCAAGGATAATTGTGGTAGACTAACAAGCAAAGACGCAAATAATACAAGACGCCCCAAGCAAAACACATATCATGTGGTGAATAAAAATATAGCTCCAAGTAAATTACCGATGGAAGTAGATTTAAAGAGGGATGCCTTCAGGGCATCCCCAAGCTTTGAATTTTTGGTGTCCTTGATTATCTTGGGGGTGCCATGGGCATCCCCAAGCTTAGGCTCTTGCCACTCCTTGTTCCATAATCCATCAAAAGAATTTACCCAAAACTTGAAAACTTCACAACACAAAACTCAATAGAAATCCCATGAGCTCCGTTAGAGAAAGAAAACAAAATACTACTTTAAGGTACTGTACTGAACTCATTATTTATTTATATTGGTGTTAAACCTACTGTATTCCAACTTCTCTATGGATTATAAACTATTTTACTAGCCATAGATTCATCAAAATAGGCAAACAACACACGAAAAACAGAATCTGTCAAGAACAGAACATTCTGTAGTAATCTGTAACAAACACAAACTTCTGAACTCCAAAAATTCTAAAAAAATTAGAAGACCTATAAAATTTGTTTATTGATCAGAAGAAATTGGAATCAGTATTTTATCACGTTCTGGTGATTTTTAATAATCGGGCACTGAGCGCAAATTTTCTGGAAATTACAGCAAGATCAAATAACTATCATCCAAGAAGATCCAATAGGTCTAGCTTGGCACAAACACTAATTAAAACATAAAACCACATCTAAACAGAGGCTAGATGGATTATTTATTCCTAATTATAAAAAAAACAAAAAACTAAAAATAAAATTGGGTTGCCTCCCAACAAGCGCTATCGTTTAACGCCCCTAGCTAGGCATAAAAGTAAGGATAGATCTAGGTATTGCCATCTTTGATAGGCAATCCATAAGTGGCTCTCATAATAGATTCATATGGTAATTTTATATTCTTTATAGGAAAGTGTTCCATGCCTTTCTTTAATGGAAATTGGAATCTAATATTTCCTTCCCTCATATCAATAATTGCACCAATCGTTCTAAGGAAAGGTCTACCAAGAATAATAGGGCATGAAGGATTGCAATCTATATCAAGAATGATAAAATATACGGGCACATAATTCCTATTTGCAACAATAAGAACATCATTAATCCTTCCCATAGGCTTTTTAATAGTGGAATCCGCAAGATGCAAGTTTAGAGAGCAATCATCAAAGTCACGGAAATCTAGCAAATCACACAAAGTTTTGGGAATAGTAGACACTAGCACCCAAATCACACAAGGCATGAAATTCATAAATTTTAATTTTAATTTTAATAGTAGGTTCCCACTCATCATAGAGCTTTCTAGGGATAAAAACTTTCAACTCAAGTTTTTCTTCATAAGATTGCATCAAGGCATCAACAATGTGTTCGGTAAAGGCCTTATTTTGACTATAAGCATGAGGAGAATTTAGCACAGATTGCAACAAGGAAATAAAATCAATTAAAGAGCAATTTTCATAATTAAATTCCTTAAGATCCAATATAGTGGGTTTAGCAACATCTAGGTTTTTATTTCTTTCAATCCCACATTTATCAATTTCATCATCAAGATCTAAAAACTCCGAATTCTTAGAACGCCTTCTAGGTAAAGGAAGATCATATTCAGTTTCATCAAGATTCATATTGCAAAACAAAGATTTAATGGGGGACACATCAATAACTTTTAGGTCTTCATCTTGATTTTCATAGGAATTAGAAGAACACGCTTTAATAAAGGCATCTTTGGAAGCACGCATCCTAGCGGTTCTTTCTTTGCACTCATCAATGGAAATTATCATAGCTTTGAGAGACTCATTGATATCATGCTTAGGAGGAATAGATCTAAGCTTTAAAGAATCAACCTCAAGAGAAATTCTATCAACGTTCCTAGCCAAATCATCAACTTTAAGCAATTTCTCTTCAAGCAAAGCATTCAAATTCTTTTGCGAATTCATAAACTCTTTAACACTATTCTCAAATTCAGAGGGCATCTTATTAAAATTTCCATAAGAGTTGTTGTAGGAATTTCCATAATTATTAGAAGGATTACCAGGATAAGGCCTAAGATTAAAATTCCCTCTATAAGCGTTGTTACCAAAATTATTCCTACCAACAAAATTCACATCCATAGATTCATTATTACTCTCAATCAAAGTAGACAAAGGCATATCATTAGGATCAGAAGAAACACTCTTAGTAGCAAATAATTTCATAAGTTCATCCATCTTTCCACTTAAAACATTAATTTCTTCTATCGCATGCACTTTTTTATTAGTAGATCTTTCAGTGTGCCATTGAGAATAATTGACCATAATATTATCTAGAAGTTTAGTAGCATCTCCTAAAGTGATTTCCATAAAAGTGCCTCCCGCGGCCGAATCTAAAAGATTTCTAGAAGCAAAATTCAATCCGGCATAAAAGTTTTGTATAATCATCCACAAGTTCAAACCACGAGTAGGACAATTACGTATCATTAGTTTCATTCTCTCCCAAGCTTGTGCAACATGTTCATGATCAAGTTGCTTAAAATTCATAATATCGTTCCTAAGAGAGATAATCTTAGCGGGAGGAAAATACTTAGAGATAAAAGCATCTTTGCACTTGTTCCAAGAATCAATACTATTTTTAGGCAAAGATGAAAACCACGCTTTAGCACGATCTCTAAGTGAAAAAGGAAATAGCTTCAACTTAACGACATCATTATCGACATCTTTTTTCTTTTGCATATCACATAAATCAACGAAGCTATTCAGATGAGTAGCGACATCTTCACTAGGAAGGCCGGCGAATTGATCTTTCATAACAAGATTCAACAAAGAAGTATTGATTTCACAAGATTCAGTATTGGCAAGAGGAGCAATGGGAGTGCTAAGGAAATCATTATTATTGGTATTGGTGAAGTCACACAATTTGGTAGCATCTTGAGCCATCGTGACAAACAAGCAATCCAACACACGAGCAAACAAAAGGCAACGGGAAAAAGAGGAGGATATTGGGAAAGAGGGCGAATAAAACGGCAAGGGTGAAGTGGGAGAGAGGAAAACGAGAGGCAAATGGCAACGGCGCCAGAAATTCTTCTTGCTACCTCTTGAGCACCGCGTTGGATTTCCCCGAAGAGGAGAGGATGATGCAGCAAAGTAGCGTAAGTATTTCCCTCAGTTTTTGAGAACCAAGGTATCAATCCAAGAGGAGGCCACGACAAGTCCCTCGTGACTGCACAAAACGATAGCTCCTCGCAACCAACGCGATTAGGGGTTGTCAATCCCTTCACAGTCACTTACGAGAGTGAGATCTGATAGAGAAGATAAATAATATTTTTGGTATTTTTGATATAGAGATGCAAAGTAAAAAGTAAAAGGCAAAATAAAAACAAAGCAAGTATTAAAGTGATGGAGATTGATATGATGAGAATAGACCCGGGGGCCATAGGTTTCACTAGTGGCTTCTCTCAAGAGCATAAGTATTCTACGGTGGGTGAACAAATTACTATTGAGCAATTGACAGAATTGAGCATAGTTATGAGTATATCTAGGTATGATCATGTATATAGGCATCACGTCCAAGACAAGTAGACCAAAACGATTCTGCATCTACTACTATTACTCCACTCATCGACCGCTATCCAAAGATGCATCTAGAGTATTAAGTTAAAAACAGAGTAACGTCTTAAGCAAGATGACATGATGTAGAGGATAAATTCATGCAATATGATAAAACCCCATCTTGTTATCCTCGATGGAAACAATACAATACGTGCCTTGCTGCCCTTTCATCACACGGGAAAGGACACCGCAAGATTGAACCCAAAGCTAAGCACTTCTCCCATTGCAAGAACTACCAATCAAGTTGGCCAAACCAAACGGATAATTCGAAGAGACTTGCAAAGATAACCAATCATACATAAAAGAATTCGGAGAAGATTCAAATATTATTCATAGATAAGCTGGATCATAAACCCACAATTCATCTGTCTCAACAAACACACCGCAAAAAGAAGATTACATCGAATAGATCTCCACGAGAGAGGGGAGAACATTGTATTGAGATCCAAAAGAGAGAAGAAGCCATCTAGCTACTAGCTATGGACCCAAGGTCTCAAGTAAACTACTCACACTTCATCGGAGGGCTATGGTGATGATGTAGAAGCCCTCCGTGGTGGATGCCCCTCCGTGAGCTCTAACAGGCCCCAAGATGGGATCTCGTGGATACAGGAAGTTGCGGCGGTGGAATTAGGTTTTGGCCCTGTTCGATCGTTTGGGGGTGCGAGGTATATATAGGAGGAAGGAGTATGTCGCTGGAGCAACAGGGGCCCACAAGGCGGGCGTGCCCTAGGGGGCGCCCCACCTCGCCTCTTTCGTGCCTTGGCGAGGGTCCAAGTCTCCGGATCACGCTCGTGAGAAAATCACGTTCGAAGGTTTCATTCCGTTTGGACTCCGTTTGATATTTCGTTTCTTCGAAACATTGAAATAGGCAAAAAAACAGCAATTCTGGGCTAGGCCTCCGGTTAATAGGTTAGTCCCAAGAATAATATAAAAGTGGAAAATAAAGCCCAGTATAGTCCAAAACAGTAGATAAAGTAGCATGGAGCAATCAAAAATTATAGATACGTTGGAGACGTATCAGGGAGCTCTATAGCATTCCTGATATTATATGTGGATGACATATTATTGATTGGAAATGGTATAGAATTTCTAAATAGCATAAAAATAATACTTGAATAAGAATTTTTCAATGAAAGGCCTTGATGAAGCTACTTATATATTGGGCATCAAGATATATAGGGATAGATCAATACGCTTAATAGGACTTTCACAAAGCACATACCTTGACAAGATTTTGAAGAAGTTCAAAATGGATCAGTCAAAGAAAGGGTTCTTGCCTGTGTTGCAAGGTGTAAAGTTGAGTAAGACTCAAAACCCGACCACGACAGAAGATAGAGAAAGAATGAAAGTCATTTCCTATGCCTCATCCATAGGTTCTATAAAGTATGCCATGTTGTGCACCAAACCTATTGTGTACCTTGCCATGAGTTTGGCAAGGGGGTACAATAGTGATCTAGGAGTAGATCACTGGACGACAACGGTCAAAATTATCCTTAGTTACCTAAGAGAACTATGGAGATATTTCTTGATTATGGAGGTAATAAAGAGTTTGTTGTAAAGGGTTACGTCGATGCAAGCTTTGACGCCGATTCGGATGACTTTGAGTCTCAATCTGGATACGTATTGAAAGTGGGAGAAATTATCTAGAGTAGCTCCATACAGAGTTTGTAGACTTAGAAATTTGCAAAAATACATACGGATCTGAATGTGACAGACCCGTTGACTAAACTTCTCTCACATGCAAAAAATGATCACTCCTTAATACTCTTTGGGTGTTAATCACATGGCGATGTGAACTAAATTATTGACTCTAGTAAACTCTTTGGGTGTTGGTCACATGGCGATGTGAACTATGGGTGTTAAATCACATGGTGATGTGAACTAGATTATTGACTCTAGTGCAAGTGGGAGACTGAAGGAAATATGCCCTAGAGGCAATAATAAAGTTGTTATTTTATATTACATTTACTTATTCATGATAAAGGTTTATTACTCATGCTAGAATTGTATTGATCGGAAACTTAAATACATGTGTGAATACATAAACAAATGTCGTGTCCCTAGTAAGCCTCTACTAGACTAGCTCGTTGATCAAAGATGGTTAAGGTTTCCTAACCATAGACATGTGTTGTCATTTGATAATGGGATCACATCATTAGGAGAATGATGTGATGGATAAGACCCATCCTTTAGCTTAGCATAATGATCGTCCAGTTTATTGCTATTGCTTTCTTCTTGTCAAATACATATTCCTTCGACTATGAGATTATGCAACTCCCGGATACCGGCGGAATACCTTATGTGCTATCAAATGTCACAACGTAATTGGGTGAAAGGAAAGGGGGGGCGCCACCTCCCCGCCTTTCCCCGCACCTATATAAGGCAGGGGGAGCACGGCTTGGGAGGGACTACAAGTAGGATTCCTCCTACTTGGGCGCCTCCTTTGGCTGCTCCTCCCTCCCTCCCACCTATATATATATATATATATATATATATATATATATATATATATATATGTGTGTGTGTGTGTGTGTGTGTGTGTGTGTGTGTGTGTGTGTGTGTGTGTGTGTGTGTGTGTGTGTGTGTAGGAGGGGCGCCTAGCACATAATGCACAATTGCCTAGCCATGTGCGGCGCCCCTCCACTGTTTACATTCTCGGTCATATTTTCGTAGTGCTTAGGCGAAGCCCTACGGAGATCACTTCACCATCACCGTCACCACGCCGTCGTGCTACCGAAACTCATCTACTACCTCACCATCTTGCTGGATCAAGAAGGTGGAGGATGTCACCGAGCTGAACGTGTGCCGAACGCGGAGCTGCCGTACGTTTGGTACTTGATCGGTTGGAGCACGAAGAAGTTCGGCTACATCAACCGCGTTGTTAAACGCTTCCGCTTACGGTCTACGCGAGCACATAGACACACTCTTCCCCTCTCGTTGCTATGCATCTCCTTGATAGATCTTGCGTGTGTGTAGATTTTTTTTTTGTTTTCCATGCTACGTTACCCGACAAACATAGCATTTTTTATTGGGTTGAGATTGCGATATGTTGTGGGAAGAGAATTCATAAGAAAATATAAGGAAGACAGTATGTGATTGTATATATACAACCACAAAAGGATTTCTTACTATTAGCAATTTATTTGGTTTTCTATTGATTGCTTTGCAGCTTTGCGAGGGATTTATTTTCCAAGAACCGAAGAGATGGAGTCGGTTGAGAAAAAAATAAATAGGAATTGTGGAAGGGAAACCAACAAAAATTAATAGGAATTATGGAAGCAAAACCAACAAACTTCAGTTCCGTTTAGAGCAAGTACAATAGAAGGTTTATAGCCTGCTTACATGACAATTTTACCCACATGAAGAAGAGAGACATGAAAAAGTGAAGTGAGTAGGCTGTTATGCAAGAGTCGGGCCATATCTGTGCTCCTAACAGATACAATAAATATTAAGAAAGAGATAGAGAGAAGGTGAAGAAAACGGTAATCCACTTCTGAGCCCAGGTCAGCTGCACCCGCCCTTACGAAAAATATTCAAAACAAATATTAGAAAAATTCAAAAAATTCCAAATTTTGTGTGTGTGGTAGATAATTCAATGCATGAGGTATGCTTCAATTTTAAAATCATTTGGATATCTGAGCAGCTCTCGGCAAAAAAGACAAATTTGGGGTCTGTAAAAATGTTTATTGTTCATGCACTGTTTTGACCCAATTTGACTTTTTTCTGAGAGCTTCTCAGAAGTCCAAATGATCTCAAATTTTGAGCGGACCTCACGTGATAAATTGTCTACCATGCAAAAAAAGATTGAATTTGTTTTGAATTTTTTGTGATTTTTTTCCTAGACGGGTGCAGATGAGCCTGGGCACCGAAATGCCGCACTATGAAAAAAATATACTACTCCCTTCAATCCATATTACTTGTCTTAGATTTGTCTAGATACGGATTGAGCATGGTTAATAGTAACTGAAAAGGATTTCGCCCCGCTTTATATATAAAGCAACAACCATCAACAACTGATACAAACACACGCCACCCCAACACACGCACACACCCAAGATTAGATACATAGGCTCTGGTCGCGGCAGCATCACCCCCTACCACTGCAAGAGCTATCAGGGGCCTCAACCGTAAACATGCCACCGCGAAGAGATGAAGTCACATACGATGAACCGTGACCTCCAAGGCAGTGCCTTCAAGAAGGTTATGACACCAGAGCACCGCCACCGCCCGATTTGAGGATCAGGGATTCCCCTAAAGCAGCACGACGCGCAATGAGGACCGCGACGACGCCTTCAAGAAAGGGTTGAACATCGCCGCCACCGGACGAACATCGCAACCACATGTTTAATAGTACAGTAAATTGCCGGCTATAGGATGTTGTCTTGTCATATATAGTCATCACTCATACAACAATCTTAGTTTTTAAGTTACCCCTAATAGTACTCCCTCCGATCCATATTACTTGTCTTGAATTTGTCTAGATACAGATATATCTAACACTAAAATATGGTAGGTAATTAATGAGGAAAGGTGTGTTTGTGGTAACTTAACATGTTACTGAAGGAAATATGCCCTAGAGGCAATAATAAAGTTATTATTTATTTCCTTATATCATGATAAATGTTTATTATTCATGCTAGAATTGTATTAACCGGAAACATAATACATGTGTGAATATATAGACAAACAGATGTCACTAGTATGCCTCTATTTGACTAGCTTGTTAATCAAAGATGGTTATGTTTCCTAACCATGAACAAGGAGTTGTTATTTGATTAACAAGGTCACATCATTAGTTGAATGATCTGATTGACATGACCCATTCCGTTAGCTTAACACTTGATCGCTTAGTATGTTAATGCTTTCTTCATGACCCATACATGTTCCTATAACTATGAGATTATGCAACTCCCGTTTACGGAGGAACACTTTGGTACTACCAAACGTCACAACGTAATCGGGTGATTATAAAGGAGTACTACAGGTGTCTCCAAAGGTACTTGTTGGGTTGGCGATTTGAGATTAGGTTTTGTCACTCCGATTGTCGGAGAGGTATCTCCAGCCTTCTCGGTAATGCACATCACCTAAGCCTTGCAAGCATTACAACTAATGAGTTAGTTGTGAGATGATGTATTACGGAACGAGTAAAGAGACTTACCGTAACGAGATTGAACTAGGTATTGGATACCGACGATCGAATCTCGGGTAAGTAACATACCGATGACAAAGGAACAACGATGTTGTTATGCGGTTTGACCGATAAAGATCTTCGTAGAATATGTAGGAACCAATATGGGCATCCAGGTTCCGCTATTGGTTATTGACCGAGAATGGTTCTAGGTCATGTCTACATAGTTCTCGAACCCGTAGGGTCCGCACGCTTAACGTTTCGATGACAGTTCATAATGAGTTTATAAGTATTGATGCACCGAAGGTTGTTCGAGTCCGGATGTGATCACGGACATGACGAGGAGTCTCGAAATGGTCGAGACATAAAGATTGATATATTGGAAGCCTATGTTTGGACTTCGGAATGGTTCCGAGTGAAAACAGGATGTTACCGGAACACCGGGGGGTTACCGGAACCCCCCGGGGGGTATATGGGCCTTCATGGGCCTTGAGGGAGAAGGAGAAGGGCCGGCCAGGTGGGCTGCGCGCCCCCCTTCCCCTTCCAGTCCGAATAGGACAAGGAGAGGGGCGCCCCTTCCCCCTTTCCCCCTCCCCAATCCTACTCCAACTAGGAGAGGGGGAGTCCTACTCCCGGTGGGAGTAGGACTCCTCCTTGTCGCGCCTCCTCTAGGGCCGCCACCTCCCCTTGTCTCCTTTATATATGAGGCAGGGGCACCCCAAGACACACAAGTTGATCTACGGATCTTGCCTTAGCCGTGTGCGGTGCCCCTTCCACCATATTCCACTTGGTCATATCGTCATGAGCTTAGGAGAAGCCTGCGCCGGAGAAGTCATATCGTCGCAGAGCTTAGGCGAAGCCCTGCGTCGGTGGAGCATCAACATCGTCACCACGCCGTCAGGTTGACGGAACTCATCCCCGACACTTTGCTGGATCGAGTCCGGGATCGCCATCGAGCTGAACGTGTGCAGAACTCGGAGGTGCCGTGACGTTCGGTGCTTGGATCGGTCGGATCGTGAAGACGCACGACTACATCAACAGCGTTGTTATAACGCTTCGCTTTCGGTCTCACGAGGGTACGTGGACGGACACTCTCCCTCTCGTTGCTATGCCATCACCATGGTCTTGCGTGATCGTAGGAAATTTTTGAAATTACTACGTTCCCCAACAAAGGGCATCCGAGCCTGGTTTATGCGTTGATGTCATGTGCACGAGTAGAACACAAGTGAGTTGTGGACGATACAAGTCATACCGCCTACCAAGCATGTCATACTTTGGTTCAGCGGTATTGTGAGATGAAGCGGCCCGGACCGACATTACGCAGACGCTTACGCGAGACTGGTTTCACCGCCCGAGCACTCGTTGCTTAAAGGTGACCGGCGGGTGTCTGCTCTCTCACTTTAGTTGAATCGAGTATGGCTCGCCCGGTCCTTGAGAAGGTTAAACGGAGTCTATTTGACGAAGTATCGCTGTGGTTTTGATGCGAGGTAAGAACGGTTCTTGCTCAGCCCGTAGCAGCCACGTAAAACTTGCAACAACAAAGTAGAAGACGCCTAACTTGTTTTTGCAGGGCATGTTGTGATGTGATATGGTCAAGACGTGATGCTATACTTTATTGTATGAGATGATCATGTTTTGTAACCGAGTTATCGGCAATGGCGTGAGCCATATGGTTGTCGCTTATTGTATGAAATGCAACGCCATGTAATTGCTTTACTTTATCACTAAGGAGTAGCGATAGTCGAGAAGCAATAGTTGGCGAGACGACAACGATGCTACGATGGAGATCAAGGTGTCGCGCCGGTGACGATGGTGATCATGACGGTGCTTGGCGATGGAGATCACAAGCACAAGATGATGATGACCATATCATATCACTTATATTGATTGCATGTGATGTTTATCCTTTATGCATCTTATCTTGCTTTGTTTGACGGTAGCATTTTAAGATGATCTCTCACTAAAATTATCAAGAAGTGTTCTCCTCGAGTATGCACCGCTGCCAAAGTTCGTAGTACCCGGACACCACGTGATGATCGGTGTGATAAGTTCTACGTCCATCTACAACGGGTGCAAAACAGTTGCACACGCGAATACTCAAGTTAAACTTGACGAGCCTAGCATATAACAGATATGGCCTCGGAACACGGAGACCGAAGGTCGAACGTGAATCATATAGTAGATATGATCAACATAGTGATGTTCACCATTGAAACTACACCGCCTCACGTGATGATCGGACATGGTTTAGTTGATTTGGATCACGTGATCACTTAGATGACTAGAGAGATGTCATCTAAGTGGGAGTTTTTAATATGATTAATTGAACTTAAATTTATCATGAACTTAGTACCGATAGTATTTTGCTTGTCTATGTTTAATGTAGATAGATGGCTCGTCTTTGTTGTTCCGTTGAATTTTAATGCGTTCCTTGAGAAAGCAAAGTTGAAAGATGATGGTAGCAATTACACGGATCGGGTCCAGAATTTGAGGATTATCCTCATTGCTGCACGTAAAATTACGCCCTGGAAGCACCGCTGGGTGACAGCCTGCTGCAGATCTTTGAGCGTGAAGTTATGAACGTCCGCAAAGCAGAGTGATGACTACTCTATAGTTCGATGTGCCATGCTTTACGGCTTAGAACCGGGTCTTCAACGACGTTTTGAACGTCATGGAGCATATGAGATGTTCCAGGAGTTGAAGTTAATATTTCAAGCAAATGCCCGGATTGAGAGATATGAAGTCTCCAATAAGTTCTATAGCTGCAAGATGGAGGAGAATAGTTCATCAAGGAGCACATACTCAAAATGTCCGGGTATAACAATCACTTAATTCAGCTGGGAGTTAATCTTCCGGATGATAGTGTCATTGATGAATTCTCCAATCATCGCCACCAAGCTACAAGAGCTTCGTGATGAACTATAATATGCAAGGGATGACTAAGACAATTCTCGAGCTCTTCGCGATGCTAAAAGCATGGAGGTAGAAATCAAGAAAGAGCATCAAGTGTTGATGGTCAACAAGACCACTAGTTTCAAGAAAAGGGCAAAGGGAAGAAGAAGGAAACTTCAAAAGAACAGCAAGAAAGTTGTTGATCAAGAGAAGAAACCCAAGTCGGACCTAAGCCCAAATCGAGTGTTTTACCGCAAGCAGACCGGACATCGGAAGCGGAACTGCCCCAAGTATTTGGCGGATAAAAAGGATGGCAAGGTGAACAAAGGTATATGTGATATACATGTTATTGATGTGTACCTTACTAGAGCTCGTAGTAGCACTGGTATTTGATACTGGTTACATTGCTAATATTTGCAACTCAAACAGGACTACGGAATAGACGAGCATCGCAAAGGACGAGGTGACGATCGCGCTGGGAAATGGTTCCAAAGTCAATGTGATCGCGATCGCACGCTACCTCTACATCTACCTTCGGATTAGTTTTAGACCTAAATAATTGTTATTTGGTGCCGGCGTTGAGCATGAACATTATATCTGGATCTTGTTTAATGCGAGACGGTTATTCATTTAAATCAGAGAATAATGGTTGTTCTATTTATATGAGTAATATCTTTTATGGTCATGCACCCTTGAAGAATGGTCTATTCTTGTTGAATCTCGACAAGAGTGATACACATATTCATAATGTTGAAGCCAAAAGATGCAGAGTTGATAATGATAGTGCAACTTATTTGTGGCAATCGCCGCTTAGGTCATATCGGTGTAAAACGCATGAAGAAACTCCATACTGATGGGCTTCTGGAATCACTTGATTATGAATCACTTGGTACTTGCGAACCGTGCCTCATGGGCAAGATGACCAAAACGCCGTTCTCCGGAACTATGGAGCGAGCAACTGATTTGTTGGAAATCATACATACTGATGTTTGTGGTCCAATGAATGTTGAGGCACGTGGCGGGTATCGTTATTTTCTCACCTTCACAGATGATTTAAGCAGATATGGGTATATCTACTTAATGAAACACAAATCTGAAACGTTTGAAAAGTTCAAAGAATTTCAGAGTGAAGTGGAAAATCATCGTAACAAGAAAATAAAGTTTCTACGATCTGATCGTGGAGGAGAATATTTGAGTTACGAGTTTGGTTTACATTTGAAACAATGTGGAATAGTTTCGCAACTCACGCCACCCGGAACACCACAGAGAAATGGTGTGTCCGAACGTCGTAATCGTACTTTACTAGATATGGTGCGATCTATGATGTCTATTTCCGATTTACCGCTATCGTTTTGGGGTTATGCTTTAGAGACGGCCGCATTCACGTTGAATAGGACACCGTCAAAATCCGTTGAGACGACGCCTTATGAACTGTGGTTTGGCAAGAAACCAAAGTTGTCGTTTCTTAAAGTTTGGGGCTGCGATGCTTATGTGAAGAAACTTCAACCAGATAAGCTCGAACCCAAATCGGAAAAATGTGTCTTCATAGGATACCCAAAGGAGACTGTTGGGTACACCTTCTATCACAGATCTGAAGGCAAGATTTTCGTTGCTAAATTCGGATCCTTTCTAGAGAAGGAGTTTCTCTCGAAAGAAGTGAGTGGGAGGAAAGTAGAACTTGATGAGATAATCAGATCTGCTCCCTTATTGGAAAGTAGTTCATCACAAGAAATGGTTCTGTGACAACTACACCAATTAGTGAGGAAACTAATGATGATGATCATGAAGCTTGAGATCAAGTTGCTCTTGAACCTCGAGGTCAACCAGAGTAAAATACGCACAGTGGTAAGGTAATCTTATTTCGAAGTCATGTTACTTGACCATGGCGAACCTACAAACTATGAAGAAGCGATGGTGAGCCCAGATTCGCAAAATGGCTGGAAGCCATGAAATCTGAGATGGGATCCATGTATGAGAACAAAGTATGGACTTTGGTTGACTTGCCCGATGATCGGCAAGCCATTGAAAATAAATGGATCTTTAAGAAGAAGACCGACGCCGATGGTAATGTAATCGTCTACAAAGCTCGACTTGTTGCAAAAGGTTTTCGACAAGTTCAAGGAGTTGACTACGATGAGACTTTCTCACCAGAAGCGATGCTTAAGTCCGTCCGAATCATGTTAGCAATTGCGCATTTTATGATTATGAAATTTGGCAAATGGATGTAAAACTGCATTCTTGAATGGATTTCTAGAAGAAGAGTTGTATATGATGCAACCGAAGGTTTTGTCAATCCAAAAGGTGCTAACAAAGTGTGCAAGCTCCAATGATCAATTTATGGTCAGTGCAAGCCTCTCGGAGTTGGAATAAACGCTTTGATAATGTGATCAAAGCATATGGGTTTATCATGACTTTTGGAGAAGCCTCAGATTTACAAGAAAGTGAGTGGGAGCTCAGAGCATTTCTAATATTATATGTGGACGATATATTATTGATTGGAAATGATATAGAATTTCTGGATAGCATAAAAGGATACTTGAATAAAAGTTTTTCAATGAAAGACCTCGGTGAAGCTGCTTACATATTGGGCATCAAGATCTATAGAGATAGATCAAGACGCTTGATTGGACTTTCACAAAGCACATACCTTGATAAAGTTTTGAAAAGTTCAAAATGGATCAGCAAAGAAAGGTTTTTACCTGTGTTACAAGGTGTAAGATTGAGTCGACTCAATGCCCCACCACAGCAGAAGATAGAGAGAAAATGAAAGATGTTCCTATGCTTCACCATAGGCTCTATCATGTATGCAAGTGTACGGACTGACGATGCTTAGCTGTAAGCTTGGCAGAAGGTACCAAAGTAATCCAGAGTGGATCATCGACAGCGGTCAAGAACATCCTGAAATACGAAAAGGACTAAGGATATGTTTCTCGATATGGAGGTGACAAAGAGCTAGTCGTAAATGGTTACGCCGATGTAAGCTTTGACACCGATCCGGACGATTCTAAATCGCAAACCGGATCGTGTTTTTATTAAACGGTGGAGCTGTCGGTTGGTGCAGTTCTAAACAAAGCGCCGTGGCGGGATCTACATGTGAAGCGGAGTACATAGCTGCTTCGGAAGCAGCAAATGAAGGAGTCGGATGAAAGAGTTCATTTCCGATCTAGGTGTCATACCTAGTGCATCGGGACCGATGAAAATCTTCGTGACAATATGGTGCAATTGCCTTGGCAAAGGAATCCAGATTTCACAAGAGGACCAAGCACATCAAGAGACGCTTCAATTCCATTCGGGACCAAGTCCAAGTGGGAGACATAGAGATTTGCAAAATACATACGGATCTGAATGTTGCGACCTGCTGACTAAGCCTCTTCCACGAGCAAAACATGATCATCACCAAGACTCCATGGGTGTAAGGATCATTACTTTGTAATCTAGATTATTGACTCTAGTGCAAGTGGGAGATCAAGGAAATATGCCCTAGAGGCAATAATAAAGTTATTATTTATTTCCTTATATCATGATAAATGTTTATTATTCATGCTAGAATTGTATTAACCGGAAACATAATACATGTGTGAATATATAGACAAACAAGATGTCACTAGTATGCCTCTACTTGACTAGCTTGTTAATCAAAGATGGTTATGTTTCCTAACCATGAACAAGGAGTTGTTATTTGATTAACAAGGTCACATCATTAGTTGAATGATCTGATTGACATGACCCATTCCGTTAGCTTAACACTTGATCGCTTAGTATGTTAATGCTTTCTTCATGACCCATACATGTTCCTATAACTATGAGATTATGCAACTCCGTTTACGGAGGAACACTTTGGTACTACCAAACGCCACAACGAATCGGGTGATTATAAAGGAGTACTACAGGTGTCTCCAAAGGTACTTGTTGGGTTGGCGATTTCGAGATTAGGTTTTGTCACTCCGATTGTCGGAGAGGTATCTCGTGCCTTCTCGGTAATGCACATCACCTAAGCCTTGCAAGCATTACAACTAATGAGTTAGTTGTGAGATGATGTATTACGGAACGAGTAAAGAGACTTACCGTAACGAGATTGAACTAGGTATTGGATACCGACGATCGAATCTCGGGTAAGTAACATACCGATGACAAAAGGAACAACGATGTTGTTATGCGGTTTGACCGATAAAGATCTTCGTAGAATATGTAGGAACCAATATGGGCATCCGAGGTTCCGCTATTGGTTATTGACCGAGAATGGTTCTAGGTCATGTCTACATAGTTCTCGAACCCGTAGGGTCCGCACGCTTAACGCTTCGATGACAGTTCATAATGAGTTTATAAGTATTGATGCACCAAGGTTGTTCGAGTCCCGGATGTGATCACGGACATGACGAGGAGTCTCAAATGGTCGAGACATAAAGATTGATATATTGGAAGCCTATGTTTGACTTCGAATGGTTCCGAGTGAAAACAGGATGTTACCGGAACACCGGGTTACTGAACCCCCGGGGTATATGGGCCTTCATGGGCCTTGAGGAGAAGGAGAAGGGCGGCCAGGTGGGCTGCGCGCCCTCCCCTTCCAAATCGAATAGGACAGGAGAGGGGCGGCGCCTTCCCCTTTCCCTCCCCAATCCTACTCCAACTAGGAGAGGGGGAGTCCTACTCCCGGTGGGAGTAGGACTCCTCCTTGGTGCGCCTCCTCTAGGGCCGCCACCTCCCCTTGTCTCCTTTATATATGGGGCAGGGGCACCCCAAGACACACAAGTTGATCTACGGATCTTGCCTTAGCGTGTGCGGTGCCCCTTCCACCATATTCCACTTCGGTCATATCGTCATGAGCTTAGGAGAAGCCTGCGCCGGAGAAGTCATATCGTCATGAGCTTAGGCGAAGCCCTGCGCCGGTGGAGCATCAACATCGCCACCACGCCGTCAGGTCGACGGAACTCATCCCGACACTTTGCCGGATCGAGTCCGGGATCGCCATCGAGTGAACGTGCGTAACTCGGAGGTGCCGACGCTCGGTGCTTGGATCGGTCGGATCGTGAAGACGCATCGACTACATCAACAGCGTTGTTATAACGCTTCGCTTTCGGTCTCACGAGGGTACGTGACAGACACTCTCCCCTCTCGTTGCTATGCCATCACCATGGTCTTGCGTGATCGTAGGAAATTTTTTGAAATTACTACGTTCCCCAACAGTTACCATCACATAGCGCTTCTCAAGAAAAAATGATTCTAGAAACTAATAAATAAAACAACCTATGACACTACCTTTATGATACTTCCCACTATGCAGGTAGTAATATAGGCTGGTGTCATATGCATGACACTAGTGTGAGGGCCTGTTTGGTTTACAGCCTAAGGTTGCCACACCTAATCTTAGTCGTGCCACAATATCTTAGGCATGTGTTTGGTTCATTGTCACACTTGTAGCTTGCCACACTTTTCTAGCAACATGGTCCACATGTCATAGGCTCAATTTTGTTTGCCAATCTTGCCACACTTCTGGTGGCCATTATCGTTGGCCACACTTTTTTGGCAGCCACACTTTGCCTAAACTTAGTTGTGGCAAAGTTAGTCATGAACCAAACATGCCCTAAGTTAGGGGTTGTTTGGTTCTAGGTCCAGGAGTGCCACACTTTACCATACAATGTTGCCAAACTTGCCTAAGGTTAGTTTTTCAAAGTGAGAGCCACAAGTTGGCAAGCCTAAGGGAATCTTGCCATACTTTTTGAGTGTATCTGGTGTGGGACCCTAGTGTGACTTGCCTAAGATATGGCTTGAACCAAACACACACTTAAGTTGGTCAAACTTGCCTAACCTTATAGTCCATTTGGTAACCTTTGGGAAGAGGAAAGGGAGTTCATCGAGGGAGTAGGCGTGGGAAGTAGAATTTTACTCCCATTCTCTTGTTTGGTATATGATGGGAATTAGTTTGGGATGAAAGTCTGCCCACGAATTAATAGGGTCCCCTATGGGAAGAAATTGATGGGAATTGGCACCCTCAACTCCCGTTCCCCTTCGCAATTAAACTCCCATTCCCTCCAAACAATCAGTGGACTTTTATTCTTCTTACCCTTCTACTCCCATTCCCCATCTTTAATTCCCATGAAACAAACACGCTGTTAGGCGTGGCAACCTTTAGCAAACTTAGTCTCAAACCAAACAACTCCTTACTCCCCACTATGACTAGTCTGAGGGGGTCTTTAGTTGGCAGGATTCTAAAAACGCGGGAATAGGAAAAACATATGACTGGAGTGACATACGGGAGTGTTGATGCTGTAGAAAAAAATAAAGGAATTGTAAAAAGAAGTTGAACTGGATGTTAGATTTTCTATGAAAAATAGTACAAAAGATTTTTCACAGAAAAAATCCTACAACATCTAATACTATGAATCAAAGGACCAATATAGGAAAATTTCTAAGAATTTTAATCCTCGAAAATCCTATATAGAATGGTCAATGAGGACCGCGACGACGGGCAATGAGAACCGCGACGACGCCTTCAAGAAGGGGACGAACATCGCCACTGCATGGTTAATAGTATAGTAAAGTGCTGGCTATATGATGTTACCTTCATATATAGTCATCACTCATACAACAATCTCAGTTGTAAGGTTGCCTATAATAATACTCCTTCCGATCTATATTACTTGTCTTGGATTTGTCTAGGTACGGATGTATCTAACATTAAAATGTGGTAGGTAGTTAATGAGAAAAGATGTGTTCGTGGTAACATACCCATAGCACTTTTTAGGACGAAATGAGTCTAGAAGCTAATAAATAAAACAACTTATGGCATTGAATATGATACTTCCCACCTTGAAGATAGTAAACACAGATTAGTGTCATATGCATGACACTATTATAAATTATTCTACACTATGACTAGCCTAAGTGCGTCTTTGATTCGTAGGATTATGAAAACGGAATAGGAAAAGTATATGATTGGAGTGACATGCAGGAGTGTTGATGCCGCGGAAAAATATAAAGAAATAGTAAAAAGAAGTAGAAGTAGATGTTAGATTACCTAAGAAAAATAGTACAAAAGATTTTTCATAGGGAAAAAAATCCTAAAACAACTAATACTATGAATTTCAATCCTTTAAAATCCTATAAAGTCTTTGAATCAAGGAGTCCTAAGGCTGCTTGTAATGGGTAGTATCATAAGTTAGTATCATGCATATGATACTAGTGTGTGATACTACCTCCCTAATCATAATGTCGATCTTAGTATCATAGATGACTTTATTTATCGCTACGCATGCACACATAAGAAGATTGCATTTATTATGATCTGACAGATCATTGTATGATACCCAATCATCTCTTTCTCATTTAATTCTACGCCACATTATTAAAATCGCTTACTGCGACGTACGATCTTAATGCATGATCTCCCATTACGACCAGCAGATTAGGCCGGGTGGCTGGGAGCCTCAGACAGGTGGCAGCACCCGACAGGCTAGGAGATATATACATTGAATAGTAAGATTGGACAGAGTACGTGGCACCCATAAATATCGCCGGCATGGGGCCACAGAAAAAGCGCAAAGCGCGCCGAGATATTTTTGTTGACTGGCTGGATCCAAAAAAGAAATCATCCACCTGCCAATGTTTACATGGCCGAGAAGCTGCTACGTCACCCCGGCCGCTCCACCGTCCTCCCCGCGCCACTCCTCTCCCCGCCCTCCTACGCCTTTAATGGCGACAAGACGCGGCCGTATGTGTACCAACCAACCACAGTTTCTCCTCCCTAATCCTGCGCGAGGCGGAGAGGGAGAGGAATCATTCCCCGCCGGAAAGCCTCGCCGCGCGCCCACACGTTTTGATTCCGCGATTGGGACGGCGACGCGCGGAGCGGGAAAGGAGTGGCGGGGCTGAGCGCTCGGCCATGCTAGCCCTTGGCTGTGGCGCAAGTGGATTCACGGACAGGTGCCGCCGCCCGCCGCCGCTAGTTGCTAATTTGTGGTCTTTTAAGCCTTTCTGAGTAGTTCTGGACCATAGGAGCCCCGAGCGAACGGCTTAGGTTCTTGGCCGGACTGTTCTTGCCGGAGCTTGGTGGCTCCTGAACTCGCGGCTGAGGCGCTCTGATCTGATTCTGTCGGAGAAAGGAGCCGAGCGGTCGCCGAGGTAATTCAGAATTTCCCTGTTCTCTCTTGAATGGCTACTTGTTCTTATTTGCTGTAGATTTCTTGATTCATGTTACCAGTCTCAGCTTCGGGATTCTTGAAAGTTAGGCTGGTCATAGTGGGAGTAACTTAGCAGGTAACATAACACATCCCAAGAAAAATTTGCTTACGTGTAGTTAATGAGGGGAGAGAAGGTTGGAGTAACATAATATGTTACTGTAACATAACAAATATCAAGGCAAAATAAGTCTACATCTTAATAAATGCTGGCTTGCATGATACCAACTATATGTTACTTCCCACTATGAATGTAGTAACATAGACTAGTAACATATGCATGTTACTAGTCTAAGTTACTCCCCACTATGACTAGCCTTATACTAACAATTAACAAGCACCTCCATTGTTCCCCTTCCCCTGCGCCCTCCATAATTCTGCGAAGTGTGCATCTCACTGAGTTCTATCATGCCTTGTATTTTCGTGACGTCTATCCTGTGTTGTTTGCCGCATTGTTGGATAGACCCCGCAAAAAATACTCTTTACTAGTATTGTACTGTATTTATTTAGTCATAGATTCGTTTACTTACGCCTGTTAGGCTAGCCATAGTGGGAGTAACTTAGGTAGTAACATAACGCATCCCAAGACATATATGCTTATGTGGCATGGAGTTAATGAGGAGAGAGGTGCTTGTGGTAACATGATATGTTACCATAACATAACGCACTCCAATGCAAAATGAGTCTACAACATAATAAATGAAGGCTTGCATGATACTATACTTATGTTACTACCCATTATGATGGTAGTAACATAGACTAGTAACATATGTATGTTACTAGTCTAAGTTACTATCCACTATGACTAGCCTTAATGCTCTTAGCACATGCGCCATTTAGAAGTATGATCTGCGTTCATGCTTGTATTTTATCTAGCCCTTGCTTATGTAGCGCAAAGTACCAATATTGTGCAAGATTCATGACATGAACAGTGTCGTGAGCAGTGTCAGAAGAAAAGGAAAATAAGTACAGTAGTCTGAGCAAGTTTCATGACATGGCAGTCCAACTTCATAGAATGGGATTAAAACTTAAAAGAACCATCAGAATGACTTCATAGAATGGTCAAAGTTTACCATTTTACTAATCTCGTCCTTACTATTTGGTACTGTGCCAATCTATAACATGTTGTAGAACATGTCAAGTACAATCGAAATTACTGTTATTTTAATAAATTGGTGGCACTTTGCATAATCTCTACTATTAAATGTGTGATTTGAAGTTTGAACTATCAACCCTATATTTCGTCTTTATGCAAAATGTGCAAATTCACATTTATGTAAATTTTAACAGCTATTGTTCTCCTCCAGCTCTTTCTTTCTTTTCTTTATACTGGTTTCATTTGGCATACACAGGTATATCACACCACAAAATGACTTATTTCCATTCTTTTCCTGTTTGCTGCAGAAGTTTCAGTCAATTTTCTTAAACTGAACTGCATACAGTCATGTCAGGTGGTGCTTCTAAAAGATTTGGTGAGAATGAAGACTTTGAACTTCTGCTGAGCAAAAGTGATATCAGAGAATCATCTTACCGCAAGCACTCCCTGTGGATGGCACACTGGACAAGAGATGGCCACAGCGCAGAACCTCAAAATAGCAAGAGCTGTAGTCCGTTTGAGAAAATCGATGATGTTGGATATTCAAAAGATTGTGGGAATTTACCTTTTGAGCTCATGAAAGCTAGGATGGCTGAAAGGTTGATGGTTGGAGTTAGCCATGGAGGTGCATCTTCCGGGAATACACAGCAATTCAGTTCTAATATCTGGGGTGTAGCCAATGATGTTTGCCAAGAAGTTCAATGCAATAATACTGATCAGTTTAATAGACCTTTCGAAAGATCTATGGTACAGAAAAATCTGAAGGTATATGCTGCTAAAACAGTGATATCAGAAAGATTTTCTGTACATAAGCCTTCAGATTTATCTGTGGATTCTCATACACTTTTGAGCTCTGACAATCTGAGTTCAGAATGGAGTCATTTTCCTATGTTTGCAATCAATAGGAAAATTGACAGTATACTCAACCCAAGACGGTCTGCTCTTTCTGCCTCATCTGATAAAATTTTTGTCCCACAATATAATTTGAAGGCAAATATATCTGCATCTAATACAATGGCATTTTCATCAAAGGAATATCAGTTCCACACACACCAAGTATCTGATGAAAATATGACTCACTGCAAATCTGCAGCAGTCATCCAACCTCATCAAGATGATTGTCTCGGTCTCAATTCTGACCATGGAGGAAGAAAACTGAAAGGACATTTGTCAGTTGAAGAATCGTGCTCTTGCAGTAAGGATGAAACTAACTCCCTTGGTAGCCCATCAAAAGGGTCACCTTATCAGTCTAGCAAGAATAAAGACATATTTTCAGCAAGCAGAGAAGACGATGAAATTGTTGAACCTTTGTTGGAACAGAAGTTAGGAACATCTGAAAGATGCCAAAAACAACAGGATTTGGAGGAAGTGCTATTTTATGAGCCAGCATTAGATAGAGAATACCAGATGAAATCAGTTGATGCTTCTTCCATTGGCAAGGGCATTGATGTGGACATTAATGGCCAAGGTGTGACATTTCCTAATTTGTTACAGGGTGAACAACAATATTGCAAAGTGGATTCTGCTGTGAATTTCACAGAGATCTCCAAGTTACTGGGTAAAATTGAAAAGGCACCAGTAATGAAGAGCAAAGGTGAAGCACTGGCTTGTAGAAAACCACCAAGGCAAAAATTGACAAATAGCAAGCAAAAAGGGTCCTGCTTATTTGAAATGTTAACAGTACCATCTAAATCACATCTCACATGCTCCAAAGATCCAACATATTCGGTGAATTCTCGCAGTAACACAAGCAGATGTTCATTGGAAACACAGAAACAGTTCTCGACAAAAACAGATACATTGTACAGCGATACTCATGATGCATCAAAATCCATAGCAGGTGAGACGGTTATGAGATAATCTAGTATAACTTAAGACTTACCTTCTGAACTTCTGGTGCACCTGGATGACAGAACTTCCGTATTTATCAGGTTGTTTGTGTCAAAACGTGCCACCTGATAATCTACATACATTCTTGCACTACCTCTGCTCATTGTAATGTTAATGACTTGTTTGTTCTGGTTTCTTTGCAGGGTTCGCTTCAACATCAACACAAAAGGTACATTCCACTTTGCTTTATGTTAATTTACTATATGGAACCAAAAGGTAGTCTGGTTTCCCAAGAAACATGAAGGCATTTATGCAGTCATGAAAGCTTATTTAGTAGTACTCCCTCCGTTCCTAAATGTAAGTCTTTGTAAAGATTTCACTATAAATCACATACGGATGTATATAGATGTATTTTAAGTTTGGATTCATTCATTTTGCTCCGTATGTAGTCCACCTAGTGGGATCTCTACAAAGACTTATATTTAGGAACGGCGGGAGTATATGACTTTATTCTTGTATGAAAGCATGCGTGTCAAATGAACAAAATTAGGAAAGAAAAAAAGATCAAGGAAATCATGAAAAATCAGAAACATGTTAAAAAGGGAAAATACAAACATATCAATCAGACGGGAAAGAACATAGAAAATCCAGGTTTGCTTTTAAAAATGTGTGTGTGTGGGGGGGGGGGGGGGGAGATGAAAACAGAATGTCTTATTTTATTTTAGAGGTCGGAAAAATATCAGGGAATGGGAGTGACATGCAATTAAATTAGGAAAACTTCAGGATTAGAAGAACTGGTTTCAGAATTCAAAGTTGAAAGGTGAAAACTGTATCTTCTTTTCTTAAAATTCGCACTTTGCATGCTACTGTAAATCAACATGCTGCAAAAGATTCCTACATTTCAAGAACATAACTCTGATTGCTTGAGTAGGGTCCGGGGAAGGGTCCGACCACTTTGGGTCTTTTGTACGCAGCCATTCCCTACATTTCTGTAAGAGGCTATTTCCAAGACTCGAACCCGTGACCTCATGGTCACAAGGCAACAGCTTTACACCTTTACCGCTGAGTCTCCCCTTCCTACACATGCATATTAATTGTCGCTGATTTAGTACAAAGTTGTACTAAACCAGCGACAATTAATATGGATCGGAGGGAGTACTTATTTTCGGCTTGTCCGGATGGATTTATCCATCTCGGAGAGACGTAATTAAACCTAAAATCCACACTACACAGTCTTGAAGGTTCTGAGCGTTGCTCACTCGGACACCCAAACGCTAGCTGTTGGCCTCTGTAGCATCCTGGTATACCCGGACGCCTCGCTTCGAGGGTCCAAACGCACTGGTGCCACTCTCTCAACTCACTCTGAGGGACCAAATGACATACTCGGCAGCTCTGATCAGGGAACACTGAGAGGTTCTCAGGTTTTGTGGAACATTTGAACTAAGTGTGTTTGAGTACTTAAGCAAAAAATCTTTCTCCACACTTGGTTCAAGTTTTCCTCTTGAGCATCAGCATACCCGACTCAGGGTGATCTCAAGGTAAAAGCTATAAAAGTCTAAATTTTGCCAGATCCTTTGCAATGATTTGAGGGGTTGAGAACCATATTCCAAATAGCAACTTTTGGGATTAGATCTGTTCATTCAATAAATGTGCTAGTCCATTAATCGTGTTGTCATGCAACAACAAAGCCTTTAGTCCCAAATAAGTTGGGGTAGGCTAGAGCTGACACCCATAAGATCTCAAAACCAACTCATGGTTCTGGCACGTGGATAGCTAACTTCCACGCACCCCACATCAAAATTCACTATGGGGGGCCTATGATGCACTTTCAGTCCGACCAGTCATGATGGAACTAGTGCTCCTTCGATGCACGTACTAACACCCATGACGTCTGCTCATTGAAGATCATAAAATTAGTTGTCTTTGGTGGAATCCTTTTCCTACTCCAGAATCTCGTTTGCCACATTATAACTTTGATGAAATGACCATTTGTTAAATTTAGTATATTCATGTACATTTGACTTTCTGTTGCTCATAGTCTGACCAGCTTCAGGAACCCTGGAACTAAAACATTTTATTTATATTGGAAAAGGTGCAACTTATTACGAATGTTGTCTAACTAACAATTGTTCCACAGGACTCTGGTTACCCAGACTCAGAAAAAACTGAACGAGTAGTCTCTTCGTCAACTAAAAGAGTATCAAGCTGCTGTGAAGGAAATGAAACAGTCAACATGAGCTCGGAGCATCAAAACTCTTATTCCAAAGCAACTTGTGCTAGTAAGCAAGAATGGAGCATACCCAAAACGTCAAGCATGAATTTGGATCTAGTTCTTTTTCAAATGAGCAGAATGAGAAATCCGATTTCCAAGGCTCCAACTGAGTCACCAGTATGCTCAGATCCAAATGACAAGTGGCTGAAACGCCTGAAATGTGATAGTTCAGATCCACATGTTCCTTGTTTCAAGAAACCAAAGACTGGAGATATAGCAACTCCTGGAGGAGCATGTACCGTGTTTGGTCAAGTGCTTGATTGTAAGAGGGATAGTGCTTGCATGATCAAACAGGTGAAGGAGGACCAAGTGGTGCATGAAACATTGATGGACCAACAAAACCAAGATGCGTCTCCTATGTCAACAAAAAGTCTTAATCACTGGATAGGGAGGTGGTGCCAAGGTGGCACCCCTAGTTTTCATGGAGCTTCGAGTCCAGGAAAGCAATCGCGAAAGTCTAATACACCACCTGATTGCCTTGAAGGTCAGTTTCCAAGCATCGCGGCGATGGCGATGATGGGGCGTGTAATGAACAAGCTCCGCCCTTGTGAACTTGAGAAGAGGGGTCCTTCTGTAGTCTGGAAGACAGAGGGGTTATGAGTGCCTGTCCGGCTTAATTCAAGACCGGCCATCGGCTGTGGGTTAAAATTTGCATGCAGGAGAGGAACTGCTACGCTGATGGCAATGCGTATGATTGTTTACTCACAGAAGAAGAGAAAAAGATGGTAGTGTGAATATCATTCCAAGGAGAGAAAAATATGCGTGGTTTCTACCAATCACAGCGTGATAGATTGATATGTTTTTTTTAGGTTCCTGGAATGGATATCTTTTTCCATCGTCTGAAGGGTGCCCGTCCTATTTGTGTACCGTGACCAAACAGATATTCATAACTGTGGAGGTTGCATTCAGTTTATATTTACTCTACTTGAATTCGAGTTATGTACTATGTTGCTTCCAGGAAAAAAGAATCCAATGCCACATGTGTGACACGAAGTAACACCACCATGACGTTTTTTACACTAAAGTTGCCATAAAAAAAACCTAAAAATACTGAAACTTGTCATCCAAACAGAAAATTGCCATGCTTCACAACTAAAGTTGCTATTCTCTTGTAACTAAATTTGCCATCAATAAACGTCAAGGCGGAATTGCTTCGTGCCACACGTGTGGCACTTATCAGGGTCCAAAAGGAAAAAGAGTTACAATATCATTGTGCTTTTCTTCGGAGCTGCTGGAAGGATAAAAGTTCAGACGCTGATATTTTCTGGACCCAATCCTGATAAATATTTGAAGCACAAATTCTAACTCTTATATGAAGCAAAAGCCGTCTGGCGTAGCAATGGTGCTGGATCCAGCCCACTGGGGCTCACCGGTGGTCCGGCTGTGGGTGAATATCATGTGCTCCTTGGGTGCTCCAGGGTGCTCCAGCGCGAGCTCGGCCCTTGGATGTAGATGAACGATCAGCTGAGGAGTTGTTGGACTTGTGTATAATGACGGGGTTCGTTGTGGGTTTTCTGCAAATTCGTGTGAGCTCTCCCTCTGACTGTGGGATCTAGGGAACTTATGTGCTCTGGGAGCATAAGATATTTCCCAGTCCGACCGTTGCATGGTGAGGTTGGTGGCTCCTGCGTGATGGCGGTGACAACAACATATTGACTGGTGTCGACGTGCTGCCTGATCACGTGGGGGTGGACTGCTTCGAACGAAAGCACTGACAAGACGGTGCTCGTGGACGTTCGTTTCCTCCAATGTGTGTGTGAGGGAGGAAGGGGGTTGTGGAGAGTCTTCCTCATCCTCCACCCCCAGGTCATGTTCCAAAGGTGAAAGCCTAAGACTCTGGTGTAGGTCGGGCGAAGGCGTCGTTTTCATGTCACTTCCCACCCACCCACCCCCTGCGGGGCGTCGCTTTGAAGGTCATCGAGCCCTTCAACGTTCTTTTGGTGTTGGATGCACATGACATCGTTGTTGGTAAGTGGAACTGGCCTTTGGCATGTTGGTGCAGTCCTCCAACCAGACGAAATTTGTTAGAGGTCCATATGTTTGTCAGAACGAAACATGCCCTTGGTCTCTGGTATGGTCAGCCCCATCTTGGGCACTTTGTGCTTCGGGTGGGTGTGGCCGAAATCGCTGCTACCAAGGTCTAGCAGGGGAAGCTAATTTAGAGGAGGCAGGGTCTAGGCCGCGGCAGCAGAGATGTCGGTGCTCGGGGAGCTGATCGTCCTTGTTGGTGGCCCGGAGATCTTGATGACGTGGATGAGCCATTCGCCCTCCATGGCCTAGAGAAGCATGTACAAAGCGCGACGATCATGGCGACGAGGGGGTGCATGTTGAAGCCAAGGCCTGGTTGCCTTGGGGAACGGTCCATGCTAGGGGGAGGCAGTAACGAGCGAGAGGTTGTCCTCCAGACTACATGGTGAAACATAGCCCGTTCAGTCGCGGCATGGTGGCTAACTGTTGGTGATGCCGCAAAGTTCGAGGCACACTGGTGGAGTTGCCAAAAAGGAGAAGAGGAAGCTTGGCTTGAATGCATGCAGGGATGATTTTAAGGGTGGGGGTAGGTGGGGCTAAACCACCTCAACAAACTGCTACTCCCTCCGTCTCAAAATATAAGATGTTTTTTAACACTCTCATAGTGTAAAAAAGTGTCTTACATTTTGGGACGGACGGAGTACTTCTTTAGTGATAGTGGTTGTTGCCGCCAATTTTTCTCACACCATGAGAGCTTGCCCTCTCCATGAGCAAACTCGCATCCTTTCATGCGTGAATCCTGGCTCCGTCCCTAAGAGCAACTCTAGCATACCCCGTAAAATCTCGACCCGCAAAACGCGTTTGCAGTTTGACGAAGATCTCGTTTGCGGGTCGAGAACGAGCGCGGCCGAACAGAAACCATAGATGACATTGCATAATTTGAAAAAACACTTTCGCCGAAGAAATTGCACCTCGTGGACGCGAGTAGTTCATCACGTACTACATATATTTACATGATCAAGCACTACAAACACTATTTCATACTACATACTACATCAGTACTAGTACTAGAGGGGTGGGGATCTCACGGCGGCAAGCTCGCGGCCATGGACGACGACATGGAGGAGCTCAATCCTTCTCGCCGGAGCTGCCGAGGTCGATGTACTTCGCCCTCTGCTCCTCGCGGATGCGCCGCCACTCGTCGTCCTTCTCCTTGGCGGTGAGGTTGGCCGCGACCGCCTGCCGGAACTCGAGGTCTTTGAGCTCCTCGTGGTGGCGCTGGCGCTCTGCCTCCTCGCGCACGCTCCGCTCGGCAATGGCGGCCGCAACCGCGTCGACATCGGCGACGAAGTCCTCCGGCCCGACGACTCCGCGGCGTCCGAGCTCCTCCTTGACGGGGACGAACTCGAAGTCCTCCGGCCCGACGACTCCGCGGCGTCCGAGCTCCTCCTTGACGGGGACGAACTCAAAGTCCTCCGGCTCCTCCGACCACTCCCTCTTCATGGGGAGAAGGCCTGCGCCGGAAGAGGAGGATCTCCCGGCGTAGGAAGATCCCGTCGCGGAGGAGAAGGACGCGACAGAGGATGGGGTACGGCCGTGCCAACGGTCGTACTCGTCCGTCTCGCGGACGCGGAAGCTCGGCGGCGGCGAGAGGCCACGGTTGGTCCACTTCCTCGCCCCGCGCTTCCTCGCGTCGTCCGACCGGACGCGCTCGGGGTCGCTGCCGCCGCCGGATCTGCTGCCGGAGCCGCGTCCGGAGCTCCACATGCGGCCCCACATGGCGGCTGGAGGCGGAAGGGGGTCGTCGGCGGTGAGAAATGTGGAGAGGAGGGGGGGGGGGATTGTGTAGCTCGGCGGCGGCGGGGGATAGGATTTCGACCCGCAAACGCGCCGCGAACCCATAGATATAGTGGTCGGGGCGTGCGGCCTGCGGGCCGTGGTAAATTTGTTTACGGGCCGGACGAGTATGCGGACTCTGTTCTGACCGAAAAATTGGACCGAGCCCGCATACTCGCCGGAATTTTGCGGGTTCGCGGCTTTTGCTGGGTCTGCTAGAGTTGCTCTAAATGCATACGACGCATGTGCGCATGTTCTGTGTAGCTGCTGCGCCGAGGGCACACACACTGTTTAGAATTAGAACGGAGAGATGATTTCCCGAAGGGTCTATGTTGTGGTGGTCGAAGTGACATGATATCTAGACAACGCAGGTTGGAGATCAAATAGGAACTGAGACGTGCATGTCAAAGATTTAAGACCTAGGTTTCTTTGATTAATTTAACACGTGGAGAACAAACAATTAGGACCACAATATCTACATGAGACCTAGGTTAATGGGACTCTGAAAACGCATAAATAAGAAAAATATAGGATGCCAGTGTCAATGCCCATTCTAAGTGTAAATGGTTAATTATGGTGCGAAAATTCTTCTGACTGCCCTCAGAAAAGCATGAACTTTTTTCCAAGATCAAAGAGCATATACAATTGGACCCCTCAAACTTCCCTCAAACATCCCGGTGAATAACCATTCATCGCCCGGTCCGGAAAAAGTCATTCAACCGGACCCCGCGTAGCCAACCCAAATGTATGCGCTGACCGGCACCCCCTCAAACGCAGCCTATGAGGGGCGGATATAGGGACGTCAGGCTGTCCTATCTCAATTCCACTTCAAATTGACCAAGTCCACCAAATCGACCACCTCTCTCCCGCGTCAGTCATCCCTTTCCCGCGTTTGAGACATCTCCCTCCTCCACCCTTGCTCCCTGTCTGCGCCGCCGTACTTGTCCACCACCTGATTCCGCCATCCTGGATGTTGACACTGAGTACCCCATCCCACACCGCTGCCATGAACAATGCCTTGTTGGAAATATGCCCTAGAGGCAATAATAAAAGGATTATTATTATGTTTCCTTGTTCGTGATAATTGTCTTTTATTCATGCTATAATTGTATTATCCGGAAATCGTAATACACGTGTGAATAGATAGACCACAACATGTCCCTAGTGAGTCTCTAGTTGACTAGCTCGGTGATCAATAGATAGTCATGGTTTCCTGACTATGGACATTGGATGTCATTGATAACGGGATCACATCAATAGGAGAATGATGTGATGGACAAGACCCAATCCTAAGCATAGCACAAGATCGTGTAGTTCGTTTTGCTAGAGCTTTTCCAATGTCAAGTATCTCTTCCTTAGACCATGAGATCGTGTAACTCCCGGATACCGTAGGAGTACTTTGGGTGTATCAAACGCCACAACGAATCGGGTGACTATAAAGGTGCACTACAGGTATCTCCGAAAGTATCTGTTGGGTTGACACGGATCGAGACTGGGATTTGTCACTCCATATTACGGAGAGGTATCACTGGGCCCACTCGGTAGTGCATCATCATAATGAGCTCAAAGTGACCAAGTGTCTGGTCAAGGGATCATGCATTACGGTACAAGTAAAGTGACTTGCCTGTAACGGGATTGAACGAGGTATTGGGATAACGACGATCGAATCTCGGGCAAGTAACATACCGTCTGACAAAGGGAATAGTATACGGGGTTGCTTGAATCCTCGACATCGTGGTTCATCCGATGTGACGCCCCAAGACCGGAGCTTCAGTTGCCTTCCAGGGTTTCCGAGTTTTGTCGTGTGATTTGTTTTGTCCGTTGCATTCATCCTTGCATCATGTTGCATTTCATCATGCTCATCATGTGCATTGTGTGTTTCATGCATGATCACCCCTTGCATCACCCTTCCCCTCCTCCTATGGTCATTTGTATCTTCATCTTTTCATCAAGACCTTTCTCCACGTGCAAACCTTATCACTTCTTCCTTTCATCAAATCTTGACTTTCATGCCAAGTGGCATTATTTGTGCCTCCATTAATGTTCATTTATTTCTGGTGATCTTACTCCATGCCTTATACCTCTCATCAAATATCATCCATTTTCGAGTTGTTTTGGTTAGGTTTTAAAATGGCTCAAGTTTGAATTTAATTCAAACTTGAATTATTTTTCTTCCTCTAAAAATTGCCAAACCAATTTATTCAAATTCTGCACAAACTCTGGACTCCGGATATATTCTCACATCTCTCTCACGCCTTCCCTTTTATCTCTGAGATTTTCTCTCTTATTTTCTGTTTGAGGAAATTGAGAAAAGAAACACCAGAGGGGGAGAGAGAGTTCCACCGAGGCCCAGCTCCTCTCCAAGAGCCAAGCAGCCCACTACCCCTTGGTCCGCCCAAGGCCTAGGCCCGGCCGCGCCCCCTCTAACCCTAGGCCGACCCCTCTGCCGATCTCTCCTCTGCCTCCGCCTCCTGCGCGTTCTCCCGATCCCCTCTCTCTCTCGATCCCTTCCTCCAGGCACCGTCACGGGGAGGAGCCCTCGTACCACCGCCCGACCTCCTCGCTGCTGCTTCCACCATGGCGCGCGCCTGCTTCCTCCTCCTAGCGCCGCCAGGCATCTCGCCCGACCCTGCGCCGCCTCGTCCCTGCCAACCCTCCTCGCGGAGGAGCACCGGAGGAGTGGAGCACCACTTTCGTCGCCTCCGCTTGCGACAGCAGCCGCCTGCATCCCTCTGCTCCGCCCGCACCTCGCCCTTGCCTCCCTTTACCATGCCACCTCTCCCTTCTCCTCGCTCCCGACTCTACCTCCTCGCCCCAGAGCTCCAAGCGCCGCCCCATGACGCCCGAGGCCCCCTGCCCGGTGAAGCCTAGCTCCGCCGCCAACGAAGGCCTCCTATGGCCCCGCTCTCCTTCACGCAGCTCTGCACCCTCTCGCCGCCTTGAACTCCTCCTCCCGGCTCTGCTCGGGTCCGTCGAGGCCCATCGCCTCCCGATCCGCGACTGCGCCCAGGTCGGCCCTCCTTCGCCGGATCCCGCGGACCAGCTTCCGTGACTTCCTCGCCTCGATCCGATCGCTAACTACCGCCGCCACCAACCGCTGCTCCGCCTCCATCGAGTTCCATCCCCTCGCTGTCACGGATCGCCTAGATGCAACCCCACCCCCGTCGGCCCTTCCTTGTTCAACGCTCAAGCCTTCATGCCCGAGGCCTTCGTCATCTCTACGTGTTGCGCTGCGTGCGACCTGTCGACCACATGGTCGCCACCTCGCAGCCTCCTGCTGCTGTTCGTGCACCGCCGCTGCGGTGGCAACGACGCCAAGACCGAGGCTTTTTGGTGTTGCTCTGTTTTGGGCGCCAAGTACCACGACGCCAAGACCCGTGTACAACTCTGTTTCCTGCCTAGAACAACTACCGCCGACATGTACGACTACGAAACGAGAACGACTACTTCCACGACGTCCGTGAACAACTACCGCCGCCGCCGTGAACCACTACTTCCCACTACGACACGAGTACAACTACTTCCACTACATCGCGAGAACGTCTACTTCCCTCTACGAAACGCGAACCGTCCCGTTAGTTCGATCCGAAGGTATAACCCGAGACGACCGCGATGAGATGCCCTTGCATGTATGAGATGCTCGAGTTTTTGCACCGTGATCGAATCATCCTTGAGTTGCCCCTCTTTTGCCATGCCACCGTTCCGTGGGAACCCGGAATCCGGGATCACCCCACCATCCTTGCATGACTCGCTTCCGTCACACTTCCTTTGCACCGGTATCTCCGTGAGCTACCGGAACCGATATGTTGCCGTGGCACCATTTTCGGATTCGTTGCCGTGGCACCCCTTTCTTCCACCACGGTGACACAATGCTCATAATGCTCTTGTCAACATTTTCATAAAGTTGCATAAAACTTGCACATGTCATCCGCATCATGATAACAACATTTAATGCTTATAATTGTTTTTTGCTTTAATTTGCTTAAATGCCATGCTAAAATGATTTATTTCATAACTAAATAACCGTAACTCGGATTTAAATAAATTATATATGTAAATGGGGTGGAAAAATGCATAGATTAACATGGTAGCATTACTTTGCATGTGTAACAACTCAAAAATATGCTTTAGGTCAGATCAGTACCGAATCCATAATTTTGCATATGGGGATTTTCCGGAATTGTTGTTCGTTGTTTCCGGCCTCATTTAAACTTGCCTAGATAGGTAGTTTCATTATGCTTCACCTCTTGCCATGTTAACAACCTTTAATATTGTTGAGTACCTAATCGGGAGAGAACTAAATAAGTGATGTGGTGTTTTATCAATATGCAACCCGTTGCATATTGAGCTCCACTTAAATTGTAGTATTGTTTGTTGCACTTTGTCATGCCATGCCTCATTAAACCGGACATGCATCATACTTGTTTGTGCATCATGCCATGTTTATGATTGTGTGTTTACTTTGTTGTTTGCTTCTTTCCGGTTTGCTTCTCTCGTTAGCTTCGGTTTCGTTCCGGAGTTGTGAGGATTCGTTCGACTTCATCCGTTTGTCTTTTTCATGGACTCGATTCTTCTTCCTTGCGGGATTTCAGGCAAGATGACCATACCCTCGAAATCACTTCTATCTTTGCTTGCTAGATGCTCGCTCTTTTGCTATGCCTATGCTGCGATGCCTACCACTTGCTTATCATGCCTCCCATATTGCCATGTCAAGCCTCTAACCATCCTTTCCTAGCAAACCGTTGTTTGGCTATGTTACCGCTTTGCTCAGCCCCTCTTATAGCGTTGTTAGTTGCAGGTGAAGATGAAGTTTGTTCCTTGTTGGAACATGGAGATGTTGTTCCTTGTTGGAACAAGTTTACTTGTTGGGATATCACAATATATCTTATTTAATTAATGCATCTATATACTTGGTAAAGGGTGGAAGGCTCGGCCTTATGCCTGGTGTTTTGTTCCACTCTTGCCGCCCTAGTTTCCGTCATACGGTGTTATGTTCCCGGATTTTGCGTCCCTAACGCGGTCGGGTGATTTATGGGACCCCTTGACAGTTCGCTTTGAATAAGACTTTTCCAAAGAAGGCCCAACATTGGTTTTACCATTTGCCTCACCTATGCCCTTTTCCCTTGGGTTTCGGAGCCCGAGGGTCATCTTTATTTTAGCCCCGGGCCAGTTCTCCTTTGAGTGCTGGTCCAAACCGAAGCGATGTCCGGCGCCCCGGGCAATCGGGTTTATGCCAACCCGACGTCTTGCTCATCCGGTGTGCCCCGAGACCGAGATATGTGCAGCTCCTATCAGATTTGTCGGCACATCCGGCGGCTTTGCTGGACTTGTTTTATTCTTGTCGAGATGTCTTGTAGCGGATTCCGAGACTGATCGGGTCTTCCGGGAGAAGGAATATCCTTCGTTGATCGCGAGAGCTTATCATGGGCTAAGTTGGGACACCCCGCAGGGTTTGAACTTTCGAAAGCCGTGCCCTGGCTATGTGGCAGATGGGAATTTGTTAATGTCGGTTGTAGAAAACCCGAAGTTGATCTTAATTAAAATACACCAACGGCGTGTGTAACGTGATGGTCTCTTCTCGGAGTCCGGGAAGTGAACACGGTGTTGGAGTTATGTTTGGCGTAAGTAGTTTCGGGATCACTTCTTGATCATAGTTGTTCGACCGTGCTTTGCTCCTCTTCTCGCTCTCTTTTGCGTATGTTAGCCACCATATATGCTAGTCGCTGCTGCAGCTCCACCTCACTACCCTGTCCTACCTTTAAGCTTAAATAGTCTTGATCTCATGGGTGTGAGATTGCTGAGTCCCGTGACTCACGGATACTTCCCAAACCAGTTTGCGGTGCCGATGAAACCGTGCAGGTGATGCACCTGAGCTCAAGGAGGAGCTCGATGAAGATCTTGTTCATTGTGTTGTTTCGTTCCAGTTGATCAGTAGTGGAGCCTAGTTGGGACGATCGGGGATCTGTGTAGCATTTGAGGGTAGTCTTCTTTTATTTTGGTTCCGTAGTCGGACCTTGATTGTACCTGTATGATGTAATGCTTTACTCATGTATTGTGTGAAGTGGCGATTGTAAGCCAACTATGTATCTCTTTCCCTTATGTATTACATGGGTTGTGTGAAGATTACCTCACTTGCGACATTGCTTTCAATGCGGTTATGCCTCTAAGTCGTGCTTCGACACGTGGGAGATATAGCCGCATCGAGGGCGTGACATCCGATGAGATCATCGAGGAGCATGTGGGAGCCAACATGGGTATCCAGATCCCGCTGTTGGTTATTGACCGGAGAGCCGTCTCGGTCATGTCGCATGTCTCCGAACCCGTAGGGTCTACACACTTAAGGTTCGGTGGACGCTAGGGTTGTATGAATATGAGTATGCAGCAAACCGAATGTTCTTGAGTCTGGATGAGATCCCGGACGTCACGATGAGTTCGGAATGGTCCGGAGGTAAAGAATTATATATAGGAAGTGCTATTTCGCCATCGGGAGAATTTGGGGCTTACGGTATTGTCTGGGACCACCGGAAGGGTCCGGGGTCCACCGGTGGGGCCACCTATCCCGGAGGGCCCGTGGGCTGAAGTGGGAGGAACCAGCCCCTGGTGGGCTGGTGCGCCCCCCACTTGGGCCCCCCTGCGCCTAGGGTTGGAAACCCTAGGGTGGGGCGCCCACTTGCCTTGGGGGGCAAGTCTCCCCCCTTGGCCGCCGCCCCCCTTGGAGATTGGATCTCCAGGGCCGGCGCCCCCCCCCCCGGGGGCCTATATAAATGAGGGGGGAGGGAGGGCAGCCGCACCCTGCATCTTGGCGCCTCCCTCTCCCCTGCTACACCTCTCCCTCTCGCAGAAGCTCGGCGAAGCCCTGCTGCGGTGACTGCTGCATCCACCACCACGCCGTCGTGCTGCTGGATCTTCATCAACCTCTCCTTCCCCCTTGCTGGATCAATACGGAGGAGACGTCACGCTGACCGTATGTGTGTTGAACGCGGAGGTGCCGTCCGTTCGGCGCTAAGATCTCCGGTGATTTGGATCACGACGAGAACGACTCCCTCAACCCCGTTCTCTTGAACGCTTCCGCACGCGATCTACAAAGGGTATGTAGATGCATCTCTCACTCGTTGCTAGATGAACTCATAGATGGATCTTGGTGAACGTAGGAATTTTTTTATTTTATGCAACGTTCCCCAACAGTGGCATCATGAGCTAGGTCTATGCGTAGTTCTCTTTTGCACGAGTAGAACACAATTTGTTGTGGGCGTAGATGTTGTCAACTTTCTTGCCGCTACTAGTCTTATTTTGCTTCAGCGGTATTGTGCGATGAAGTGGCCCGGACCGACCTTACACGTACGCTTACGTGAGACAGGTTCCACCGACTGACATGCACTAATTGCATAAGGTGGCTAGCGGGTGTCTGTCTCTCCCACTTTAGTTGGAGCGGATTCGACGAAAAGGGTCCTTATGAAGGGTAAATAGAAGTTGACAAATCACGTTGTGGTTATTCGTAGGTAAGAAAACGTTCTTGCTAGAACCCAATTGCAGCCACGTAAAAGATGCAACAACAATTAGAGGACGTCTAACTTGTTTTTGCAGCAATTGTCATGTGATGTGATATGGCTAGAAGTTGTGATGAATGATGAATGATATATTGTGATGTATGAGATCATGTTCTTGTAATAGGAATCACGACTTGCATGTCGATGAGTATGACAACCGGCAGGAGCCATAGGAGTTGTGTTAATTATTGTATGACCTGCGTGTCATTGATTCAACGCCATGTAAATTACTTTACTTTATTGCTAAACGTGTTAGCCATAGTAGTAGATGTAATAGTTGGCGAGCAACTTCACGGAGACACGATGATGGAGATCATGATGATGGAGATCATGGTGTCATGCCGGTGACAAGATGATCATGGAGCCCCGAAGATGAAGATCAAAGGAGCTATATGATATTGGCCATATCATGTCACTACTTTGTATAATTGCATGTGATGTTTATTATGTTTTATGCATCTTGTTTACTTAGAACAGCGGTAGTAAATAAGATGATCCCTTATAATAATTTCAAGAAAGTGTTCCCCCTAACTGTGCACCGTTGCTAAAGTTAAATGCTTCAAGCACCACGTGATGATCGGGTGTGATAGATCCTTACGTTCACATACAACGGGTGTAAGACAGTTTTACGCATGCAAAACACTTAGGGTTAACTTGACGAGCCTAGCATGTACAGACATGGCCTCGGAACACAAGAGACCGAAAGGTCGAACATGAGTCGTATGGAAGATCGATCAACATGGAGATGTTCACCGGCGATGACTAGTCCGTCTCACGTGATGATCGGACACGGCCTAGTCGACTCGGATCATGTAACACTTAGATGACTAGAGGATGTCAAATCTGAGTGGGAGTTCATTAAATAATTTGATTAGTTGAACTTAATTATCTTGAACATTAGTCTAAAATCTTTGCAAAATGTCTTGTAGATCAAATGGCCAACGCTCATGTCACCATGAACTTCAACGCGTTCCTAGAGAAAACCAAGCTGAAAGACGATGGCAGCAACTATTCGGACTGGGTCGGAACCCGAGATCATCCTCATAGCAGCCAAGAAACAATATGTCCTAGAAGCACCGCTAGGTGAAGCACTCATCGAGAGAACCAAGACATTATGAATGCTTGGCAGTCTCGTCTTGATGATTACTCCCTCGTTCGGTGCGGCATGCTTTACGACTTAGAACCGGGGCTCCAAAAGCGTTTTGAGCAACACGGAGCATACGAGATGTTCGAGGAGCTGAAAATGGTTTTCAAGCTCATGCCCGGTCGAGAGATATGAAGTCTCCGTCAAGTTCTATAGTTGTAAGATGGAGGAAAATAGTTACGTCGGTGAGCACATACTCAAAATGTCAGGTTGCACAACCTTTGTCCCATTGGACATTAACCTCCCGGACGAGGCGGTCATTGACAGAATCCTTGATCGCTCCACCGAGATACAAGAGCTTTGTGATGAACTACAATATGCGGGGATGGTGAAAACTATTCATGAAGTATTCTCAATCTTTGAAGTCGCAGAGGTTGAAATCAAGAAAGAACATCAAGTGTTGATGGTTAATAAAACCACTAAGTTCAAGAAGGGCAAGGGTAAGAAGAACTTCAAGAAGGACGGCAAGGATGTTGCCGCACCTGGTAAGCAAGTTGCCGGGAAGAAGTCAAAGATTGGACCCAAGCCTGAGATAGAGTGCTTTTATTGCAAAGGGAAGGGCCACTGGAAGCGGAACTGCCCCAAATACTTAGCGGACAAGAAGGCCGGCAACACTAAAGGTATATTTGATATACATGTAATTGATGTGTACCTTACCAAGTACTCGTAGTAACTCCTGGGTATTTGATACGGTGCCGTTGCTCATATTTGTAACTCACAGCAGAGCTGCGGAATAAACGGAGATGGCGAAGGGCGACGAGGTGACGATCTTGCGTCGGGAATGGTTCCAAGGTCGATGTGATCGCCGTCGGCACGCTACCTCTACATTTGAAGGAAATATGCCCTAGAGGCAATAATAAAGTTATTATTTATTTCCTTATTTCATGATAAATGTTTATTATTCATGCTAGAATTGTATTAACCGGAAACATGATACATGTGTGAATACATAGACAAACATATAGTCACTAGTATGCCTCTACTTGACTAGCTCATTAATCAAAGATGGTTATGTTTCCTAACCATAGATATGTGTTGTTATTTGATTAATGGGATCACATCATTAGGAGAATGATGTGATTGACATGACCCATTCCGTTAGCCTAGCACTTGATCGTTTAGTATATTGCTATTGCTTTCTTCATGACTTATACATGTTCCTGTAACTATGAGATTATGCAACTCCGTTTACGGAGGAACACTTTGGGTGCTACCAAGCGTCCACGGCGTGGCGGGTGATTATAAAGGAGTACTACAGGTGTCTCCAAAGGTACATGTTGGGTTGGCGTATTTGAGATTAGGTTTTGTCACTCCGATTGTCGGAGAGGTATCTCTGGGCCCTCTCGGTAATGCACATCACTATAAGCCTTGCAAGCAATGTAGCTAATGAGTTAGTTACGGAATGATTCATTACGTAACGAGTAAAGAGACTTGCCGATGTGAGATTGAACTAGGTATTGGATACCGACGATCAAATCTCGGGCAAGTAACATACCGATGACAAAGGGAACAACGTATGTTGTTATGCGGTTTGACCGATAAAGATCTTCAGAGAATATGTAGGAACCAATATGAGCATCCAGGTTCCGCTATTGGTTATTGACCGAGAATAGTTCTAGGTCATGTCTACATAGTTCTCGAACCCGTAGGGTCCTTGACGCTTAACGTTACGATGATGGTTTTATTATGAGTTTATAAGTTTTGATGTACTGAAGTTTGTTCGGAGTCCCGGATGTGATCACGGACATGACGAGGAGTCTCGAAATGGTCGAGACATAAAGATTGATATATTGGAAGCCTATGTTTGGACATCGGAAGTGTTCCGGGTGAAATCGGCATTTTACCGGAGTACCGGGAGGTTACCGGAACCCCCCGGTGACCTAATGGGCCTTAGTGGGCCTAGTGGAGAAAGAGGAGAAGGGGCCAAGGGGCAGCGCGCCCCTCCCCCAAGTCCGAATACGACAAGGAGGCGGCGCCCTCTTCCTTTTCCCCCCTCCTCCTTCCCCAAGTCCTAGTCCAACTAGGAAGGGGAAGTCCTACTCCGGTGGGAGTAGGACTCCTCCGCGCCTCCTCCTAGGTCCGGCCGCACCCCCTTGCTCCTTTATATACGGGGGGGGCACCCCATGACACACAAGTTGATCTACGGATCGTTCCTTAGCCGTGTCGGTGCCCCCTCCACCATATTCCACCTCGGTCATATCGTCGCGGAGTTTAGGCGAAGCCTGCGCCGATGAGCATCATCATCGTCACCACGCCGTCGTCTTGTGGAACTCATCCCCGACGCTTTGCTGGATCGAGTCCGGGATCGTCATCGAGCTGAGCGTGTGCTGAACTCGGAGGTGGCGTCGTTCGGTACTTGGATCGGTCGGATCGTGAAGACGCACGACTACATCAACAGCGTTGTCATAACGCTTCCGCTTACGGTCTCACGAGGGTGCGTGGACAATACTCTCCCCTCTCGTTGCTATGCCATCACCATGATCTTGCGTGTGCGTAGGAATTTTTTGAAATTACTCGTTCCCCAACAAATGGCATCCGAGCCTGGTTTTATGCGTAGATGTCATATGCACGAGTAGAACACAAGTGAGTTGTGGGCGATACAAGTCATCCGCTTACCAGCATGTCATACTTTGGTTCGGCGGTATTGTGAGATGAAGCGGCCGGACCGACATTACGCCAGACGCTTACGCGAGACTGGCTTCACCGTTGCGAGCACTTTCGTGCTTAAAGGTGTTGGCGGGTGTCGGTCTCTCTCACTTTAGTTGAACCGAGTGTGGCTCGCCGGTCCTTGCGAAGGTTAAAACAGCACTAACTTGACGAACTATCGTTGTGGTTTTAATGCGTAGGTAAGAACGGTTCTTGCTCAGCCCGTAGCAGCCACGTAAAACTTGCAACAACAAAGTAGAGGACGTCTAACTTGTTTTTGCAGGGCATGTTGTGATGTGATATGGTCAAGGCGTGATGCTATATTTTATTGTATGAGATGATCATGTTTTGTAACCAAAGTTATCGGCAATGGCAGGAGCCATATGGTTGTCGCTTTATTGTATGAAATGCAACGCCTGTAATTGCTTTACTTTATCACTAAGCGGTAGCGATAGTCGTAGAAGCAATAGATGGCGAACGACAACGATGCTACGATGGAGATCAAGGTGTCGCGCCGGTGGCGATGGTGATCACGACGGTGCTTGGAGATGGAGATCACAAGCACAAGATGATGATGGCCATATCATATCACTTATATTGATTGATGTGATGTTTATCCTTTATGCATCTTATCTTGCTTTGATTGACGGTAGCATTTTAAGATGATCTCTCACTAAAATTATCAAGAAGTGTTCTCCCGAGTATGCACCGTTGCGAAAGTTCTTCGTCTTTGAGACACCACGTGATGATCGGGTGTGATAGGCTCTACGTTCAAATACAACGGTGCAAAACAGTTGCACACGCGAATACTCAGGTTAAACTTGACGAGCCTAGCATATAACAGATATGGCCTCGAACACGGAGACCAAAAGGTCGGCGTGAATCATATAGTAGATATGATCAACATATTGATGTTCACCGTTGAAACTACTCCATCTCACGTGACGATCGGACATGGTGTAGTTGATATGGATCACATAATCACTTAGAAGATTAGAGGATATCTATCTAAGTGGGAGTTCTTAAGTAATATGATTAATTGAACTTTAATTTATCATGAACTTAGTCTGGTAGTATTTTGCAAATTATGTTGTGGATCAATAGCTCGCGTTGTTGCTTCCCTATGTTTTTGCTTCCCTATGTTTTTATATGTGTTCCTAGAGAAAATTGTATTGAAAAATGTTAGTAGCAATGATGCGGATTGGATCCGTGATATGAGGTTTATCCTCATTGCTGCCTGAAGAATTATGTCCTTAATGCACCGCTAGGTGACAGACCTATTGCAGGAGCGGATGCGGGCGTTATGAGCGTTTGGCTAGCTCAATATGATGACTACTTGATAGTTTAGTGCAGCATACTTGACGGCTTAGAATCGGGACTTCAAAGGCGTTTTGAGCGTCATGGACCATATGAGATGTTCCAGGAGTTGAAGTTAATATTTCAAGCAAATACCGAGTTGAGAGATATGAAGTCTCCAACAAGTTCTATAGCTAAAAGATGGAGGAGAATCGCTCAACTAGTGAGCATGTGCTCAGATTGTGCAGGTACTTCAATCGCTTGAATCAAGTGGGAGTTAATCTTCGAGATAAGATAGTGATTGACAGAATTCTCTAGTCACCATCACTAAGTAACTAGAACTTCGTGATGAACTATAGTATGCAAGGGATGACGAAAGCGATTCCGAGCTCTTCGTGATGTTGAAATCGACGAAGGTAGAAATCAAGAAAGAGCATCAAGTGTTGATGATTGACAAGACCACTAGTTTCAAGAAAAGGGTAAAGGAAAGAAAGGAAACTTCAAGTAGAATGGCAAACAAGTTGTCACTCCGTGAAGAAGACCAAAGCTGGACCAAAGCACGAAACCGAGTGCTTACTTTGCAAAGGAAATGGTCACTTGAAGCGGAAATGCCCTGAATATTTGGTGGATAAGAAGGATGGCAAAGTGAACAAGAGTATATTTGATATACAGGTTATTGATATGTGCCTTACTAGTGTTTATAGTAGCCCCGAGTATTTGATACTTGTTTGGTTGCTAAGATTAGAACTCAAGCAGGAGTTCTGAATAAGCAGAGACTAGTTGAAGGGAAGTGACGATGAGTGTTGGAAGTAGTTCCAAGATTGATATGATCATCATCGCACACTCCCTATACTCTTGGGATTAGTGTTGAACCTAAATAAATGTTATTTGGTGTTTGCGTTGAGCATGAATATGATTTGATCATGTTTATTGCAATACAGTTATTCATGTAAGTTAGAGAATAATTATTGTTCATTTACATGAATAAAACCTTCTATGGTCATACACCCAATGAAAATGGTTTGTTGGATCTCGATCGTGTGATACACATATTCATAATATTGAAACCAAAAGATGTAAAGTTAATAATGATAGTGCAACTTATTTGTGGCACTGCCGTTTAGGTCATATTGGTGTAAAGCGCATGAAGAAACTCCATACTAATGGGCTTTTGGAATCACTTGATTATGAATCACTTGGTACTTGCGAATCGTGCCTCATGGGCAAGATGACTAAAAACTCCGTTCTCCGGAACAATGGAACAAGCTACTGACTTATTGGAAATGATACATACCGATGTATGCGATCCAATGAGTGTTGATGCTCGTGGCAAGTATCGTTATTTTCTGACCTTCACAAGATGATTTGAGCAGATATGGGTATATCTACTTAATGAAACACAAATCTGAAACATTTGAAAATTCAAAGAATTTCAGAGTGAAGTGGAAAATCATCGTAACAAGAAAATAAAATTTCTACGATCTGATCGTGGAGGAGAATATTTGAGTTACGAGTTTAGTCTTCAATTAAAACAATGTGGAATAGTTTCACAGCTCACGCCACCTGGAACACCACAACGTTATGGTGTGTCCGAACGTCGTAACCGCACTTTATTGGATATGGTGCGATCTATGATGTCTCTTACTGATTTACCATTGTTATTTTTGGGGTTATGCATTAGAGACAGCCGCATTCACGTTAAAAGGGCACCATTTAAATCCGTTGAGATAACACCGTATGAACTATGGTTTAGTAGTAAACCTAAGCTGTCGTTTCTTAACGCTTGGAGTTGCGATGCTTATATGAAAAGGTTTCAACCTGATAAGCTCGAACCCAAATCGGAAAAGTGCGTCTTCATAGAATACCCAAAGGTAACTATTGGGTACACCTTCTATCACAGATCCGAAGGCAAGTTATTCGTTGCTAAGATGGATCCTTTCTAGAGAAGAAGTTTCTCTCGAAAGAAGTGAGTGGGAGGAAAATAGAACTTGATGAGGTAATTGTACCTTCTCCCTTATTGGAAAGTAGTTCATCACAGAAATCAGTTCTAGTGATTCCTACACCAATTAGTGAGGAAGTTAATGATGATGATCATGAAACTTCAGATCAAGTTGCTACCAAACCTCGTAGGTCTTCGAGTAAGATCCGCACAGAGTGGTACGGTAATCATGTTCGGAAGTCATGTTACTAGACCATGATGAACCTCGACCTATGAGGAAGCGATGATGAGCCCAGATTCGCGAAATGGCTTGAGGCCATGAAATCTGAGATATGATCCATGTATGAGAACAAAGTATGGACTTTGATTGACTTGCTCGATGATCAGCAAGCCATGTTAAATAAATGGATCTTCAAGAGGAAGACGGACAACGATAGTAGTGTTACTATCTACAAAGCTCGACTTGTCACAAAAGGTTTTGACAAGTTCAAGGTGTTGACTACAATGAGATTTTCTCAACGTAGCGATGCTTAAGTCTGTCCGAATCATGTTAGCAATTGCCACATTTTATGAAATCGGCAAATGGATGTCAAAACTACATTCTTTAATGGATTTATTAAAGAAGAGTTGTATATGATGCAACGAGAAGGTTTTGTCAATCCTAAAGGAGCTAACAAAATGTGCAAGCTTCATGATCCATCTATGGACTGGTGCAAGCATCTCGAGTTGGAATACACGCTTTGATAAGTTGATCAAAGCATATAGTTTTATCTGAGACTTGAGGTGAAGCCTGTATTTACAATAAAGTGAGTGGGAGCACTACCGCCTTTTGATAAATATATGTGAGTAACATATTGTTGATCGAAATGATGTATAATTTTTACGGAAAGCATAAAGGAGTATTTGAAAGGAGTTCTTTAAAAGAAAGACCTCGGTAAAGCTACTTACATATTGAGCATCAAGATCTATTGAGATAGATCAAGGCGCTTAATAAGTTTTTCAATAAGTACATACCTTGTCAAGATTTTGAAGTAGTTCAAAATGGAACAGTCAAAGAAAAGTTCTTGCTGTGTTGCAAGCGTGTGAAATTGAGTAAGACTCAAATCCCGACCACGGCAGAAAATAGAAAAGAGAATGAAAGTCATTCCCTATGCCTCAATCATAGGTTCTATAAAGTATGCTATGCTATGTACCGGACCTATTGTATACCTTGCTCTGAATTTGGCAAGGGGTACAATAGTGATCTAGGATTAGATCTTTGGACATTGGTCAAGAACATCCTTAGTGAGGACTAAGGAAATATTTCTCGATTATGGAGGTGATAAAAGAGCCCGTCGTAAAGAGTTACATTGATGCAAGCTTTTTACCTGATCGAGATGACTCTAAGTCTCGATCTGGATACATATTGAAAGTGGGAGCAATTAGCTAGAGTAGCTCCATGCGAGCATTGTAGACATAGAATATTTGCAAAATACATACGGCTCTGAATGTGATGAGACCCGTTGACTAAGCTTCTCTCACGAGCAAAACATGATCATACCTTAGTACTCTTTGGGTGTTAATCACATAGCGATGTGAACTAGATTATTGACTCTAGTAAACCCTTTGGGTGTTGGTCACATGACGATGTGAACTATGGGTGTTAATCACATACGAGATGTGAATATTAGTGTTGAATCACATGATGATGTGAACTAGATTATTGACTCTAGTGCAAGTGGGAGGCTGAAGGAAATATGCCCTAGAGGCAATAATAAAGTTATTATTTATTTCCTTATTTCATGATAAATGTTTATTATTCATGCTAGAATTGTATTAACCGGAAACATGATACATGTGTGAATACATAGACAAACATATAGTCACTAGTATGCCTCTACTTGACTAGCTCATTAATCAAAGATGGTTATGTTTCCTAACCATAGATATGTGTTGTTATTTGATTAATGGGATCACATCATTAGGAGAATGATGTGATTGACATGACCCATTCCGTTAGCCTAGCACTTGATCGTTTAGTATATTGCTATTGCTTTCTTCATGACTTATACATGTTCCTGTATCTATGAGATTATGCAACTCCGTTTACGGAGGAACACTTTGGTGCTACCAAGCGTCTGGCAACGAATGGGTGATTATAAAGGAGTACTACAGGTGTCTCCAAAGGTACATGTTGGGTTGGCGTATTTGAGATTAGGTTTTGTCACTCCGATTGTCGGAGAGGTATCTCTGGGCCCTCTCGGTAATGCACATCACTATAAGCCTTGCAAGCAATGTAGCTAATGAGTTAGTTACGGAATGATGCATTACGTAATGAGTAAAGAGACTTGCCGAACGAGATTGAACTAGGTATTGGATACCGACGATCAAATCTCGGGCAAGTAACATACCGATGACAAAGGGAACAACGTATGTTGTTATGCGGTTTGACCGATAAAGATCTTTGTAGAATATGTAGGAACCAATATGAGCATCCAGGTTCCGCTATTGGTTATTGACGAGAATAGTTCTAGGTCATGTCTACATAGTTCTCGAACCCGTAGGGTCCCTTGCGCTTAACGTTACGATGACAGTTTATTATGAGTTTATAAGTTTTGATGTACGAAGTTTGTTGAGTCCGGATGTGATCACGGACATGACGAGGAGTCTCGAAATGGTCGAGACATAAAGATTGATATATTGGAAGCCTATGTTTGGACATCGAAGTGTTCGGGTGAAATCGGCATTTTCCGAGATCTTAGGGAGGTTACGGAACCCCGGTGACCTAATGGGCCTTAGTGGGCCTAGTGGAGAAAGAGGAGAAGGGCCAAGGGGCAGCCGCGCCCTCCCCCAAGTCCGAATAGGACAAGGAGGCGGCGCCCCCTTTCCTTTTCCCCTCTCCTCCTTCCCCCAAGTCCTAGTCCAACTAGGAAGGGAAGTCCTACTCCGGTGGGAGTAGGACTCCTCAGCGCGCCTCCTCCTAGGGTCGGCCGCCCCCCTTGCTCCTTTATATACAGGCGGGGGCACCCCATGACACACAAGTTGATCTACGGATCGTTCCTTAGCCGTGTCGGTGCCTCCTCCACCATATTCCACCTCGGTCATATCGTCGCGGAGTTTAGGCGAAGCCTGCGTCGGTAGAGCATCATCATCGTCCACCACGCTGTCGTCTTGTGGAACTCATCCCGACACTTTGCTGGATCGAGTCGGGGATCGTCATCGAGCTGAGCGTGTGCTGAACTCGGAGGTGCCGTCGTTCGGTACTTGGATCGGTCGGATCGTGAAGGCGTCTGAATACATCAACCGCGTTGTCATAGCGCTTCGCTTACGGTCTCACGAGTGCGTGGACAATACTCTCCCCTCTCGTTGCTATGCCATCACCATGATCTTGCGTGTACGTAGGAATTTTTTTGAAATTACTACGTTCCCCAACAACATTTACCTACGGGTTTAGTTTTAAACCTCAATAATTGTTATTTAGTGCCAAGTTTGAGCATGAACATTGTATCAGGATCTCGTTTAATACGAGATGGCTACTCATTTAAATCCGAGAATAATGGTTGTTCTATTTATATGAGAGATATGTTTTATGGTCATGCTCCGATGGTCAATGGTTTATTCTTAATGAATCTCGAACGTAATATTACACATATTCATAGTGTGTATACCAAAGATGTAAAGTTGATAACGATAGTCCCACATACTTGTGGCTTTGCCGCCTTGGTCACATTGGTGTCAAGCGCATGAAGAAGCTCCATTCGATGGACTTTTAGAGTCTCTCGATTATGAATCATTTGACACATGCGAACCATGCCTTATGGACAAAATGACCAAGACTCCGTTCTCGGAACAATGGGCGAGCAACCAACTTATTGGAAATCATACATACCGATGTATGCGGTCCAATGGCGTTGAGGCTCATGAAGGATATCGTTATGTTCTCACTCTCCGATGACTTGAGTAGATATGGGTATGTCTACTTGATGAAACACAAGTCCGAGACCTTTGAAAAGTTCAAGGAATTTCAGAATGAGGTAGAGAATCAACGTGACCGAAAAATAAAGTTCTTACGATCGGATCGTGGAGGAGAATATTTAAGTCACAATTTGGTACACACTTAAGAAAATGTGGAATCGTTTCACAACTCACGCCGCTGGAACACCTCGGCGTAGCGGTGCGTCCGAGCGTCGTAATCGCACTCTATTGGATATGGTGCGATCTATGATGTCTCTTCTTGATTTACCGCTATCATTTTGGGGATACGCTCTAGAGACAGCTACATTCACTTTAAATAGGGCACCGTCTAAATCCGTTGAGGCGACACCGTATGAATTATGGTTTGGGAAGAAACCTAAGTATCGTTTCTAAAAGTTTGGGGATGCGATGCTTATGTCAAGAAACTTCAACCTGAAAAGCTCGAACCCAAATCGGAAAATGCGTCTTCATAGGATACCCTAAGGAAACCATTGGGTATACCTTCTACCTTAGATCCGAAGGCAAGATCTTTGTTGCCAAGAACGGATCCTTTCTTGAAAAAGAGTTTCTCTCGAAAGGAGTAAGTGGGAGGAAAGTAGAACTCGATGAAGTACTACCTCTTGAACTGGAAAGTAGTGCAGCTCAGGAAAATGTTCTTGTGGTGCCTACACCGATCGGAGAGAAATTAATGATGATGATCAAGGTACTTCGGATCAAGTTACTCTTGAACTTCGTGGTCCACAAGGACACGTTCACACACAGTGGTATGGCAACCCTGTCACGGAAATCATGTTGTTAGACAACGGTGAACCTTGAACTATGAAGAAGCGATGGCGGGCCCAGATTCCAACAAATGGCTTGAAGCCATGCAATCCGAGATAGGATCCATGTATGAAAACAAAGTATGGACTTTGACAGACTTGCCCGATGATCGGCGGCGATAGAAAACAAATGGATCTTTAAGAAGAAGACGGACGCGGATGGTAATGTTACCATCTATAAAGCTCGACTTGTCGCTAAAGGTTATCGGCAAGTTCAAGGGATTGACTACGATGAGACTTTCTCTCCCGTAGCGAAGCTGAAGTCCGTCCGAATCATGTTAGCAATTGCCGCATACTATGATTATGAGATATGGCAAATGGACGTCAAAACGGCATTCCTTAACGGCTATCTTAAGGAAGAACTGTATATGATGCAGCCGGAAGGTTTTGTCGACCCTAAGAATGCTAACAAGGTATGCAAGCTCCAGCGATCCATTTATGGGCTGGTGCAAGCATCTCGGAGTTGGAACATTCGCTTTGATGAGATGATCAAAGCGTTTGGGTTTATGTAGACTTATGGAGAAGCTCGTGTTTACAAGAAAGTGAGTGGGAGCTCTGTAGCATTTCTCATATTATATGTAGATGACATACTTTTGATGGGAAATGATATAGAACTCTTGGACAGCATTAAGGCCTACTTGAATAAAAGTTTTTCGATGAAGGACCTTGGAGAAGCTGCTTATATATTAGGCATCAAGATCTATAGAGATAGATCGAGACGCCTCATAGGTCTTTCACAAAGCACATACCTTGATAAGATATTGAAGAAGTTCAAAATGGATCAGTCCAAGAAAGGGTTCTTGCCTGTATTACAAGGTGTGAAATTGGGCTCGGCTCAATGCCCGACCACGGCGAAGATATAGAAGAGATGAGTGTCATCCCTATGCATCAGCCATAGGTTCTATTATGTATGCCATCTTGTGTACGGACACTGATGTAAACTTTGCCGTAAGTTTGGTAGGAAGGTACCAAAGTAATCCCGGCAAGGAACACTGGACAGCGGTCAAGAATATCCTGAAGTACCTGAAAAGGACTAAGGACATGTTTCTCGTTTATGAGGTGACGAAGAGCTCGTCGTAAAGGGTTACGTCGATGCTAGCTTCGACACAGATCTGGATGACTCTAAGTCACAAACCTGATACGTGTATATGTTGAATGGTGGAGCGATGGTGGTGCATTTGCAAGCGAGTGTCGTGGCGGGATCTACGTGTGAAGCGGAGTACATGGCAGCCTCGGAGGCAGCGCATGAAGCAATTTGGGTGAAGGAGTTCATCACCGACCTAGGAGTCATACCCAATGCGTCGGGGCCAATCAAACTCTTCGTGACAACACTGGAGCTATTGCACTTGCCAAGGAGCCCAGGTTTCACAAGAAGACCGAGCAGATCAGCGTCGCTTCAACTCCATTCGTGAAAATGTTCAAGATGGAGACATAGAAATTTGCAAAGTGCATACGGATCTGAATGTCGCAGATCCGTTGACTAAACCTCTTCCGCGAGCAAAACATGATCAACACCAGAACTCTATGGGTGTTCGATTCATCACAACGTAACTAGATTATTGACTCTAGTGCAAGTGGGAGATTGTTGGAAATATGCCCTAGAGGCAATAATAAAAGGATTATTATTATATTTCCTTGTTCGTGATAATTGTCTTTTATTCATGCTATAATTGTATTATCCGGAAATCGTAATACACGTGTGAATAGATAGACCGCAACATGTCCCTAGTGAGTCTCTAGTTGACTAGCTCGGTGATCAATAGATAGTCATGGTTTCCTGACTATGGACATTGGATGTCATTGATAATGGGATCACATCATTAGGAGAATGATGTGATGGACAAGACCCAATCCTAAGCATAGCACAAGATCATGTAGTTCGTTTTTCTAGAGCTTTTCCAATGTCAAGTATCTCTTCCTTAGACCATGAGATCGTGTAACTCCCGGATACCGTAGGAGTACTTTGGGTGTACCAAACGTCACAACGTAACTGGGCGACTATAAAGGTGCACTACAGGTATCTCCGAAAGTATCTGTTGGGTTAGCACGGATCGAGACTAGGATTTGTCACTCCGCATTACGGAGAGGTGTCACTGGGCCCACTCGGTAGTGCATCATCATAATGAGCTCAAAGTGACCAAGTGTCTGGTCATGGGATCATGCATTACGATGCGAGTAAAGTGACTTGCCGTAATGAGATTGAGCGAGGTATTGGGATACCGACGATCGAATCTCGGGCAAGTAACATACCGTCTGACAAAGGGGATAGTATACGGGGTTGCTTGAATCCTCGACATCGTGGTTCATCCGATGAGATCGTCGAGGAGCATGTGGGAGCCAACATGGGTATCCAGATCCGCTGTTGGTTATTGACCGGAGAGCCGTCTCGGTCATGTCGCATGTCTCCCGAACCGTAGGGTCTACACTTAAGGTTCGGTGGCGCTTAGGGTTGTATGAATATGAGTATGCAGCAAACCGAATGTTGTCGAGTCCGGATGAGATCCCGGACGTCACAAGGAGTTCGGAATGGTCCGGAGGTAAAGAATTATATATAGGAAGTGCTTTTTGACCATCGTGAGAATTTTGGGGTTCTGGGTATTGTCTGGGACCACGGAAGGGTCCCGGGTCCACCGGTGGGGCCACCTATCCGGAGGGCCCGTGGGCTGAAGTGGGAGGAACCAGCCTGGTGGGCTGGTGCGCTTCACCAGGCCCCTGCGCCTAGGGTTGGAAACCCTAGGGTGGGCGCCCACTTGCCTTGGGGCAAGTCTCCCCTGGCCGCCGCCCCTTGGAGATTGGATCTCGGGGCCGCCCTCTGGGGCCTATATAAAGGAGGGGAGGGAGGCAGCCGCACCCTGCATCTTGGCGCCTCCTCTCCCGTGCTACACCTCTCCTTCTCATGCAGCTCGGTGAAGCCTGCTGCAGTGACTCTGCATCCACCACCACGCCGTCGTCTTCTTTGGATCTTCATCAACCTCTCCTTCCCCTTGCTGGATCAAGGCGGAGGAGGCGCCACGCTGACCGTCACGTGTGTTGGGCGCGGAGGTGCCGTCCGTTCGGCGCTAGGATCTCCGTGATTTGGATCACGACGAGCGACTCCCTCAACCCCGTTCTCTTGAACGCTTCCGCACGCGATCTACAAAGGGTATGTAGATGCATCTCTCACTCGTTGCTAGATGAACTCATAGATGGATCTTGATGAACGTAGGAATTTTTTTATTTTATGCAACGTTCCCCAACATGCCTCTGCGGAGTCCGTGAGCATCCCGATTGTCCCAACTTCGAGAAGCAAGAGAAATATGCAAAAGGAGAGCTTGAAAATGCGACGACAATGTAAGGAATTGAGCTCGAGAGAGAGAAGTTGATGCTTGTGGGGAAACATAGGAGTCAAGAATTGTGTTATAGGACTAGCCTCTTGGATGAGGAAGATAAGAAGTGGTTCATCAACATGAAGAAGAGGATCAACGAGCGTAATAATGAAGACGTTTGATTCATCCGTGTATCACCTATTTATGTATGAATTGTTGAATTTTATTTTGACATGTGTTGAATTGTTGACTTATGGTTTATTTCGCTTTGTTGAATTGATGATGAATTTGTGTTATATGATGGACGTGCATTATTTTGCAAGAAAATGAGAGTTTGGATACGAGGGGTGTGGTTGTTCAGAAGGAGAAATGAGGGTCCGTCCAACACTGTCAGCCAATGTGCCGAACCCTCCCGTGCATGGTTTGAGAGGTGAATTTGCCAAGTCTGGTTGTAGATAGTCTAAGTAGTTGGTTTTTTTCCCCTTTGAAACACATTGCAGAAGAAAACATTAAAAGATAATTTAATCCTACAAAGCAAATAATCCACAGAGATAAATCATAACAGTCTATCCTCCAAAACTCATAAGAAATCCTTTGAATCAAGGGAATCAAATAGACTAACATCTTTTTTTTGGAACATAGACTAACATCTTTTATTAAATAATAAAGTTAAATAAACTGAATTCAATCTTGGCCCTCCAATCTCCAATGAGAGCGTCACCGTTTTCTCTTCCTTCAGCCCCAAATCCCTATCCCAAATTTCCAATCCAAGAATCATGGCGCGCTGCTCCCCGCCGCTGCTGCGCCGTTTCTTCTGCTGCGCCGCCAAATCTGCCTCGGCCACATCCGCGGCCCCCGGCACCAAGAAGAAGAACATCGTCTTCTTGGGATCTCCCCAGGTACCACCTCCCGCAAACTCCCAGCGTTCAGTCCAGTGTCTCACTCAAGGATTCGGATCGCACCTTAGGTGGCCGCCTCGGTCCTGGACACGTTGTTGGCTGCGTCCAGCTCCCCCGACTCCGCATTCCAAGTCGCTGCCGTCGTGACGCAGCCGCCGGCCGCCAAGAACAGGGGGAGGAAGCTGTTGCCGTCGGCCGTCGCGCAGCTCGCGCTCGAGCGAGGGTTCCCTAGCGACCTCATCTTCACCCCCGAGCGCGCTGGGGAGGTGCTTTCTTCAGAACCGTTCTCCTAGTCTTCTCCACATCGAGGCTATTGTGGTGCCGAATGTACGAGGATGTGCAGCTCATAGTGGTTTGTCTTGCAATCAGGAGTCCTTTCTGTCTGACTTGAAGGGGGTGAGACCACAGCTTTGCATCACTGCTGCTTACGGGAACATTTTGCCACAGAGATTTCTTGATATCCCACCATGTGGTAAGTCCAGAAATCTGTCTGTCAAATTGCCAGCATTGCCTTTGTTTTAGTTCAATTGTTGTGCTGCATGATGAACAATAATTACCTCACCTTCAAACAGTAATGCTGGTTCACTAGGAATCCAGCAACATTGGCTAGCGACTATTGTCTACTGAGATTTTGTTCTTGTACTTTACTACTCCCTCCATCTGGAAATACTTGTCGGAGGAATGGATGTATCTAGACGTATTTTAGTTCTAGATACATCCATTTTTATGCATTTCTCCGACAAGTATTTCCGGATGGAACATGTTTGCTTGACTTTGGTAGTTTTGTTGCAGTGGCTCAAAACCAAATCAGGTATTTTTGTCTCTATTTCATACGGTATTGATACTGCACATGATCATTTTTTTAATGGTTGCAATATTTATGGAATCCACCCATTCCCCAAATATCCACTCCTCATATCAGCTTATTGCAGGCTAGCATCATCATTCATATGGCTAGGAGAACTAATGGTTACCGGAGAGTTGCCACTGATCACTCGATGTCCATACATCACCATTATTAGGCAATACGTTTACAAATAATTTCAAATGAAGCTTTGTCGGATGATTCATGCTAGATCTGATTCTGCTCTAGTTCCCCACAAACCGAACTTCCAGCCAGTACCAGTGAAGATTAGGGGAACCAGTGTTACTAACCATACTCTGACAGGAAACAATATGTGGCACAATGAATTTTTCTACAAAAATGTTGTTTGGAAACTTGAACCCTGATCATTTGTCATGTCTCCTTGTATACCAGGTACAGTTAATATACACCCAAGTTTGTTGCCTCTATATCGCGGTGCAGCTCCTGTGCAGAGGGCATTGCAGGTCTGTATGATGCACCTATTACAATTCTGAGCCAGTCAAATTACGACAGATACCAAGTTATCGACTATGTCTGTAGGATGGTGTTGCAGAAACAGGTGTTTCCCTTGCATATACTGTCCGTGCCTTGGATGCAGGTCCAGTGATTGCTTGCGAAAGGTTTTCTGTCGATGAATTCATCAAGGTAGACAATATTTGTTCTTGTGCCAGTTTGAGGGACCATCTTGACTGCTATGCAAAAGCAGTTATGCAAGTCTTTGACACTGTCATATGTTTACTGAAATCATTTTGTGCTGATGCTAATAGTTAGAAAAATTGAGGCTTCTCGCTTGCTATTCATTATAAATTATAACCATCATTTCGGGATTCCTTTCTTGGCAATGAAAATAGATGCTCGTTGAATGAAAATAGTTCGAATGCACTATCATACTTTTAGTGTGGTGTCTATCTGTGTTCGTGAGGACTGATCAACATTGGAAACTTTTCATGGAAGCACCATATTTAAACTGGCATTGTATGTTATTTGTTTGCTAATTTACTGGATGATGCTTCTGTGCAAGGGTTGGTTAGTTCATGTTAGAAGCTGAAGATAATTTAAATTTCAGATGATGCTGTGCTCTGTTTGATTATCAGCTTTACATAATGTCTCTGTTTGATAAATCTTTTATCATTTTGTTTGTAGGCACCAGAGCTGCTTGCCATATTATTCAATATAGGTATAAACTCAAACTGATCATATTCCATCAATATATGTATATATCTCTTCCATGGTCATTACATGGAGTTGGTCTTCCTACTGGTATACCTCTCCTAGATAGACTTGATTAGTTGGTTACGCTTTACAATTCACAGAGAAACAGGTTGAAGATTTTAACAACATTTTAGGATAATTTTGAGCTATTCGGACTTGATAATTTTGAAGTTGTATTAATAGGGTCCAAGCTACTGCTGGATGAACTACCATCCATTCTTGATGGTTCAGCTAAGCAAAAGGCAAAGCCACAAGATGACTCCAAAGCTACGCTGGCGCCCAAGGTAGTAATGGACAAGAGTGGCTACAAAGATATTTTTCTTATTTAATTGATGCAACTCAATTAAGGAGAATTTAAGATTGGAATGAGTGTATACCAAGAATTCTTGGGGTCCCTTGGGGATTCTTGATTGGAGCTGAGCTATATTTTGATATGCAGATGAGTATAGAATTCCTCGGTACTAGTCTTTGTCAAAATTCACTAGGAAAAAAAAATCTAACATCAAGCCTGATGCTATAAAGTTAATCATCATTGACGGAAATAAATAATAAACAAGTTGCATGAGCTTTGTAAAACGTCCTGCTACAGTTTTTAGTTCATATGCGATGACTTGCTAAAATCCATAACAAATTCACTGTTTGCTTCCAAGTGTAGCTATAAGCTTATGTGGGGGAATTGCAAGCCCATTTGTTGCATTCACCTGATCATTACTCCACCCTGTGTTTCTAAAGTTCATCTGTAACTCTATACGATGTGTACTGAAGTTCTCTTAGGGCATATTTCTTCCTATATTAGTATTTATATGGCTGTAACTAGCGTTCTTTTTAATTTGTTCCAATAACGCATTTGCTGAGACTGAAAACCCTAATCTACTGGCACTTCAAGTCAACTAATTTATCATGAAAACATCTGTTTCCAGATGAATTCAGACGAGTCCTGGCTGACATTTGATGAAGAAGCTAAAGTTCTCCATAACAAGGTGAGTTTTCTGATTCTTTAATGTACTCATGGAAGCTATTGCCAACCAACTCTGGTAGGTGCGAGCATTTGCAGGATGGCCAGGAACCCGCGCAAAATTGCAACTTATGAACCAAAATGGCGAACCGGATGTTCTAGACATCAAGGTTATCAGTACGAATGTTTCCACGTCCTGTGACAAAGTCGGAGACGAAAACGAAATACTATTCTCAGGGAACTCGCTGCTCGTTCCTTGCAGTGGGTCAACTTGGCTTGAGGTATGAACTCCGTTTGGCATAACAATGACATTCTGCTTGTTTTGCCCATGGCCTTCTCAAAATTGCCTGTTGTCATGTGCATATCAGGTCTTGGAGCTTCAGCTACCTGGAAAGAAGGTAACCACAGCTCGGGACTTCTGGAATGGTTTGCGTGGTCAGAAGCTGTTAAAATCAACATAGAGGGAAATCTGCATTCATTTTGCAGCACATGTGCAAAGGATGCAAATGCCACGACGGCCATATGCCGTGCTCGGTTTAGATGCATCTTGCAGGATTAAAGGGCTGTTGACATTTATCCTTAGAGAAATTTGCAGGGGGGCAAAAGGATGGTCTTAATTTTTGTAAAGAAAAGTATTTAGATTTTGTGCCCTCACTTTTTTTTTTGACAAATCAATAATTTTCCAGATTGTCATGCTTGTCTGTATTATTTCCAGTTCTAGTAAAAGGAATACAATGTTACCTTGAATGATGGAGACATAATAACGTTGGTTTCACCATTCGAGAATTCAATCATGATTTGGCTGTGATTGTTAGGCTCCAACAAAACAGGGGTGACAACGGCAAAGCATACATTCAAGAAGCGGATAACAAAACAGACAGCTCCAAACGGCACTGTTGTATTCAGTTCAATTAGTATGTTTTCTGGTAAAACTGCAATAACCATTCACCTATTTAGAATCAGAGCAGGGACAACTTTCAACGGTAAGTTTGCTCAACAAATCTTACATTGAATTAGTATGAAAAACATTGACCTGAACACAATGCTGCCAAATGTTACAACTGATAAATACAATGTGTGTATGAGTAGAACAGCAGATGTTGAAGTATACAGTATTCAGCATTTTAGCGACTAGCTTCATGTATTTGAATTCTGCCGCAGCTTCTCCATCCTTTCTCTCCATGACATCTTTTGCATTGCCAGAACCTAACAGAAATTTGTTTCATTAGTATCTTTTGGCACACGCCGAAATAAACAAAATGCATGGAAGAGCTAGGGGGGATTACTTCATCGCTAATGAGGGAACTACTAGGTTGAGCTTCAACATCTTCAGCTTTCTTGCCTTCGCCATTGGTTTTAAGCTCATCCTCAGATGTTTCCGTATCAACATTCAAAGACATAGGTACACCAAACATAGCCTCATCATGTGCATCTCTGACTATGTTCTCATTCTTTGACTATGACATGCAAACAACAAGGCATAGACAAAATACCGCTGGTTAGGAACAAGGAGGAAAATATAGAATATAGCATTGTAAATTCACTATTTTATAGCACAAGTACCTCGACCGTAGAAAGTCGGAAGCTCTTCCCTATGTACTTAACCAGTGTAGCGTCATCATTAGCAACTAAAAAAGGAGAGCAGGGACAGACAAATTATGGATTATCAGACACAAAATTTGACATGCCAAAACATAGGGCTTAAATTTCTGTGTAGAATCATACACCAAAGCTTCTTACAAGCCCAAGGTGCTAAATATATTGCATAGTGTAGAACAAGAAATAGGCGTTGCAATCCTACAAAAGATGCATCCCAGTTCCAGTGGCCTAGGAGGAGCTCAATAAAGGTGTTTGGTCGAACAGTTGACATATTGCACTAGCTGTTGTAGATTATTGTTAATACAAACTACAGAGCAAAGACACCACGATATAGTATTGGGTCTGTCTAGGGCACATCTAGATGTGCTTTAGCAAAACTGTATAGTATTCTCATATTCTGGGTCCTCCAAATCTGTAAATTAACGAACTGTAGTCTGTAGTGGCATCAACTCTATAGCAGACATACTATATTCTGGGTGTGATCCAAATCCATTCTCAACTTTACATCAATAAAACCATGATAGAACAATAGAACACGAACAACTAAGTACACCGTTTGGTCTCTTAACTGTGCATGCAAATTGTAACCTAAGATGGCAAACTATACATTTTCTCAGATGGAATTATACACACTGTGACAATTAGCCATATTGGCTTCCTAGAGTAGAGTGTGCATCTTGCAACACAGGTAATAAAAGGTAATTCGATAAAAAAAAGTGCTGATGAGAAATTTGGCTAGGGTGTGTAAACATAATTAACTTTTCATGTGGGAAATTTGCTATATCCTAGGGACTTGCAATGTGGGCTACACCCTAAACTGGGATTAGAAAATCCTAGCAGAGCTTCATATCCAAGTACCCAGCCAATATGAACTTTCAAAAACTAATATTGGATCCGTAGGTGGGTGTCTAAAATGGTACAAGAACTCGCTAAATATAGAGGGGATAATCAATTCATTAGAAAAGACAGGAATCCATATTTTTGAATTCAAATACAACCATAAGAAGCCTGACCTTCAACATCATTGTCATCTTCATCAAGTGGAGCATCCTTATTGAATTCAAACCTCCCCCAACCCACAGTGGCACTTCCGAGGGTGGAATCTTTCGAAGCTGTCAAAAATTGAAAATAAACAGTATAATCTTCAGAACAATGAAAAAAAACAGCCATAAGGCACGAAGATCATACACAGCCTACACAATAACTGTGTGTGCGCTAAACTACGAATTAGATGAATATAATACAGGGTTTTCACTAATGTATTTGAATAGCATTTCACTCATGCGTGCAATAGTTGATTTATTTCACAATCGATATATGAAGCACCACTGCAGGATAATGCACTGTACTCGCTCTATTGGGCTCATTAACAGGAAAAAAGAATGTGGCAATACCTGTCCCTGAATGTTCATTAACAGTAAAAAGGAATGTGGCAATACCTGTCTCTGAAAGCTGAAGCTTCATTTTTGCTTTGACTCTCTCAGCAGGAGTCTGCAAGAACATCAACAGCTCATCACTCCGAAAATGCCACAGGTAAACAACACTGCTGCACAATCGGGCAGTAATTGAAAGATGGAGCCAACCATTCTATCGTATCCTTCGATGAGCTTTGAGTAGTCCACTTTACCGCCATCCGTACCGCCGCGCCCCTTCGAGCTATGACGGCTCTGGCCGCCGTCGTCGCGCCGCCGATCCCCATGCCTGTCACGCCGGCCTTCGGCACGTGAGCTCCTGCCACTCCGGCGAGACGGCGAGCGCGACCTCGACCTAGACCGGTGGTGCGACGCCCTGCGGTCCCCCCTCTCCCTCTCCCTCGACCTCGACCGGCGCCTCCGCTCCCTCGACCGGGACCTAGACCTTGACCGGCGCCGGCGCGAGCGAGACGGAGACCTCGAGCGCGGCCGAGGACGGGATGGGGACGGCGAGCGAGAACGACGGCGCTGGCGGGACGGGGCCTCGGGAGGCAGAGACGGCCTGGTGGGGGTGGGGGTGGCGCCGGCACGGACGAAGCCGGAGAGGAACGAGGAGGAGGAGGTGGTGCTGGGCTTGGATGGGAAGGAGGCAGGTTGGGGGTCGTCGGAGGAGAAGCCGAGACCCTGCTTGAAGCGGCGGGCGCCCTCGCCCTTGCGGTTGAGCTCGTCGTAGTACGCCGCCGCCTTCTCTTCCTCCATCCCGCTGGTCGGGACGCCGGCGAGTGGGCTGGGTTTACTCTTTGTTCTTTTCCTCCTACTAGGGAGATGCTTGGGCTGGGCTCAAAACCGAACGCGATAGGCTTGGGCCCATACAGTGGGCTGGGTTTACTCTTTGCTTTTCGAAGACTCAAAGCCCAGCTCGCGCTTCGCGGCCGCGGCCCGCTCTCGTCTCCGACTCGAACAAGGTCAGGGAGAAGCAGAAAAGAAGAAGAAGCAGAGTCCCTCAAAAAAAAAAAAAAAAAAGAAGAAGCAGAGGAGTAGGATCGGGACACCGGACCAGGAATAAAATCAGGTAGCCACCTCCTTGTACACACGACGTAAATAAGTTTTGTTATCTTGCTGGTGGCATCTCAGGTGCAAGAGCGGATCGACACGAGAACACGCCCGTCGATCGGCCATGTCGTCGTGCTGGTCGTCGGTGCTGGCCGTCCTCGGCGGCGCGGTGTCGGAAGAGGAGGCGCAGATGCGGGGCAGGCTGCTGGCCATCAAGGAGGCCGTGGCGTCGGAGGCGGAGGCGGTCGAGAACCTAGAGGAGGAGGTGAAGGCCCTGGAGCGTGCCCTGGCCGCGGCGGAGACGGAGAGGGAGGCGGCCGAGGCGAGGAGGCGGGAAGCCGAGGAGCGCACGGGAAAGGCCGTGGCCGAGCTGCGGGCTGCGGAGGAGGAGCACGAGGGCCGCGTGGAGGAGCTCCTGCTGACGGCGGAGCAGTCGGACGCCGCGGACGCGCGCATCCGCGAGCGGGAGGAGATGATCAAGATTATCACCGGCATCACCGAGCGATGAAAGGAAGCGGCGCTTGTTCTTTTTAGCTTAAATCAAGCTTGCTAAGCAAGAGGAAGAGTTTAGGTACGTGCTACGTAAGGCTTCAGACATGGTATACTTTGAGGTGTTACTACATCAAAATTCTCCTGTAATTCAAGCAAAGTATCAGGTACCTCTGTTTTTAAATATAAAACGTTTTAGCAGTTTAATTGAACTGCCAAAACATCTTATATTTACGAACAAAAGGGTGGACTTGTTGCTCAATGTGATTATGTGAATCATCACCTAGAAACTCTCGCTTTTGGAATGTATTACTATTAAGGAGATAGCATTGCCGCCGCAAAATGTTAAAATTATGTATCAAATATTATGTGTGTGAATTGTGCTATGGTTGGATTTGTAATTAGCGGAAGGTTAGGTGTTTGAGTCGAACATGTGTAACCCGGGGCTAATATAAGAGCACCGCGGGTAACCAAAAGTGACTAGGCATAAGTTGTAGACTAAGACAGATCACCAGAGGACGGTCCAAGTGCCCATGGCAAGGGTGGCCAGACTGGCCATGGCGGGCTGTCAGAGCGCAGTCTGACGGCATCGGCAGGTTTATCCTCGGCTGTACTATGTTGATTTAGTAGTACATGAGGAACATCCATAGTCATGCCCGGGATGGATCCACGTTAACAAATTTCACTCTCGTGCTTGTATTTGTGTTATTGCTTATCCTCGATGGATCGACGTGCACCCTCGGATTATTCTAGCAAAAAAGGATATAGTATTGTATAGTTATTGTAAGAGAACAGTTCATTATGGTAAAAAAAACTAGGTTTCGGAGGATATATGGTTTTTTTGGAATTCCTGGAGGATATATGGTTAACCGATAAACCTCCCGTGTCAATGATTTCCAAAAATGTAAAGTTTCACTCGCGGACATCATGTTATTGTACCTAGAAATTTTAGGCAAAACTTTGATCGTGTTCATTTCCAGAGCATCAATTTTTCTTTTCCACGCCTTCCAGGAATGTGTTTCTATGATGAAAGTTCGCAAGATCTTAGAACATTTGTCACAAAACAAATTCAGATTTTTTTCGGGCTGAGAAACTCCAGTTCCTGTTGACCTACACTGTAAGTCCAGTACATGTTCTGCATGCAAAGAAACAGAGGGATCACTTCATCAAACCATGAAAAAGGTGTCTCAATGAAAAAGTGGCCTGAACGACGAAAGCAGCTATTCTGAGGCCAAGCTCATCTATTCCTGCGTATGAACAGTAAATTCATAAGAAAAACCGATTCCTTTTCCGCATCCATGATGCTTAAGTGAGTAAAAGGTACGTGCAGATTTTTGTGGTGCTAGGACATTCGAGGTGGTCGTGACAAAAATACAAAATTTGGTTCTCAAAGAAACTTTGAAAAACACGCATTTTTGGCATGAGCTCCTCAAGTGTCATTTGAGCACAAACTTTTGCACACTCCTAGAAAAGTCGAGCAACTTGGATGTACAAAAATAATCAATTTTTATTGCTATTTTTTTGAATTTACTGTTCATCGGGAGCACATGGGCTTGGGCAGCGTTGCGGATGTCCCCCCTGAGTGACCCCTTTCACAAAAGGAAAACCGTTTGTAATACCGACGGAGCCAAACCCGTGCATGTTTCTCGAAACTACACTGGGATAGTTGTTTCAGTTAGATTAGTACTATAAGATACGATTACTATCTTGACAACAGAAAAGAATGGAACGTTGCTTCGCTTTGCTGGACGTTTTGGATCCCTTATAAGAAGCTCGCTCTTTACCCGATCATTCAGAAGTTGTTCGGGAAACCTCCGCCAAATCCAAGAATCCACAGAGTACCTGTTTCCCTGCTCCATAAATTTGAACTGCAGCTCCGGCTGCTCCAGGGGTGGAGTCACGGAGCAAGAGGGACTCCGAACAACATTTTGTGGGCGGCGCAAGCTCTATTGCTGTGTAGCAATATAAGCCTGCTCATGCTGCTTTGGCGGCGCTTTCTCGCCTGGGGCAGGATAGTAAAGAGCTGATTCTGGGGAAGGCTAGTGTTTTCCTTATAGCTGGTTGACGGCTCTGGCAAGGCCGAACAGCCATGGATTCGAGGTTAGGGTGTTCCAGCCTTCCAGACGGGCGACTAAGAGAGCAGGAGCAGCAGCAGAGCAGGCTGGAATCGAGGTGTTTTGACCATGGTTTGCATCAAGACTCCAAAAAGCACGCGTATTTTCACCGCAGAATGAGGGTGCCAATCAGAATAACATCAATCAGCCAAATGTACAGACTTTGTGGCAGAAGGAGCGATAGATAGTCCTTCGTGCTGCAGACTGCTAAGACATTTGGTTCTCACCACTGCTATGATTTACTACAATTCATGGTCCATGAAAAAAGGTGTACATGCAACCAAGCAACGCACTTACAGAGGAATACACATAATTGTTATGCAATGGAACATACATGTTCATCGGGTCATGACGGCGAGTCGTCAAATCGTGCCTCCACAGTGGAAGTAGATCATTGAGTTGTAACTTTAACCTTGTTAACAAGCTCTGCTGCTGCACGGGCAGCGGCGGAGGCACGGGTGGCCGCAGCAATGGCAGCTCGGGCCCTTTCTAGCACGTCCGACGAGCCTGGGCCAGCGCAGGATGATCTCTCCGCAGCAGGGGGCTGATGCTCTTGACTGGCCACATTACTCTTGGTGGCAGCATATGCTCTTGAACTCACAGCAGGTGACTTTGGGGGCTCGGGAGTTTTGTTTTTGCTTGTGTCGTTGACAGGTAGAATAGATGGCTTATCTCTGGAAATGGAAGAGGCTGGAGAGCTCTCAATTGTAGGTGTTTGGCCTTGGCGGACTGATGATCCTGAATCATCCTGCAGACAAGCACATAACAAATGAAGTGAATTTCTAGTTTTTCAGATGAGCTAACTGTAGGCATAAACAGAGGCTTGAAATAAGTTCTCTGATTTCTTTGTTGCTATTTCTGAGGGGTCTGTGATTTATTTTTTATTCTTCTTGTAACTTTCCTTAATCAATTGCACCAAACCGTTCAAAATGTTGTTCCCTAGAGTCTTCCAGGCAAGCAACCGAAGAACTTTGTAGTCACCGTATAAGAATCAGAATCAACCTATACACTGTAGACTTCTATATACTCCCTCCGTTCCTAAATATAAATCTTTTTAGAGATTCCAATACGAACTACATACGGATGTATATAGACATATTTAAGAGTGTAGATTCACTCATTTTGCTCCGTATGTAGTCCATCGTGGAATCTCTTAAAAGACTTATATTTAGGACCAGAGTGAGTACACCTTAACTTACACCTAGAGTAGCAATAGACCTCTTCTGTGAACAAGGACTACCGAGGCAAGGATGGGACCAAACAATGATACAGGAAGGGAATACTAGTTTACAAGACAGATAAAAATAAGTGCACAACATAATGCACCCGCCATGCAAAACATGATAGTAGACTGTGGAGCATGCAGTCCAGTCTTAGATACCTAGGTGAAAGTTAAATCGCAAAATAAACATACAAAAAGCCAAAAGGCTTCTCAGTATCTGTAATCATATGTCAGGAAGAGCATACAGATTCTTTTTTTAATTCAACTGAAACACTAGTGAGCGAGTCTAAAAGGTCAGTGTACCCAGATGTCAAGTCCATCGAGATGTTAAAATGAGCAGCTCTTCCAGCATGACAGTTTATTTCCTTTTACGAAGTAGTGATAGAACACACAATTTTAAAACTCACTTATGAAACAGCACATCCATTAGCATTTATGTCTAATAATTAGGAAATAAGCAAAAGGTTAGCATGTATTACCAGCAGATCTTCGTATTTCTTATTGAATTCTGCTTCAGTATTAGATGAATCCCAGTCAAGATTGTACTCGTGAGCAATAGCTTTCAAAACCTTCAACTTTGATTCCGCTGATGGAGCCTTAACTGAAAGCTTCTCAATTATCTGCATACACAATGCTCAAATTGTGAAATTGCACAAGACACTTGATTCGCAAGCAACATAACATGGATTTCTGAAGGAAAGATTATATTGGAGATCTTCTTACTGTGCGATTAACACCACAATCAGGGCGCAATTCCATAGCAGCAGCAACAAACTCCTTCCCATACTTGGTGGTAAACAAATTACGGAGATGCATTAGCTCAGGCAAGTCTGAGCATCTTCCTGATGCAAAGATTATACTAGCTATTGCTTCTCTCAATTCTATGGGGCATTCCCTGTTCCATCATAAAACCAGTAGCTGTTAATTATATTCTAAAGGTGAGAGAAAGAAAGAATCGTGAGATCTATATAGTAACATGTATTTTACTAAGATCAGATTTGATAAATCACGACCTACTTTTGGGCCTCAACAATAGGGACTCGTGCCAGAACAAATTCACAGAAAAGCTCGACAATCTCATAGGCAGCCAATATATTTTGCTCCCGAATAATATGCTCAACCTATTATTAATAATGGCATGTTAGAGAACTGCACAAGGAGAAGATCAGAACCTTGGGAAACAATTATAGCTGTAAATGTAATTTACCCGAATCCTCGCAATAGACTCCTGGCCTGTCTGAAGATACTGAACCATCTCTTTGCGCATATTTATCAGTTGCATCTCCCTCCTATTGCGCAGCAGCTTGATCCTCGAAATGATCAAATTCAAGCATGTTTTGCTACACAAAGTTGGGAACTTCTGTTAATTATGGGCATAAATAAAGCAAGACTGCCTCTCCGGTAACAATGTAAGAGCGGTGTGAAACATGAAATGGTTATGGTAAGAATAGACTAGTACTCCGTCCGTTCACAAATATAATGTTTTGGATATTTCAATATGGACTACATACGGACTGAAATGAGTGAACAAACACACTAAAATGCGTCTACATCCGAATCAGAAAAAAGTTAGAACATCTTATAATAGTGAACGGGCTGATAGTCGATGGCTTCTTTCATTACTCCTATAGTAACTGTAAACTGTTATGCAAAACCACCATGGGACCCAGTGGGGATAACACGCCAATACTTGTATTTGTTCAGTTTTGTTAGCTCAATCCAGTTCTGGTGACTCTTATACTCATATATGACATGTATAAAACGAAACTGTCATATGATTTTTGCAATATTGAGCCTGATATGGATCATGTTACCACTTCAAAATTTTCCTACGAAGCTCTAATATACCCCATCCAGCAACAGTAATTCACCGCCCAAGGACCCAGATGCCCCAGCGCTACTTTTTCCCCATCGCCACACAGGCCATCCGCCGAACATCTTCCTGAGCGGAATTCTAAATCTAGAACTCCTAATAATCACAGCGAAACCCGCCGATCCTAGGGTCGCTGACGAAAACCGATAATAGGAACTGTAGGAAAAGCGGGTAGTGATGGGATCTGAGAGGGAAGCGAACCATTTGGTGCCGAAGGGGGAGGAGCGATTGAAGAGCGAGTTGAGGGACGACATCGTCAGTGCCGGCCGCTGATCCACCTGACACGGCGAAGACGAAGGCGAAGGGGAAAGAAAGCTGTTCCGTGTATATTTGCAGGTGTGCCCCTTTACTTGATTACTTTTAAAGTTTACACCATAACCCAGATCCTTTTCTTCTTTTCTTTAGGGGAAATTATGAGAGAGCTTTATTCAACAAAAGTATTCCTGGGGCAGTCTGCAAGAAGACTACTCACCAAGAACGAAGATGTAAAGTCTCGGCAATTGTCGGTTAACAAAAGTGAGCAAGCACGCTTCGCATACAGATGGGCTGGCAAGTTGGTTGTTCTTATTACATGTTGAACCACAAAAAAAATCAAAATCTAAGGCCAGCTCTCCAATTTCATCTAGGATCGATGCCACGACAGAACGGTCTACGTGCCGAGAATTCCATAAGTTCACCAATGCCATGCAGTCTGTCTCCAAAAATCACATGTGTGAGACCTCTTAATTCGGCGAACATGACTCCTTTCCGGAGAGCTAGCGTCTCCATGATCAAACGCTCTGTCATCTCGTCATGTGGTTTACACCACGAGCCCAACAAACGAGTAGCCGAGCACGCAACATCTCCTGCTCCTCCTTTACTAGACATAACATCGATGGCTCCATCACAACTGATCTTTGCCTTTCCATGCTCAGGGGGGCGCCACCCATAACCTGGTAATATGGAAGCATTTGCCTAGACAACTCAAGTAGTGCAAAATCTTCCCTTATCTTCCTCACAGCATTCCCAGGGTCAAGCTGTTGTTGATCATGGACCCATCTATTTCGAGAGTGCCAAATAGCCCACATCACTGTTATGATTTTTTCGCTCGTTCATCATCCGAAAACCTGCAATCACATATGATGTCCCGAGACCAAGTATCCAGGAGCAGGCGTGGTAGCTGAAAATCAAACAAAGCTTCATCTTCTGTCCAGAAGCGTTTTGCATGTGAACAATGGATCAGTGCATGCATCAGATCCTCATTCATTGCAAGGCATACGTTCCAGCGATCCAACTCTTTGATGTGCCGCCTTTTCAGAGTTTCTTCGGCTGGCAGTATCTTGTTAAGAACACGCCACCAAAAAAACTTGTACTTTTGGTATAACCTTGAGCTTCCACAAAGAATTCCATAGTTGTTGTTCGGTCTGTGAGGTGCACGTAACCGTCCCTTCCTCTAGAGCCAACCACTCTTTATGAGTCATGAGAGTACGATACGCTGATTTGACAGAATAGTTCCCTGTTGATGCAAAGGCCCAAGCCTAAAAATCCTCTCCACCACCACTGCATAAGGGAATGTTCAATATTGCTTCAACATCTGGTGCCAGAAAAGTTCCACGAACCAGATCATGTTGCCACGTCCAACTCTCCTAATTGATCAACTCATTCACAAGCTAGAGTGTCGTGTTCTCTAGTTTGAATATAGGGGTCATCGAGATAGTATCGGGGATCCACTTGTCTTGCCAAATGGAGATTCTGGTTCCATCCCCAACCCGCTTAATCAAGCCTAACTTCAGAGCCTCTCGGCCGGCCACAATTGCTCTTCACATAGGTGACGTTGTTTTTGGAACTGTTGCAGCCATAAATTCCGAGTTAGGGAAATATCTGCTCTTCATAACCCAGGAGCATAATGTATCGGGATACAACATAAACCTTCACCTGTGCTTCCCCGGCAATGCGATATTGAATGCCTCGAGGTCACGGAATCCCATCCCTCCTATTTCTTTTGTAGACGCCAATTTCTTCTAGGAGAGCCAGTGCATCGATTTCCAGTCGATGTTACTGCTCCAAAAATACATGTCCATGCAAGATGTAATGTTCTTGCACACCTTCTTTGTCAGGTGGAAGCATCTCATGCTAAATGTTGGAATAGCTTGGATGACAGATTTCAACAGCACTTCATGACCCGCACATGCTAGATCTCTTTCTGAATAACCGAACAGTTTACTCCTTGCACGATCACAGATATGCTCAAAGGTGCCACTCATGATTCATCCTACGATCGTAGGTAGACTGATGACCCACAAGTATAGGGGATCAATTGTAGCTCTTTTCAATAAGTAAGAGCGTCGAACCCAACGAGGAGCAGAAGGAAATGACAAGTGGTTTTCAGTAAGGTAATGTCTGCAAGTGCTGAAATTGTAAGTAACAGAGTAGTTTGATAGCCAGATAATTTGTAACGGGCAGGTAATGATAGTAGTAACAAAAGTGCAGCAAGGTAGCCCAATCCTTTTGAGGCAAAGTACAGGCCAAAATGGCCTCTTATAGTAAGGAAAGCGTTCTTGAGGTTACACGGGAATTTCATCTAGTCACTTCCATCATGTTGGTTTGATTTGTGTTCGCTACTTTTATAATTTGATATGTGGGTGGACCGGTGCTTATGTGTTGTTCTTACTTGAACAAACCTCTTGCTTATGATTAATCCCCTCGCAAGCATCCGCAACAACGAGAAAAGTATTAAGCATAAATTCTACCCATAGCATTAAACTTTTGGATCCATTCGGTCCCTTACGGAATAGCGCATAAACTAGGGTTTAAGCTTTTGTCACTCTCGCAACCCATCATCTAATAACTGCTCCACAATGCATTCCCTTAGGCCCAAATATGGTGAAGTGTCATGTAGTCGACGTTCACATGACACCACTAAGGGAATCACAACATACATACTATCAAAATATCAAACACATATCAAGTTCACATGATTACTTGCAACATGATTTCTCCCGTGACCTCAAGAACAAAAGTAACTACTCACAAATGATAATCATGCTCAAGATCAGAGGGGTATTAAATAGCATATTGGATCTGAACATATAATCTTCCACCAAATAAACCATTTAGTAATCAACTACAAGATGTAATCAACACTACTAGTCACCCACAAGCACCAATCTATAGTTCCGGTACAAAGATTGAACGCAAGTGATGAATTAGGGTTTGAGAGGAGATGGTGCTATTGAAGATGTTGATGGAGATTGCCCTCCCCAAGATGGGAGAATTGTTGGTGATGATGATGACGATGATTCCCCCCTCCGGGAGGGAAGTTCCCCCGGCGGAATCGCTCCGCCGGAGGGCAAAAGTGCTCCTGCCCAAGTTTCACCTCGAGACGGCGCGCTCCGTCCCGAAAGTCCTCCCTTATTTTTTTCTAGGTCAAAATGACTTATATACTAGAAGATGGGCACCGGAGGTGGGCCTGGGTGAGCACAACCCACTAGGGCGCCCCTGGGCTCCCTAGCGCGCCTAGGTGGGTTGTGCCCGCCTGGTGGGCCCCCTCTGGTACTTATTGGCTCCAGTATTTCTCAAATATTTCATAAAAAATGTCCGTGAAGTTTCAGCTTGTTTGGAGTTGTGCAGAATAGGTGGCCTGACGTAGCTTTTCCAGGTCCAGATTTCTAGCTGCCGGAATTCTCCCTCCTTGTGTAAACCGTGCATATTATGAGAGTAAAGGCATTAGAATTACTCCAAAAGCATTATTATACATAAAAACATCATAAATAACAGTAGGAAAACATGATGCAAAATGGATGTGTCAACTCCCCCAAGCTTAGACCTCGCTTGTCCTCAAGCGAAAACCGAAATCGGAAAACATGTCCACATGCTTAGAGAGAGAGGTGTCGATAAAAATAAAATACGGACACAGAAGCATCATGTTGATTATTATAACAACAACAAATTTAAACATAAGACTTTTATCATAGACTTCCCATGAATAAGTGACAATTCATCACACAATTGAAGTATAAAGCATAAACTCTATTAGAAACCAACAAACTATGTTCTCAGTCAACTTTGCAACTACAATTCATCATCTTTTCAGGAAGGGTCACGTATCGTAGCCTTTAGGCAAGTCCACATACTCAACCATCATATAGTCTTCTATGATTGCTAACACTCACCGCATACACAAGAGCAAAATGTTTCAACCAGACACATAGAAAGATAGGGGCTTATAGTTTCGCCTCCCAACGTATTCACCTCAAGGGTGATGTCAACAATAATAAATCATGCCATCCATATTCAACTGGACATATGTGCCTAGATCTTTCCTCACCACATGATGCTTGCTAAAGGAGAAAAATAAAAGGGATAGAGGGAAAAACTTTGACTCTTGCGTAGAAGTAAAAGATAGGCACTTCGCAGAGGGAAGCAGAGGTTGCCATGCGCTTATTTGTTTGTATGCTCAACCCCTTAGTGCAAAAGAAAGTCATGTTTTATTGCCCCTTGTGATAGCAACCTTTATTATGCAGTTTGTCGCTTTTATTCTTCACCATCACAAGTTTGTATAACGCTCAATTTTCTCTTACACTAAATGATCTCACACTTTTAGAGGCAATTTTTATTGCTTTACTGCACCGATGATAACTTACACTGGTGCGTGTCGGTTCTATACAAATTGTTTTTAACCCCTTTCCGCGACGGCATTTGAAACCGTCGCCAAGTGAGTGTGGGCGATGGGGGGGTCCTTCCCACACGACCCAGAACCGTCGGGGATAGGGCCCCTATAGTACTCCTACTCGTTTCTGCTTGCATTGCCATCGCGGTCGGTATTCTGTGGTGCTACGTTTACGATGCGCGGCCCATCACAAACGGTTCACTATTATAGAACGTGTATGATGCGCAGCCCATCACAAACAGTTCACTGTTAAGAAGATTAGCTAATTGTCGTACGAGTGTCGGACAGGATTACAAAACGTCAGACCGTCGTAACATCGTCGTACACGACAACTATCGCACACGCTGGTGCAACATTTACGATGCATACTTCATCAGAAACAGTTCATGGTTGCAAATCGTGTACGATAAGGCAACTAACACAAACGTTTAGTTTGCCCACACCATTTGTGATATTGTCTGACATCGCACACGCTTTGCAAACGGCAACTGTGTGCATGCTTGCACACGTTTTCTCTATGTGAACCGTCTCGGATTATGGTGCATATTGCAAATGCTTGTGTTTTACCAGCCGTGTGTGCCGTAACAACCTGGAGAGCGTAATTTCACCATAATTTAATTGCTGCTTTTTCAAATTGTACCAGATTTGGATTTGGATTTGAATGTATGCTACAACTTTATTCATATCCATCAGGTTCAAACAACCAATGCATTATTTGGTTCATAGGTACATATGTTCAAGAATTACATAAGAATCAAATAAATAATGATGAACCACAGTTGTATACTTGTAATATTAAAGACAGTAAAGAAAGAGGCAAAATATATTCTGGTTGCTGAACAAGGTGAAGCGGAATGCCCATATTGTGCCCTCCTCCATGCAGAAGGCACGCACGACTCTAGTCCAACCCCTTGTGATGGCCTGAAAGTGCTAGTTATCGACTAGAGGGGGGGGGGGGTGAATAGGCGATTTTTATGAAAGTCTTCAAAACATGGGAGTTTCGAAGACAAACAATAGAAATGAACCTATTAACATGCAGCGGAAGGTAGACTACACTAGGCAGGCCATAGTCAAGTATTCAATGAAGTAAAAGCACGAAGACTAATAGCAGCTAGATAGTAATGATCAGGATAGAAGATAGTGTGAAGCCAAACAACAATAGAAGTCACACAGTGAAGTCAAACAGGTAACACAAGCAGGCAATGACTTCACGAAGACTAACTGTAAATAAAGAGAGGGAGAAGATAGAACCGGGCGGCTTGATGAGGACAAGGATTTGTTGGACCAGTTCGATTCTTTGTGACAAGCTGACGTCTGCAGTTAGGGAGGCTGAGATTTAACTCAGAAGACCGTGTCTTCACCTTATTCCCCTTGAGCTAAGGACACCCAGTCCTCTCCCAATCACTCTGGTAAGTCTTCAAGGTAGACTTCCAAACTTTCATAGACTTCGTTCACCGGCGATCCACAATGACTCTTGGATGCTCAGAACGCGACGCCTAACCGGCTGGAGGATTCACATTCCTCAAGTGTAACAAGTCTTCAGGTCATGCAGACAGAAAGACTTCAGTGATGTCTAACACTCTTTGGCTTTGGGCGTTTGGGCTTTGTCCTCGCAAGGATTTCTCTCTCTGAAAAGCTTCGGAGGTGGGTTGCTCTCAAACAACAAAAGCCGTGCACTAACTCTGAGCAGCCACCAATTTATGGTGTAGGGGGTGGGCTATTTATAGCCACTAGGCAACCCGACCTGATTTGTCCGAAATGACCCTGGGTCACTAAGGAACTTACACGTGTCCCAATGGTCAGATTTCAAACACACACGGCAGCTTGATTTGGGCTACAAGTAAAGCTGACTCATCCAGCTCTGGATAAGATTTGCTCTCATTGTCTTTGCTCGAAGACATAGGATTTGGTTGAGCATCACTTCAGTCACTCTGACTTTGTTCACTTGGACCCCACTTAACAGTACGGTGGTTCCTATGACTCAATAAAGAAGAAAATGAAACTACGAAACAACTATGTCTTCGCGCTCCAAAGTCTTCATGCGATGTCTCATGTCATAGTCTTCAATGTGAATATCTTCACATACCACCATTGTCTTCAATGTCTTCACACATTTTTAGGGGTCACTCCGGTAGGTAAACCGAATCAATGAGGGACTACTACCTGTGTTATCCTGCAATTCTCACAAACACATTAGTCCCTCAATCAGGTTTGTCGTCAATACTCCAAAACCAACTAGGGGTGGACTAGATGCACTTACAATCTCCCCCTTTTTGGTGATTGATGACAAACTGGTTGAAGTTTTCAACGGGGATAAAATTATGTGAAATTGTAAAGGATTAAGATATTGTCTTCATAAGTAGCAAAAGGCTCCCCCTGAAGATGTGCATATAAGTATTTTGCTTTTGGAATGCAAATGCACATGGCAGGTTGTACTTGTGGAGATCCTCTTCAACTTATGAAGGCAATTCATCATGCATGGAAAGATATAACGAAGATAATGGCATGCATAATGAAAAATGGACATCTGCAATATGACTTCGTGCGGGATTGATTATCGCACATGCGGAATTTATCATCGCATCACAGAATAGCAGAAAAAGTAGCAGGCGACCATCAAGCTTAAGTGTTACAACTCAAAGAACCAAAAGTACCAAGAGTGAGAGTTGTAAGCACTTGGCAAAATATAAAGCAACCACCCATATGGACCCGCTTGAAGACTATCAACTCATATGCTTCTCCCCCTTTTGTCAGTAAGGACCAAAAAGGTTTGAAGACATAGAGCCTCTACTCGTTCCCATGAGGAGTAGGTGAAGCAGCAGGGTTGTTGTTGAGGTTTGGTGGTGCAGAAGAACTTGGTGTAGTGTCGATACGCGCCGAAGTTGGAGGTAGTGAAGTAGCATCATCTTGGTCATCAATGACTCTGGCATTAACAGTTGCAGCTGAGGAGGAATAGTCAGAGTCTTCAAGTGAGGGAGTCCGACGCAAGACAACATTCCTCGGAGGAGTGGAATCAAACTTGAATCTTTCAGTGAAGCCATTGTCTTGAAGATCTGCTTCAGCACTGAGCAAGGTCAGACTCTTCCATGACCTCCGACAGGCTTCATGAGTGATAAATGCATTCTTGGTGGCAAGATTGCGAATGCGGTTGACGTCCACCAAGAGGCTCTGCACCTGTCGCTTCAGCCAGTAGTGATGCTTATCCTGTTTTTGATGCAGGGCGACGAGAAGCTCTCGGTCATTGAGAACACGAGATTGCTTCCGAGGCCTTTGAGTAATAGTGCTTTCAGTGGCTTCAGTATGGGCACGGTGAGGTGCACGTGTATTGCCAGCCAAAGGATAAACACGAGTGACGGCCTGAACTCCTTCAATGGGCTGTGTGAAGCTTTGGTGATCAGCATTGCAAAGATAAACATGCTCTTTGGCAGGCTCTGGGTAGATGGCTTCAATAGACATATCAACCTCTGGCAAGAATATCAGATGGTTGCGTGCAGAGGGCTGATAGTTGACAGCTGAATGAAGCTTGATAAGGTGCATAACCCATGGAGCGTAGAACTTCAGACCAAAGAGGTCAGAGCCAGATGCAGCCAATTACCTGATGAAGAAGTCTTGAGCATTGAAGCTGATGCCATTGAAGATATAAAAGACCAATGTATTCATTGCTCCTTCAAGCTTCGCTGCAGAAGAAAGTCCTTTGACAGGCCATAGAGTGCGCCTGATGATATGATAAATAGTGCGGGGAAGATACTCTAGGTCTTCAACAAAGAATTCTCTTGGGTATTCAGCGTCGCGTGGCAGTGGCTTCATCATGCTCAGCATTTGGCTCATGATGGGATCTGGCTTCTGAAAGATGCTCTCCAAAGCATTGCGGTGAAGCTGACAACCAGGCTCAAAGAGTTCACCTGGAGTGGGCAGGCCAGTTAGCTCAATGATATCAAGATCTTTGGCTTCGTGATGGACATTGCCTGTCATCCACTCAAGGATCCATGTCTTCGGATCCCTGTTGAAGCCGCGAATGTGGAGGATAGCATAGAATTGCAGCAGAAGCTCTTCATTCCAATGCTCTTTATCAGTCACAAAGTTCAGAAGACCAGCATCACGAAAGCAGTAAAGGGCTTCTTCTAAGTAGGGCAGTCCAGCAATAGCTTCACATTCTAGACGCATATGTGGAAAGATGCACCCTTGATCATAGAGAAAACAGGAATAGTAACGCGCTGCTGATAGCTCCAAAACCGATCAGATGAAATTCTTGGCTTGGAGTAGGGATTCTTGGCACTATCAAAGAAGGTATTGTGTGCAATGAAGCCATTTTCATTGAAAGATCCTGGTGAAGTTGCAGTACCTGGAAACCTTGGCAACCTTGGCTTAGGCTTGTGGACCTGAGGCCTGTGCTCTACATGATAGTCAAACTGCGGACCGACATCAGGTGGAGGAACCAGAATGGGCCATCTGACAATAACCAGCTGGCCTTGATCGAATGCTTGCTCAATGGTGTGTGACCTTGGAGGTGGTACAGGAGCAGTGGCATTGGCATTAACGTCAGGCTGCAGATTTACTTCAGGTGCAGCATTGGCTTCAGGTGCAACTACTTTTGGCACCACATTAACTTCTGGCGCCACATCAGCTTCAGCCATGACAACGTCATCGGCTTCAGTAGTGTTGTTTGTGGCCGCCTCAGTATTGTTAACCTCCACTCGAGTAGCTGGAGGGTCGGACACGTTCTCCTCGAGAACAACTTCAGGGTTAGTTGGGGTGTAGCAACATGTTCTTCTTCTTGTCTTGGTTCTTCTTGTTCATCGGCTGATGCAGCTGTGTAACGCCCCAAGACCGGAGCTTCAGTTGCCTTCCAGGGTTTCCGGGTTTCGTCGTGTGTTTTGTTTGGTTCTTTGCATTCATCTTTGGGTCTTGTGCATTGCATCATGTCATCATGCCATCATCTCATAAATCTTTTGCAACTCAACTAAATAAATGGCATGGATCTTTGATCCATTTAAATCGAGGGAATTCACTTGTGATTTCTCTTTATAACATATTAAAGCCTCTCAATATTATTAGGGAGCTATAATAAAATTATTCCATTTATTTGGAATTAACCATAACCCACTTGCAAAATATCCCATGCCGTTGTTATCTCAATTCTTGGTCTCCAACCTTGCCCATAATTTCTTTCATCATTTTCAGGAGCTCCATCAAAAATCTCAACATTTTTGGCCACACCAAACCTAGTCCCAATTCAAGACCATTTGAATTATATTCAAATGAATTTGAATTTAATTCCTACAATCTTGCCACTTCTATTTTTCTGTGGTCATGCTTATTTTTATGAGTCCAGGAAAATTGTCCTTCTGCTCAAACTCTTTTCCCTAACCCCCCTTCTTTTCCTTTCTCTATATTTCTTTTTGGTTAAAGAAGAAAGAGAGGGAGAGAAAGCCCAGCACTCGCAAGCCACTGGGCCAGGCCGGCCCACTAAACCCCTTACAGCCCAGCCGCCCCCATCAACTCCTGTAACCCTAGCCGCTTGAGGCCGACCCCTCCTCTCGATCTCTTCTCGCGCTTCCCCTCGGCGCCATCATCTCTCGATCCCCTCGTCCTCCTCCCGATCAGCGCCGCCAGGGAAGCCGCGGCTCGACCCCAATCCTCCTCCACCCGCGCCCGATCCGCTCATCCTTGCGCCTCGGTGAGCTCGCCTTGCCTCGCCTCTGCACCTTCCCGTTGGCCCGGCTTCTCCTCGCCTGCCTGCGCGCCGCGCCGCCCGTCTCGCCGTGCCAACCCGCCGCCAAGCATCGCCGGCCTCTCCTTCCTCCATCTCGGCCTTCCTCGCTCAACCTGCGTCGGTGCTCCCTGCATCTGCGCCGAGGCCATGGCCTCCTCGTCTGATTCATGGGCGAATCGCCGAGCCGCCGCTCGTCGCCATACCATCGCCGCCGTTTCGCCCGTCCCACGCCGGACCCCGACGAGCCCGCGCCAAGTCCTTGCCTTGCTGGAGCGCTCCGCCCCGCGCCTCACCTTCATGGCCTTCTGCCCGAGCCACCACGACCACGTACACCTCCTTCATGGTTGCCGTGCTGTCGGTTTTTCATGCCTCGTCCTGCTGCTGTGGGTGCCTCGCGATCTGCCGATGTCCTCGCGAGCTGCTGCTCGTCGATAGGGCTCCCCTCCAAGACGAGCTGGCTGCCCGTTGGCCTTGCTGCCTTTGTCGTGGCCAAGTCAACCTGGACACCGGAGTCTATCTTTGGTTGCACACCAAGTCGGCCATGCCTTGCTGCCTCACATAATTGTTGGTCAACAGTTGATGCACGCCAAGTACCACGACATACGGCGCCGAACGACCACCGAACCGGAAGCGCCAAGTACCCTACAGCGCGAAGACCATGTACAACTACGGATCCGTGTATTTCACCAAGTACCTCTACCGACGACCGAACATCTACGGAGCGTGTACCACTACTTCCACCACCGTCGCGAGCGACTACTTCCCATGACGACCCATGTACAACTACTTCCACCGAACCCGCCGCCTCGAAATGCACGCTCAAGGTATAACCGCCAAGAACGACCGTCGTGGACCGAATGCATGTTGTATGAGATACTCATGTTCAAACCGTGTCCGAGTTGTTCTTTGCACGTTCCTCGTTTGCCATGCCGTCGACCCGTGGGAACCCGGTAGTCGGGAGCACCCCACCATCTCTTGCGTGTTCTACACAACCGCACACTTCTCGTTTGCATCGGTATCTCAATCAAGTTATCGAGATCGATATGTTGCCGTGGCATCATTTTTGAATTCGTTGCCGTGGCACCCTTTCGTTCATACGGTGAAAAATGCTTCATAACATGCTTATGTCAACATTTTCATAAAATTGCTTAAAACTTGCACATGTCATCCGCATCATGATAACAACATTTAAATGTTTATATTTGTTGTTTCCATTAATTTGCTAAATGCATATGGGGATTTACCGGATTTGTTGTTTTTATATCCGACCCCATTTAAATTGTTTAGATGGTATAGTTTTGTTATGCTTCACCTCTTGCCATGTTAACCAATATTTACTATTGTTGAGTACCTAATCGGGAGTGAACTAAATAATTGATGTGGTGTTTCGTCAATATGCAACTCGTTGCATATTGGCTCCTTTTAACTTGTAGTTTTGTTTGTGCATATTGCCATGCCATGCTATTTAAACCGGACATGCATCATACTTGTTTGTGCATCATGACATGTTTATGCTTGTGTGTTTACCATGTTGTGTGCTTCTTTCCGGTTTGCTTCTCTCGTTAGCTTCGGTTTCGTTCCGGAGTTGTGAGGTTTCGTTCGACTACGTCCGTTTGTCTTCTTCATGGACTCGTTCTTCTTCCTTGCGGGATTTCAGGCAAGATGACCATACCCTTGAAATCACTTCTATCTTTGCTTGCTAGTTGCTCGCTCTTTTGCTATGCCTATGCTACGATGCCTATCACTTGCTTATCATGCCTCCCATATTGCCATGTCAAGCCTCTAACCATCCTTTCCTAGCAAACCGTTGTTTGGCTATGTTACCGCTTTGCTCAGCCCCTCTTATAGCGTTGTTAGTTGCAGGTGAAGATGAAGTTTGTTCCTTGTTGGAACATGGAGATGTTTTTCCTTGTTGGAACATGTTTACTTGTTGGGATATCACAATATATCTTATTTAATTAATGCATCTATATACTTGGTAAAGGGTGGAAGGCTCGGCTTATGCCTGGTGTTTTGTTCCACTCTTGCCGCCCTAGTTTCCATCATATCGGTATTATGTTCCCGGATTTTTGCGTTCCTTACGGTTGGGTGATTTATGGGACCCCTTGACAGTTCGCTTTGAATAAGACTCCTCCAAGAAGGCCCAACATTGGTTTTACCATTTGCCACCTAAGCCTTTTTTCCCTTGGGTTCTGCAGACTCAAGGGTCATCTTTATTTTAACCCCGGGCGGTGCTCCTTGAGTGTTGGTCCAAACCGTCGACCGCCGGTGTACACCAGGGCAACTGGGTTCGCCTATCGGAAGTTTGGACAATCCGATGTGCCTTGAGACCGAGATATGTGCAGCTCCTATCGATTTGTCGGCACATCCGGGCGGCTTTTGCTGGTCTTTTTATTCTTTGTCGAAATGTCTTGCGGTCCAGGATTCCGAGACTGATCGGGTCTTCGGTAGAAGGAATATCCTTCGTTGACCATGAGAGCTTATAATGGGCTAAGTTGGGACACCCCTGCAGGTATTATCTTTCAAAGCCGTGCCCGCGGTTATGAGGCAGATGGGAATTTGTTAATGTCGGTTGTAGAAAACCCGAAGTTGATCTTAATTAAAATACACCAACGCGTGTGTAACGTGATGGTCTCTTCTCGGCGGAGTCCGGAAGTGAACACGGTGTTGGAGTTATGTTTGGCGTAAGTAGTTTCAGGATCACTTCTTGATCGCTACTAGCTTCACGACCGTGCCTTGCTTCTCTTCTCGCTCTCTTTTGCGAATGTAGCCACCATATATGCTAGTCGCTGTGCAGCTCCACCTCACAACTCTGTCCTACCTATAAGCTTAAATAGTCTTGATCTCGGGTGTGAGATTGCTGAGTCCCGTGACTCACAGATACTTCAAAACCAGTTTGCGGTGCCGATGAAACCGTGCAGGTGGCGATCCGAGCTCAAGGAGGAGCTCGATGAAGATCTTGTTCATTGTGTTGTTTCATTTCAGTTGATCAGTAGTGGAGCCGAGTTGGGACGATCGGGGATCTGTGTAGCATTGTGGGGTAGTCTTCTTTTATTTTGGTTCCGTAGTCGGACCTTGATTGTATCTGTATGATGTAATGCTTTACTCATGTATTGTGTGAAGTGGCGATTGTAAGCCAACTATGTATCTCTTTCCTTATGTATTACATGGGTTGTGTGAAGATTACCTCACTTGCGACATTGCTTTCAATGCGGTTATGCCTCTAAGTCGTGCTTCGACGTGGGAGATATAGCCGCATCGAGGCGTTACAAGTTGGTAATCGAGCCATCCCGACTTAGGAGCCCCCGCTGATTGAATCGCTGACTTTGTTGAGTCTAGAACAAAATGTTTGAGTCTTAGGATTATATATATCGAGAGTAGGATTCTTTTTACTCCTCGGTCCTTAAATCGCTCTGGTGAGGTCTCTGACGTAGAAGTTTTGACTCTTCTCTCCTCAAATTTCACTAAAAAATTTTAGGATCACGCTGGTATCTTGGAATCGTGCCGATGGTTTTGTGGCGAGAACATTGTTCTTGGTGCCTCGACATTTAGGGGTTGTGGCGGTGTCCGGGGAGTTGAGCTCCGAGGTGTTGTCGTCACAATTTTATCGTTGCGATTCTGGAATACCGAGTTTTGCCGACATCGAAAATCTCTTTTATGCGTTGTTGGTGAGATAACCTCGATAACCCGATCTTTCGGGCGAGCTCGAGAGTATTGCCATAACTTCGTATAACGGATGCTTTTCAAGGTTGAGGTACCACGATTTCGAAGGTTTCTTGGTTATGTGTTGACGGATGGATACAATTTGGATCTAGGTATTGTTAGTTTGGGTGATATATTTTGTGTCCCTGTATCCCCAACACCAGATTGCATAACCGAAAGTTTCGGGAGTTTATAGGTGGGAATTCAAGTAGCTCCTAGAATATCTTTCCGACGGATGCATGATATGGGATTGGGTAAATCTCTATCATATGTATTTGTTCCGCTTATACGCAAGCCAAATCCTTTGTTTTTGTTCCGTTTTGTGGTATTCAAGTTGCTTCAATGCCAAGTGTTGATTCCATACCTTATTCTAAACGGTGTTCTCATATTTCTATGTGGATGCTAATCCTTCTTGTTCATCAAGGTCATCTTTTCAATTCTTTCCAACCGTGTGCTTCTCTCCAAGTAAATCCGATCATTGCAACATTCGCAAGATCAAGGAATGTCTTCAGCAGCATTGGCTTCAGACTCTGAGATGTTCACAGTTGGAGAGGCTTCAGGAAATACTTGGCGAGATACTGATTGGTGCTCTTCTCCTTCTGGAACACTCGAAAGAGTGACTTGTGGCCTTGGTCCTTTGCGAAGCCTCTGAAAACACCGGCGGCTTGTGGAGATGGAGTTGTCTGGGCCACAAAGTCTTCATCTTCAAGTACCGGAGTGCTGACTTGAGTTGGGGGAGTAGTTGGTGTTTCTTCTTCACGAGGGGAGTCTTGAGGGTGATTAGCCCATGAATCATCCTGAGCAATTGGCGTCAAAGGACGACCAATGCTGATGAGTTCGCTGTTCGTGAGAACAAGCGATGATACCATGTTGTGCTCGATCTGAGGAAGGACTTCATCATCTTCTACATTGTCTTGGTGACCAATGTCTTCAGCTGCGGTGGGGTCAACAGCTGGAATCTCTTCAGTTTCAGGAGCCTCTGTGGTAGCAGGCTCATGAACTATCAACCGACGCTCTTGGTGTGTAGATGCAGGACGAGCAACTGAGGTTGGCTCGACGACGAGGGGCTCTGTGGGAGCAGCCCGATCTTTCTTCTTGGTTTTTCTCTTCTTGGTTGGTGGAGCTTCATCAGTGGTGTTCTTGGACTTGCACTTTCTGGCTTCAGCTTCGGATGTCCTTGTTTTCTTGAGATCTGAAGCCACTGTGGGGACCTTTGGCTTCACGCCTGTCATGCTGGCAGGGAAGACAATGCATGGTTCCTCTCGCTTGGATGCTTCAGCTTGGTCCACAACAGGCTTCTTCTTCTTCTTGGCAACCATCTTGGGGCCGATGCCAGGACGCCCAAGTGCCTTGCGCTTCTCAGCTTCATTGTAAGCTTGAACACATTGGTAGCAACGAGTTTCATGCACTCGCGTGAACCTTTAGCTTCATCACGTTTCTTGTGAAATGCCTCCTTGAGCTCATGCATCATTTCCTTGAAGTTTTGGACATCATTCACACTGAGCTTGGCCATATGCTTCTTGAACTGAGCCTTTTCATAGTCAATTTTGTTCTTTAGCTCAACAATCCTTTAGAGCCAGCTCAGGAGCAATGGCTCCATGGAATGAAACATTGAGGCCAACAGGAAGCTGAAGATCATCAAAGCCGAGGTTTGGGCTATCAAACCATTCATCAATGAACTTGTTCAGGATGTCCACATCGAAAAGGGGAAGATCGTTGAAGATTTCTGCCTCTTGCTTGCTCTTTATCAGCAGCTCAAGAGCATCATCGCCAAGATCGTCGTCACTAGACAGATCAATGTCTTCGTTCTCATTCCTCAGAACGGCAGCTGGGGTCAGTGCTTGACCTGTAGTTTGCATGGGCTTCTTCTTCTTCTCCTCTGTCTTGGAGATGCGAGAGAGATCTTCAGAATGCACACTAGGTGCAGGAGGATCAGTGGCCAGAGGCTTCGCACGTGAAGCTCTTGGTGTAGAGGAGGGCTTTGAAGCCTTGGGTTTCTTCTACTTCAGTGGTTTTGGCGGAGCAGGCGCTTCATCAGAGTCAGCGTCATCAGCAGAGTGCTCCACTTCTGCCCCTTGAACCATAATGTGAGTTATGAGACCTTCAAGGTTGTAGAAGGGGCCGACGATATTGGGTTCAGCATCGCGTGTGCCATCGACACGAGGAGCAGAGGGACCGGGGTTGAAGTCTAATCCCAGCGACTTCTTGTTCTTCGCAGCAGAGTCCTTGGCAAACTTGTAGTTGCGCTTGAAAAAATTGTTGTCACGACACCATAGCAGAGAAGATGGGTCAGCGTTTTCTGGCTGTGGTCCGCGTACCATGCAAGGATAGAAGCCTTGATCAATGGCTTCAGTTCTGGACCTGGGTGGAAGAATTTTGTACAAGATATCTCCCCAGGGTCGCTTGATGGCATTCTTCTCAGCATACTCCTCGGTCACGAACCTGTATTTGAACCATTGCTCGGCCCAATATCTTCGAATCCATTGGATTCGTGTTTTGCGCTAATTGTAATCCTCTTCTGGATCTGTCTTGTACAGCTCATAGAGGTCTGGTGGCAAATCCTTAGATGTATTCTCACGGCGTTGTCTGCCTCCCTTCCTTGCTGACTTTTCTGTGGCCATATAGTTCAGACTGAATGGCTTCAACGCTGTCAGAGTCTTCCGTCTGCTGGTCGACAAGAACTAACCGGGAGAGTTAATGTGATCTTTGAATTTCGCAAATGAATGCAGACTATGAGAACCAAGGATTCTCCACGGACATGTACCGTGTGACAGATTAGAGATGCGAGAGAAGGGAAGAGGTCATATGCATTCTCGGAAGATTTTGAAGATAAATCAGTTTAGAAGACATTGACCTCATAAGCGAAGACATTCACTTATATGTTGAGAGTTGGTTCGATTTATGCGAATCCAAGAATAGGTACAAGTGAGGAATCTAACTACGTGTGAAGCATAAGTGAATATACTAGGCATAATATGAGATGCATAACAGGATAGATCCAGATATGTGGAGGCAGAAACCACTTTTTGTGAAGAAAGATAAATCTAGCGGATCAAAAAGACAGTAGAAAGAGAGTTATAATTACCACACGTTGAACTGCTAGACGGAGTGGAAGAGGAGGCCGAGCAGTTCGATCTTCCGTGCCCTAACTTGGTGACGGAGGACACCTACGGCGGCGGCGGAGAAGATGAGGTCCGCGGCCGGCGTGAGGACGGCGTTGGTGAGGTCGCGACAGCTAAGCGCTTCGTCGCTGGCGTCGTCGAGAGCTAGCAGTGGCGCTAGGGTTTGTTGAGGTGGAGAGGTGGAAGAGAAATTTTGACCGCGATGTGATGTGCATTTATAGGGAGAGGGACAACACAACGCAATTACGCAGGTGCCCCTGGCGGTTCACATCAGAGGGACACGTGGCTAACATGCAACACATTGGAAGTTGTTCCATGTTCCCACACACGCCTGGACTGTCGGGTGGTCGTTTCGGCTTCTCCGGGTTTCAGGCAATTAGGACTGAGCATTTAAAATAGATTTAATGTTTGTCTCTGTATCTTCTGCTGACAAGGACGCAGAGAAGACGTTCGACAGCTTCAACAGAATGCATATGATTTGGATAGATAGAGTTTGAGGTAGAAGCATAGAGAGGTTAGGGTCTGATCACATTCACTTAGTCCAAAAGGTTCAAACGAGAAGACATGGCTATAAGTGAATGCTGTAGAGGACATAACACAAGTATATGAATATATATGCGTAGAATTAAATCAACAAGGTGAAAAACATCGGAAGACAAATCAATGTTGAAGATAAAACAAATGCGAAGACTTAGCAAATGTAACGCCAGGAGAAACACTTCAAACAAGATTTTGGTGGTGGCGTTACCCACCGTATAGGAAGTATTAGACCCAGACACGGCGCACAATTATCGTGGCGCTCCAAAGTCAAATTCCGCATTAATGTATTCACACTCAGAGTGTATGTCTTCATTGATTGAAGATATACATTACTTCATGTGTTGCACATCTAAGTCATCAACATGCATAAGTGTTAGGATGTGTGCCTGATTATAGGACATTCGAGGATTCCAAGATATTTAGCTCACACCGCAACTTGCAAAACCTTTTCTCATCCAAGGGATTTGTGAAGATATCTGCCAATTGCTCTTCTGTGTTGACGTGAATGATATCAATATCTTCCTTCATAACATGATCTCTGAGAAAGTGATGGCGAATTTCAATGTGCTTTGTCTTCGAGTGCTGAACTGGGTTGTTGGCAATCTTGATGGCGCTTTCATTATCGCAGAAGAGTGGTACTTGCTTCAGATGGATGCCATAGTCCTTGAGTGTTTGCCTCATCCATAGAAGCTGAGCGCAGCAAGATCCAGCAGCAATGTATTTAGATTCAGCAGTGGAGAGATATACACAGTTCTGCTTCTTTGAAGACCAATAGACAAGTGATCGTCCCAGAAAATGACATGTGCCTGAAGTAGACTTGCGATCCACCTTGTCACCAGCATAATCCGCATCCGAGAATCCAACCAGATCAAACTTTGAGCCCTTGGGATACCATAATCCTAGTGCCGGGGTGTAAGCCAAATATCAAAGAATTCGCTTCACAGCTAAGTGATGCGATTCCTTTGGTGCCGCTTGGAATCGGGCACACATGCAGACACTAAGCATTATATCTGGCCTAGATGCACATAGATAAAGTAAAGAAGCAATCATGGAGCGGTATACCTTTTGATCGAACTCTTTACCATTGTCGTCAGGACCCAGATGACTTTTAGTTGGCATTTGCGTCGTGTAACCTTTGCAGTCTTGCATTCCAAACTTCTTCAGGCAGTCTTTGAGGTATTTTTCTTGAGATATGAAGATGTCGTTGCTTTGTTGACGAATTTGAAGACCAAGGAAGAATTTCAGCTCACCCATCATGGACATTTGATATTGCTCTTGCATCATGTGTCCAAACTCATCACTGTATTTCTGGTTAGTGCAACCGAAGATAATGTCATCCACATATATTTAACACACAAACAGTTCACCATCATATGTCTTCGTGAAGAGTGTGGGATCCAGGGAACCAGGTTTGAAGCCTTTGCTCTTCAGGAAGTCTTTGAGTGTGTCATACCAAGCGCGAGGGGCTTGTTTGAGGCCATACAATGCCTTGTTGAGCTTGTATACCATATCAGGATGTTTTGGATCTTCAAAGCCAGGTGGTTGTGCAACATACACTTCTTCTTCAATCTTGCCATTGAGAAATGCACTCTTCACATCCAGTATGCGAATGGCTTCAAGCCTAGCCACAGGAGCAAATGTTTCATCGAAGTCAATCCCTTCAACTTGAGTGTATCCTTGGGCAACGAGACGAGCCATGTTTCTGACAACTTGACCATGCTCATCTTGCTTTTTGCGATATATCCATTTGGTGCCTATTATGTTGTGCTTGCGAGGGTAAGGATGCTTGACTAGTTCCCACACATTGTTCAGCTTGAACTGTTGAAGCTCTTCTTGCATAGCTTGAATCCATTCAGGTTCCATGAAGGCTTCAGCAACTTTGTTGGGTTCTGATATTGAGACAAATGCAAAGTGCCCATAGAAATTTGCTAGCTATGTTGCTCTTGAACGGGTGAGTGGACCAGGTGCATTGATGCTATCAATTATCTTCTCAATCTGTACTTAATTTGCAACACGAGGATGAACTGGACGAAGATTTTGCTCTTACTGATCATTGTCATCATTAGGAGGATTGTCTTCAGGCTGAGCATTGTCTTCAGGCTGATTAGGTGCAGAAATGATAAGTTCATCTTCAGCCTGAGCTTCAGACGGTATGATTTCTCCAGTTCCCATAAGCTTGATGGATTCACTAGGTGGAACTTCATCTATCACATTTGGCAGGTGCTCTCTTTGCGAGCCGTTAGTTTCATCAAACCGCACATCTACAGTTTCAACCACTTTATAGTGAAAGAGGTTGAAGACTCTGTAGGAGTGTGAATCCTTTCCGTAACCAAGCATAAAACCTTCATGTGTTGTTGGTGCAAATTTTGAAGTGTGATGTGGATCCTTGATCCAGCACCTAGCACCAAATACTCTGAAGTAACTGACATTTGACTTATTACCAGTTAGGAGTTCATAGGATGTCTTCTTCAGAAGCTTGTGAAGATAAACACGGTTGATGACGTGACATGCAGTATCAATGGCTTCAGGCCAGAACTTTCTTGGAGTCTTGTATTCATCAAGCATCGTCTGAGCCATCTCAATGAGTGTTCTGTTCTTGCGCTCCATGATGCCATTCTGCTGAGGTGTATATGGAGAGGAGAACTCATGCGTGATGCCCAATGTATCCAGGTAAAGGTCGAGGCTGGTGTTCTTGAACTCTGTGCCGGTGTCACTTCTGATATGACATACGGCCATCTGTGGTCCTGCTGAGAAATCTACCATATACAGATCATCTTTCCGATATCCTTCAAAGACTAGAGACTTGTCAGATTCCATTAGTACAAGGCAACGATATTTTCCAAATATCACAATCATGTTCAAGTCACAAAGCATTGAGACTGACATTAAGTTGAAACCAAGGGATTCAACAAGCATCACTTTATCCATGTGCTGATCCTTTGAGATTGCAACTCTACCTAGACCCAATACCTTGCTTTTACCAGTGTCAGCAAATGTGATGTGACTCTTGTCAGATGGACGTAAGGTTGAGTCCATGAGAAGACTTCGGTCACCAGTCATATGATTAGTGCATCCGCTGTCCATAATCCATTCTGAAGACTTTGGTGTCATACCCTACAGTACAGTTAGGGGGATAGGCTTCACCAAGAGTATTGTGAAGCATAAACATTTGACGGACAAGAGAATTATCAAAGCTCAGATCAAGGTTAGGACTTATAGGATGTTTGACAAGTGATTCAGGAACAAAATACATAGTGAGACCATTTGGGCATTTTATCTTGCGCCCTACAAGATGTTTTAGGTCCCCGGCAATAGCATCGGACGCCTTTGATTTCCAGCTGGAGCTCTTTCCCTGCAAAAGAAAGTTAATTCTTCTTAACCACCCACATCTTCAGGGGTGGCTTAGAAGCAATGAGTCTAAGTGCAGCATCTGAGAACTTCGGCTTTGGAGCCCTAGCAAATAGCCTTGCAGGAGGAGAATAATACTCATATGAAGAAGCAGAAAAGTTCTTGGTCTTATAACATAGCGGTTTGAGGAAACACACTCATATTCATACATCTGAGTATGATTTCCCTGCAAAACATTGGCGTTAGGGTAACTCAGGTGAGTCCTGTGTCTGTATGAAGCCTTTGGACCATATGAAGCCTTTGGTCTGGGGTTTGTCTTCTTCCCTTGTGTTGTCATGATGACATTCACAGGAAGATTCTCAAGACAGCTTTTGGGTACCCAGATCTTCTTCATAGGTGGCCCATTCCTGCAGTTAGTACCAATATACCCGGCAAACACTTCACAATTCTGATTCTTAAACAGTTTATAGTTTGCATCAAAGGATTCATCAATGATAACGGGTTAGCACAAGTGAAGCGGATAAGGTGGATGGATCCATTGAAGGTTCCTTTGACAACCCATTTGGTTTTGGGTACTGCTCAGGTTTCCAGTAAGAACCATCAACATTCATTTTCCTCTCGAACCCAACACCCTCTTTCCTAGGGTTTGGTTCAGAATCGCTTTTGAGGACATCGCACGATGTCGATGCCCTTTGAAACTTTTGTACATCCTGTTTCAAGCAATGTCTTCAACCTAGCATTTTCATCGGCAATAGTGGTGGCATCCTCGGCGAGAGGGTTAGTTACCACATCATCGATTGAAGATATTGCTTGATAGCGATAGAACATTCAACAATGTAAGTAGCGTTATCACGCTCAAGGCATTTTAGACATGGTGTTCAAATCCTTCCTGAGCGGGACTGATCTGTTGAGCACAAAGTGACTCATTCTCTTTTTGAAGATCTTCATGAGCCGCTCTCAATTTCTCAAGTTCTTGCTTCCTTTGAAGATAATCGTAGGAAAGCTTTTCATGAGTTGTTGAGAGCGTTTCATGACGACTTTCAAGTTCCTCGTACTTAACATGAAGATTTTTTATGTCTTCAATTAAGGACTGAGATCGGGTCATTTCTGCGTCCAACAGGTCATCGCTTTTGTCTAGCAGTTTTTGAATATGTTCCATAGCTTTATGTTGTTCAGTTGCAATTTTAGCAAGTGTTTTGTAGTTGGGTTTGGATTCACAATCAGAGTCATCTTCACTTGATGTTTGAAAGTAAGCATCGCGTGAGTTTACCTTGGCACTACATGCCATGAAGCAGTAGGTGGGAGCGGAGTCGTACTTGTCATTAGCATCAACGTTGGTGACGGAGCCATTGTCTTCAGTGTTGAAGATGGACTTGGCAACGTAGGCTGTAGCTAGAGCCAAACCTGCAACGCCGTAGTCAGACACCTGCTCAGACTCCACCTCCGCCTCCTCAAAAGCAGACTCCTCCTCTGAATCCATTTCCTTGCCAACAAAAGCATGAGCCTTGCCAGATGAGCTCTTCTTATGTGATGAAGACTTGGACATAGACTTGGAAGAAGACTTTGAGGATTTCTTCTCCTTCTTGTCATCAGAATCATATTCCTTGCTCTTCTTCTTCTTCTTGTTCTCATTGTCCCACTGGGGACACTCAGAGATGTAGTGTCCAGGTTTCTTGCACTTGTGACATGTTCCCTTCTTGTGGTCATGAGTGGAAGCTTCATCATTTCTTGAGCTGGATCATGAAGACTTTCTGAAGCCTTTCTTCCTAGTGAACTTCTGGAACTTCTTCACAAGCATATCAAGCTCCTTTCCAATATCTTGGGATCACGGAACTGCGATGATTCTTCTTCAGATGAGGAAACAGCCTTTGCCTTCAAAGCGCGAGTTCGGCCATAGTTGGGACCATAGATATCTCTTTTCTCAGATAGCTGAAACTCATGTGTGTTGAGCCTCTCAAGTATGTCAGACGGATCGAGAGTTTTGAAGTCAGGGCGTTCTTGTATCATCAGGGCAAGGGTGTCGAACGAGCTGTCAAGTGATCTCAGGAGTGTCTTGATGATTTCATGCTTGGTGATTTCAGTGGCGCCGAGAGCATGAAGCTCATTTGTGATGTCAGTGAGGCGATCAAAAGTGAGCTGGACATTCTCATTGTCGTTTCTCTTGAAGCGGTTGAAGAGGTTGCGAAGAACACTGATCCTTTGATCTCTCTGGGTTGAGATGCCTTCGTTGACCTTGGAGAGCCATTCCCAGACTAGCTTTGACATTTCCAGAGCACTCACACGACCATACTGTCCTTTGGTTAGATGACCGCAGATGATGTTCTTGGCGGTAGAATCCGGTTGAATGAACTTCTTGACATCGATGGGGTGACACCTTCACCGATCTTGGGAGCGCCATTCTTGACGACATACCGAGGTCGACATCGGTGGCTTCAAGATGCATCGCATCTTATTCTTCGAGAGGGATATTCAGTTCCATCGAAGGCAGGGCACGCAGCGGAGACTTTGATTATCCCTGCAGTCGACATAGCTAAAACTCCAGGTGGTTAAACCGAATCACACAGAACAAGGGAGTACCTTGCTCTGATACCAATTGAAAGTGCTAGTTATCGACTAGAGGGGGGTGAATAGGCGATTTTTATGAAAGTCTTCAAAACATGGGAGTTTCAAAGACAAACAATAGAAATGAACCTATTAACATGCAGCGGAAGGTAGACTACACTAGGTAGGCCATAGTCAAGTATTCAATGAAGTGAAAGCACGAAGACTAATAGCAGCTAGGTAGTAATGATCAGGATGGAAGATAGTGTGAAGCCAAACAACAATAGAAGTCACACAGTGAAGTCAAACAGGTAACACAAGCAGGCAATGACTTCACGAAGACTAGCAGTAAATAAAGAGAGGAGAAGATAGAACCGATTAAGCTTGATGAGGACAAGGATTTGTTGGACCAGTTCGATTCTTGTGAAAGCATGACGTCTGGTTGGGGAGGCTGAGATTTAACTCAAAAGACCGTGTCTTCACCTTATTCCCCTTGAGCTAAGGACACCCAGTCCTCGCCCAATCACTCTGGTAAGTCTTCAAGGTAGACTTCCAAATCTTCACAGACTGTCGGTGTACAAAAGAGGGGGCGCACCTTTGTACCCCTTTACGTGTGCACAGACAGTCGGAGCCGCGCCCGCAGCCACACCAAGCAGAACAGGGGAGGTGAACCAAGGTAAAACCGAAGCCCAAGATAGCCAAGGCAACACCAAGGCCAAGAACACAAAGAAGCAGAGAGGCGAAGCAGGTTCCCCCGGCAAGATCCTTGCTGGGGGCAGCCTCAGCGGTCACGGCAATACCCTTGCAGGGGTGACTCGCCCACACCAGCGGAGTGAGCCACCCTCGAGCCCACGGGTTCCAACTCAAACAACCACGTTGGAACTAGGGCTCGGGAGGCACCTCCATGGTGGCATGCAGATCTCTGTCAAGACCAAGGAATGTTCAAGATCAGATGAGGATTAAAAGACAACGGTCCTCGGCAAGATCCTTGCCGAGGAGAGCCCCAAGACCCCCAGAAACATCCTTGCCGGGGACGACAGCGTGCCACGGCGAGACCCTTGCCGGGCCACCCGGCAAGGCCCTCACCGAGGACACCAGCAGGGCCACTGCCAGGCCCACACCAACCAAGTCTCCACCGCCGTTCGCATGCAGCTGCCAGCTCAACCAGCCCGGCGGGCACTGCGTGGCAACATGCAGCTTCGAGCCAACTCGGCTGCGCTGCGTGGCGGCATGCAGATCTTCGTGAAGGCTCCACCACGCGCCACCTCAGCTGCTGCTGCCTACATGGCACCGCGCATTGCTGGCGAGGCGCATGTCGAGCGGGAGGAGGCGGCGATGGGACGGGCGGGCCTCGCTCCGCCCCGATAGCGCTAGGGACACCTCAACAGCGCATTAAATGTGTTTTGTCCTGTGTCTGGGCGATAAGCTACGCGATCTTGTCTGACTTTCCACCTCCCTGTGCCTTGTGGCAGCCCCTTTCGACTATAAAAGGAGACCCATGGCGTACTGGAGAGGGATTCGACTCTTTGGAACCACACAGCCACCATAGCTAGTTCGGGAGCTCAAGAACTCTCTGAAATACATCCACCAAAGCAGGACTAGGGTTTTACGCATCCTCGCGGCCCGAACCTGGGTAAACGATCCTTGTGCTGATTACTAATCCTGCTCTTCTCACAACCCTGCGCCCCGGCAACCGTAGTAGGGATTCTTGTGATCTCATAGGTGTCGTTCCACACCGACATATTTGGCGTGCCAGGTAGGGGGCGCAATTGTGAGAATCTGGTCTAGTAGTTAGCCTAGCGTTTCTTCATCGCCCTGGCCCCCAAGAAGGAGACAGCCAGGAGAAAAGGGCGGCGCCTGCGAACACGAAGGACGCCAGCGCGGCAACAGAAAAGCTAAGTCATTCAGAGCCTTGAGTTATTTCCTTTTATACATAAGGTTATCGTCCTCGGAGATCTTGCCTATGTATGAAAAACCTGCATAAAGGGCCCTCCCGCAATTGGCAACGCCTTTGTTCATTTGAGTCCGCTCAACAGCTCGGCGGCAGCGTCGAGAGTGGCGAGGTAGCCTTCCTCACTTGGCAGCGCTCTCGATTCTGACTCGAGTCAAGCTCGACAGTTCGAGCGGCCGCGCTAAGGGCGGTAAGTTGGTTCACCCGGCAGCAAGCACTCCCGGCAGGCCAATGGGGATCCGTCCCCAAGACGCCGCCTTGGGTTTACGCGCCAGCAAGCCTACCCAGTTACGTAGGGTGGACATGCAAAGGAAAATTGAACAGGAAAATAACATGCATAATATTAGAAGTGCTGCAGAGTCATATTACATCAAATTGTTGTTGCGTTTCTAACTAAAGATAGCAATTGTCTTGGTTGTGAACCTGCATCGGCGATAAGAAACGGGGTGCCTAATCCCGGCGCTAGCCCTCCACCCTCAGAATTCCGCCGACACGGCTGATGATGGGCTTGATGCGCTCCATGAGCGGCGCGAGGTCAGTATCCTCCGGCAAGCTCTCCAGCATGGCGTCGAAGTCGAGGTCGGGGTACCAGTATGCCGCCTTGGTTGGAACCATGGTCATGGCGCCCTAGCAAAGCCTCCGGGCCTCGTCGGCCAGCGAGGCCGCCCGGTTGGCGTGAAGCTGCTCCAGGGCCCCGAGAACACACTCGAAGAACAAGATTAGCTTGGCGTTGGTGGCCCCGCTGCGCTCTGGGGCGTACCTCACGCTTGGCATCCCCATGGTAGCCAGCTGCGCGGTGATCCTGCCTACGACGTCCTCGAGGCGGCCAATCCAGCGGTTCACACCCTCCTTGAAATCCTTATGCTCGGCGACCTCGTTCTTCTGCAGCTGCTTCTCGGTCTCCAGCTCCTTGGCCGGGGTCCCCTCCCGGGTTTTGGCCTCCGTGAGCATCTCCTCGAGGCCCTCCAGCTTCAGCGTGAGGTCCTTGATGGACTTGTTGGCCTTGGAGAGCTCCTCGTCCTTGCTAACGGCCGCGCCCTGCGCCTCCGTCAAGGCACCGTTGAGCGTGTCCTTCTCCTGGGACAACTTCAGGGCCTGCTCCTTCAGCCCGTCCCGCTCCACCTCCAGCTCCTTCACCTTGTCGGCGTGAACTAGAGCTTGGGCATCGAGCGCCTCCCTGTGCCTCTGCTCCAGCTCTTGGGTCCGCTGCCTGACAAGCTTCTCCACTTCCCTGTCCTTGGCGCGAAGTTTGGCGTCGAGGTCCGCCTCGCGCTTGGCGAGGTCCTCCTCCTGGGAGTTCAGCGCGGCCTGGTGCTGGGTTCGGGCGGGCTCGGCTGCCGCGGCCAAGCCCGCCGCCATCTCCTGGGCCTTCTCGATGTCGACCAGCTTCATGGTGAGCTCCACGTCGCGCTTGGCCAGCTCGCCCTGGGCGGTCTTCAACTCCTCGTGAGCCTGGTGGAACCAGTCCTGCGTCTCGGTGACGCGCTTCTGGAGGTCCGCCTCCGCCTTCTCCGCCAACACCATCATGGACTTAGCCTTGTCCAGGCGGGCGCGGTGAAGCGCCTGGAGCTTCCGGAAGCTGGCGCCCATGGCATGGAGGAGCCGCTCTTCCTGGGAGCCGTCGCCACCAGCGCTCGGCTCGTCAATGGTCTCAAGCCCGGCGGCGGCGAGCACCTCGTCGTCAAACACCTCCCCCTCGACGGGAGCCCTGGTGCCCGACGCGCCTGGGAGGTGGACAAAGAGATTGTCGCTCACCTTCAGGTACTTGCCGGAGCCGGAGGCAGAGGAGGAGGAAGGTTGGTCATCGACCACCTCCTCCTTGGCGCGGCCTTGCCGGGGTCTCCGGCAGGCCCCTGGCCGGCCTCCTCGGCAGTAGCCTTGCCGGACTCCCCGGTAGGCCCCTTGGTGGCGTCCTCCGTAGCACCCTTGGTGGACTCCTTGGCAGCGACCTTCTCGGCTTCTGCCTCAGCGTCCTTGGCGACGTCCTCGATGATGGCGTCTATGTCCTCTTGGTCCACCGAGGAATGATCTAGACACCAAGAAAGGGGTGAGACAAAGCCAAGACCAAGGATCAGCAAGGAAAGAAAAATAATAAGGACGAAAGGCGAAAGGCTTACCCGTGCCAGGCTGAGGAACAGAGGTCCCCTCCCCGCCATCATCTGGCGCCGAGGAAAAGCCACCAGCACCCAAGTTCTCCTCCTCCTCCTCCATGTGTGTGGGCTCGGGGCTTGGCGCCCTTGCCGAGGACGCCCCTCGGGGCGGCGTGGTTGATGGGGGCGGCGTGTTGGGAGTAGCCCTCTGTGGCTCCTCCTGCTGCTGCTCTCCTCCTGCATACACGGCAAGGTCGGCACCAAAGCATCATACCCCTGCACATGTCGACGAGGGGTGAGTGAGGAACTTACGCTGGGGGCTGCACTGGGGGCTGCTGTCCGGGCTGCTCAGCGCCACCAGAGGCGCCCTTGCTGGCCGCCCGCCGAGGTCTTGGCCCTCTTCACCCTCTGGGCCAGCGTCTCCGCGTCCCTGCCAAGATGAAAACGAGTCAAGACAAGCGACATAGATTGAGGAGATAGAGATGATGGGGAAGAACAAGATACTTACTCGTCGTCCACCTCCTCCTCTGTTGTTTTCCTCTTCCTGCTCGGGCTGAGGGATCCGAAGTCGAAGGTGACCCCCGCGTCGGTGTCCGCCGGAGGAGGGGAGGAGGTCCGAGTCTGGGCACGCTTGGGCGAAGAGGAGGCAGGTGCTCTCTTCTTCGCCGTCGCGACCTTCACCACTTTCTTCGGCGCTGCGACCCTCGTCTGACCCGCGGACTCCTCCGGAGACTTTGGCCGCCGTGCGGCCCTTACGGGCCGTACCGGCTCGCTAGAAGCGGCCCGCAGCAGGACTCGCCCTCTTCCCGTGGCCGGAGGGTCAACAGCCCCGACCTCCTCCTCCGACGACTCGACGGCCGCATCTTCAACCAAAGGAGCCTCGATGCCGGCGCTGCTGGCTTCCCCTGCGGCCACTGCCCACCGGGCGAGCTCCTCCTCCTCCGCGACCGTCGCAGCCTTGTCCTCCATGCCACCAGCGCTACTGGCCTCCTCAGCAAGCTGCGCCTCCCTCGCCCTGGCGGCGATGTAGTCCAGCTCCGCTTGGGTGGTGTCTTGGATGAGCAGCCGCTTGGCATCAGCATTGATGTATCCCTCGTGCAGAGTGTCGAAGAACTCCTGCACCTGGACGTCCTCCGGATCGACCCAGCTCGGGTCAGGGCCATGCGCGTTGCAGTCCGGCATCATGGCAATGATTTCGGTCCGGCGCGAATTATTGCACAGCGGGACCACTCCCGCCGGCAACTTGAACAAGGGCCCCTTGAAGACCTTGCCGGCCTTCGCGGCGGCCCTCGCGACTGTCGGTGTCAAAACCGGCGGATCTCGGGTAGGGGGTCCCGATCTGTGCGTCTTAGGATGATGGTAACAGGAAGCAAGGGACACAGATGTTTACCCAGGTTCGGGCCCTCTCGATGGAGGTAAAACCCTACTTCCTGCTTGATTAATATTGAAGATATGGGTAAGAGTAGATCTACCACGAGATCGTAGAGGCTAAACCCTAGAAGCTAGCCTATGATGGTATGATTGTAGTTGTCCTCGCTATCGACCAGCCTGGCCTCGGTTTATATAATGCACCAGAGGCCTAGGATAACAAGAGTCCAAGATGAATACGCCGGTTGGGAGGAATCCTTGTCTTGACCACGAAGTCTTGGGGAATCTTCCTTGTATGCGGCAACTGTCCGGACTAGCCCATGAGTATACGGCCATGGGGGTCCTCGGCCCAATCCAACTGATCGGGAGATGACGTGGTGAGTACCCCCTAGTCCAGGACACCGTTAGTAGCCCCCTGAACCGGTCTTCAAGTTGGGGACGCTCCTCGATTCTTCCGAACTGTTCTTCATCTTCGCTCGTCGGTCTTGAAAACTGGTTCAACAAATCTTCTCATCTTGATCTTGAGGATCGCGAAGTGCATCCGAAGAGTTTACGTTGGGTATCCGAGGCCCTTTAAGTTTCGGCCTTTATCAATGCCTTATTATTTTTATGCCACGCCTCGGGTTTGAAGTTGTTCCGGAGGCGGTGTCCTCTTGCGTCCGAGCTTTAACACGGACTGCATTTGAGGTATCTTTTGCATCCGAGCACCAATGCGGACTGCTTCGAGCTCAACGCGAAATGTATCCAAGCTCCAACGCTGGGTGTGTCCAAGCTCAACGCATGGACTATTTCAAGAAGAAATAGATCATCTTGGTCCAAAAATTTGAAGGAGTTTAGCGAGCTTAATGCGGAAATGCCCTCTATGGAGCTAGCCGCTAGCGCCCGAGCTTTATGCGGACTGCTTCCAGGTGGTGCACCACCCGACATGAGCTGATTTTTGTGAATATTTTTAGCTGGTGCAGTTTATCCTTTGCGAGATATATAGCGGTATCCCTCAAGGTGTGTATCAGTCTAAAACCGAGATGCACTGAAGGAAAGCATAAAACCGTTGTTCCCAAGTAGCCCTCGAGACTCGGTCGATCTGTGAAATCGGCGAGGATCAACTCCTAACTCGACAAAGCATACATAGGAATAAAAACACGGGTAATATATTAGAGATAATAGTGATCGTGAGCGGGCCTTGAGAGAGGTCGTGATAAGTCGCCGCAACATACTAGCTTGATGCCGGATAGGTCCATATGGTACCTATTATTGTCCGAAGACATGTATGCGCATAGTTCGATCAAGCCGAACACTGAGCACTTTGAATTCTCTGCATTGAATAAGCAATGCAGTAGCCCCGAGGCTTTGGTCGGTGGCAACACGGATCGAGGATCGATGTCTTACTAATATTTATAAATAATGAGCACGGAGCCAGTAGCCCCGAGCCTTAATGTGGACACGGGTGGCGAATTAAGGATCGATATCGAGTAAAATCACAGATTATGTGTAATGATTCTATGTATCCAAGTACTTTACATCATTATTCGACTCCATTGCGACCAGTTATCGGTTGAAAGTGGCCCATCGTCGGCTTCTACCCTTGGTAGATACTACATGGTGTTTCCGCACTAACAAAACAACCCTTAGCCGACGTCTCGGTGCCCGACGGCGGTTGTGTTAGCGGAAACGAGGCAATCAGATATGCGGGCTTTATAACTTTCGCTTAGTCATAGGAGATTTAAACTAGGGAAGCTAGCTATGAGCCCCCGGTTAGTGTTCGGCGACATCCGAGGTCAAGCCGTAAACACATCGGCCAATGTTATGAACGGCCCGTCATTCAACATAGTCATCGGATCGTTGACGAGTTTCGCCTATTGTGACGATCGGTTTGGCTTTCTCCACGGAGGTGCTTAACCATGCGAGCTGGAAGCACAATCGCAGTGGTTCTCCCTTTGCACACCTAGCCGAACAAAGCAGAACGTAGGAGGCAAGAACAGGAGCCCGACAACCCAACTATTGACCGAAGACACAATTCGAAACCGATGCATATATGGCGATATCCGAGAATGATTTTGCCGAATCCCTAAAGGTGTCTAGCGTTGCACTGCGAGACTAATGCTGGAAACGCACAAATAGTTTAAAAGTGCCATAGGCTTGAAAAACCAAAAAAAACTTGATAAAAGCGGGCGTCCGAACTAAATCGAGTGTTGGTGCCAAATCGAAAATTGGACTTAGAAAAAGAAAATTGTGTTTCCTGCCGTGCTTTATAATGACACATCCTATCTCAAGACTTCAAGCAGGTCAGCCTACGGCTTTAACCTCCTTATCCCGAAGGCGGAGTGCTTCTCTGAGGCTATTTTAGCAAACTGCACTCGAGAGAAGCAAGGCTATCCGGCTATTGACCACACACTTGCATCGAGAAAGGAGTGATAGAAAAAGACTTATAGCGACCAAGAAGAAAACACTTAATATAAAACGTCTCAAATAAACTTAAGAGCCCCCAAGTGACTTGAGTAAAGAATGGTGTGTGTACGAAGTACTTATATCATATCTATGTTCACCCGAACTTTAAGCGCGTCTTAACCGACCGTCGGCTTCTCCCTCTTGATCAAAAACCGAAAAGTGTTATGTACTCCACATCGAGAATATCGGCGGTGTTTCCGATAACGAGCAATCAGGCCATAAGGCATAATGAGACAAAAGCGCTCGAGGAACTTATGCTATATTAGGAACGAAGTGTAAGAAGCATCTTCGAAGATAATAGTACCCCCACCGATACCTTTCTTCGGTTGCTCATTGCTACTATGAGACTTATGCAATATATTTTTTGTACTCATGAGTTCCGTTGTGTGCCGACCATAATTGAAAACAGTAAGAGCGCTAGCTTTCGGCTTCACCCAGTCTGAGGTCCGGCTCGGGTGACCCGATCGTGACAATCGCAGAGGTGCTCCCTTTACTCCCTAGCCGAACAATCGGGAACGTAGGGGTAAACACATGAGCAAGGCAACCCAGCTTGCAAATCACTTAGGTCAATATGGTGCATATTGTGGCATAATACACGAACAAGGAATGAAGTCGTACAAGTATAATCATATGCAAGAGGAAAAGCTCCAGCAAGGGAGCCCCCAAGTAATCTGGGTATTTGAATTGTCTGTCACAAACAAAGTTTGGACAAGGAAAAAAATTTACAAGAAACTTTTTTCCAAAAAAGTATAATGCTTGGTCGAGCCGAACACAAGTTAAAAATTTAAAACTTTGAGCATGAAGGCAACTTAGCTGGTTAATGTGTTCGGTATTGATGACGCGGTCCGAGCTTTATGCGGACAAGGTTCCATCCCCCAAGCCGGTCCCGAGATGGCGGAGCAAAGAGCTCGGCACTTCGAAGTGGTGACATAGCGTGGTCAATGCAGATCGGCAGCATGATGCCGAAGTCCCCGGCATGGGGTAATGAAGTGTTGACGAAGCCCCCCGTCCAGCCGAGGTGACGCAAAGGATATAGTCCGGCTGGATCATTTTCCTGTACACAAAAAATAGTGCAAACCGGAGATAATAGTAATAATAATAATTAAAAAAATTGTTGCATAATAAATAATTTATGCAAAGTGAGTAATAGAAGAGATATGGCCTGGCGCCGAAGTCAATGTCGATGCAGGGCGTCGGCGTGATCCGGTAAAGGCGTGAAAAAGCCTGAATTCACAGGTTGGTCGGAGTTCCGGATGCGGCGTTCGCCGGACTATGTACGGAAACTGGCCGAACCACCATGCGACTATCGTTAATGCGGCCACCATTTGATAGATCTGTGTACATATGATGGGCAAACCAAAGTAATAATTCCTTGGAAAAAATGAACCCAAACAAGCAAAAAATACTAGGATTAATAGCACCTGGTTTATTGTTGTAGCAATCAAAGAAAGGTGATTCCCAAAATTGGGACTCGATCCGCACACCCATTGCCTGATGGGCGATAAAGCGACGGCGTGGCGATGCTGGCAAAGGTTGGCTCGCCGAGGCAAAGCCCTTGGTCCAGCTAATGTGATGGAGCTGGTCGGCTAGTGACGCCGAAATCTCCGGGGTATAGGTTGATGAAGAGATGGCGAAGCCCCGGTCCAGCCGAGATGTCAAAGCCTCGATGTCAGCCGATGAGTTGAAGTAGGTCGGCGTGATGGACACCGGCTTGAAGAAGCAACAACGCGGCCCTGCCGATGCAGGTCGTGACGTGGTCAATGCCGGCTTGATGAAGCGACCGTGCGGCGATGCCGGTGTGCCCGCTCCGTGTAATCCGTGGGGCGGCGATGTTGGTGATGATTTATCCTTCGCGATGCCGAACTCTTGTTTGGATTGCCGAGATGATGATCCGAAGAAGTTGAGTTCGGCTCAACAAAGCGACGACGTGTCTAGCAGGTCGGCAGCCTTGGAGTAATATTGCCGGACTGGTTTGACACCAGCATGATGGTGAAGATCATGTTCAAAAGATTTTAAAGTTAGTGGGATGTGTTCGGGAACAAAACAAAATACCCCATACAAAACTTCCTTCAAAAAGGATGTCCGAAATCCCGTTCATAAAAAAGATGAGTTCGGGTCGGATTCGTTCTCGCGCAGAAAACAGATCCGGAAAGTGATGCACTAATCGGAAGGTTCCCGGAGTTTGGACGGTCAGATCGAGCTGAAATTTTGAGAGGTGGTAGATATAGGAATTCCGCAGCCGATCAACGGCTGGATCTTCCAAAGGACGTCCAAGCTAGAAGCTGGGCACCATGCCCTAAACTCATCCAGATTCACGTCCAGATTTGACAGGGCTCCGTATATCGCGGATTGCCAGAGATTCCTCCATCAGAACTCGGCGAAATTTTCTAGGGTTGTTGTAGACTCAATTTCGCACAATTCCACCAAAGCAATCGTTAAAACGACGCTTGAGGAGGCGGTGGCGGCGGATACAGGTTCGCTGTCCAGAAAAACAGCGCGGTTGCCCGAGGGCAATGTTGACGTTGAGCCCCCGGGCTCCCTGGATGATTCCTCCACGATCTCGATAGAGATCAGAGTTGATGTTGATGAAGGCCCTCATCCGAACATGACGATTGGAGGTAGGGCGTAGTCCTTGGTCTAGCCAAGGTGACCAGACGAGCTGGTAACGAAGATGCCGAAGTCGCAGTTGATCTGCAGGCGAGCCATCAACCTTTTGCCGAACACAAAGTGGAACTCTCAATGAAAGCACCAATGTCGGTGTAAAAACCGGCAGATCTCAGGTAGGGGGTCCCGATCTGTGTGTCTTAGGCTGATGGTAACGGGAAGCATGGGACACGGATATTTACCCAGGTCCGGGACCTCTCGATGGAGGTAAAACCCTACTTCCTGCTTGATTAATATTGAAGATATGGGTAGTACAAGAGTAGATCTACCACGAGATCGTAGAGGCTAAACCCTAGAAGCTAGCCTATGATGGTATGATTGTAGTTGTCCTCGCTATCGACCAGCCTGGCCTCGGTTTATATAATGCACCAGAGGCCTAGGATAACAAGAGTCCTAGCCTAATACGCCGGTGGGGAGGAATCCTTGTCTTGACCACCAAGTCTTGGGGAATCTTCCTTGTATGCGGCAACTGTCCGGACTGGCCCATGAGTATACGGCCATGGGGGTCCTCGGCCCAATCCAACTGATCGGGAGATGACGTGGTGAGTACCCCCTAGTCCAGGACACCATCAGCGACCTTGCCAGTTCGCTCGACCTCACCGTCGTGGCCCACATCGAGCTGGAAGAGTCGCTGGCAGATATGGGCATGCCCCATCACTATGAAATTGTGGTCGAGGCCGGGGCGAAGCCGCATGATATCAGCGGGGTTCATGAAGAGCCAGGCTGGCCTCCCCTTGTTGTGCAATGGAGCGATTCGGCGGCAGATGAAGTCCGCCCCGATCATCTCAAGGGTGAGTCCGGCCTCGGTGAGCCGAAGGATCCTGGTGGTAGTGACCGAGAGCTTCTCGTCGTCGGCATCGACGTTGCTCCAATCGGCTCTGTGGACCGGCGGCGCCCGACGAACTTCGCAGAAGCCGGCGGGTCCTCTTCGATCCATCACCATCGGCCCCGCCATTCTTCCCACCTCTCCTTCATGGCGCCATCCGGGTACGCTCCCTTGGACCTTGGGATCCAGGTGATGCAACCAGAAATGGCCCCTCCCGTTTGGATCCGAGGGAAGAAGTAATGGCGGAAAAGCACCGTGTTGGGGTGCACCCCGACGAAACCTTCGCAGAGGTGCGCGAAAAGGGCCATGCACGCCACAACATTTGGGGTAAAATCCAAAAGGTGAAAGCCAAAAGTGTGCATGATGTCACTTAAGAAATCAGAGAAGGGAGGACAATGCCCGCAGGAGAAATAGTCGACAAAGAAAGGGTACCGATTCGGGGCAGCCTCGGTGCAGTTGGCGGGGATGACGCGCGTGGCTGGGTGCCCTGTCTTCTCTCCCCCCGTCTTCACCCCCCACAGGGGCCTGAAGGCGTCCCAGAGCTCGAACACATCAACTGTCGAGGGGAAGAAGGCGGACTGCGTCGGCTGCACCGCCAGTGCACTCTCCGACGGCTCCGTCGCTCCGGCATCCTTGGCCACTCCCTTGCCCTTGGTGGATTTGGGCGTGATGACCCACAAGTATAAGGGATCTATCGTAGTCCTTTCGATAAGTAAGAGTGTCGAACCCAACGAGGAGCAGAAGGAAATGATAAGCGGTTTTCAGCAAGGTATTCTCTGCAAGTTTTGAAATAAGTGGTAACAAATAGTTTTGTGATAAGATAAATTGTAACGAGCAACAAGTAACAAGAGTAAATAAAGTGCAGCAAGGTGGCCCAATCCTTTTTGTAGCAAGGGACAAGCCGGAACAAACTCTTATAATAGGAAAAGCGCTCCCGAGGACACATGGGAATATCGTCAAGCCAGTTTTCATCACGTTCATATGATTCGCGTTCGGTACTTTGATAATTTGATATGTGGGTGGACCGGTGCTTGGGTGCTGTTCTTACTTGAACAAACATACCACTTATGATTAACCTCTATTGCAAGCATCCATAACTACAACAAAAGTATTAAGGTAAACCTAACCATAGCATGAAACATATGGATCCAAATCAGCCCTTACGAAGCAACACATAAACTAGGGTTTAAGCACATCACTCTAGCAACCCATCATCTACTTATTACTTGCCAATGCCTTCCTCTAGGCCCAAATAATGGTGAAGTGTTATGTAGTCGACGTTCACATAACACCACTAGAGGCTAGACAACATACATCTCATCAAAATATCGAGCGAATACCAAATTCACATGACTACTAATAGCAAGACTTCTCCCTTGTCCTCGGGAACAAAGCGTAACTACTCACAAAGCATATTCATGTTCATAATCAGAGGGTAATAATATGCATAAAGGATCTGAACATATGATCTTCCACCAAATAAACCAACTAGCATCAACTACAAGGAGTGATCAACACTACTAGCAACCTACTAGCACCAATCCGGACTTGGAGACAAGAATTGGATACAAGAGATGAACTAGGGTTTTGAGAGGAGATGGTGCTGGTGAAGATGTTGATGGAGATTGCCCTCTCCCGATGAGAGGGGCGTTGGTGATGATGATGGCGAAGATTTCCCCTCCGAGGGAAGTGTCCCAATGAACAGCTCTCACGGAGCCCTAGATTGGTTCGCCTCGTGGCGGTGAGTCTCGTCGAAAGGTTGCTTCTGATTTTTTCTCATCGAAAGACTTCATATAGGAGAAGATGGGCGTCGGAGAGCCACCAAGGGGCCCACGAGGTGGGGGCGCGCTGAGGCGCCCCACCCTCGTGAGCGTGGTGTGGGCCCCTGGCCTTCATCTTTGGCGATGATTTTTCTTTATTTATTTTAAGATATTCAGTGGAGTTTCAGGACTTTTGGAGTTGTGAGAATAGGTCTCAATATTTGCTCCTTTTCCATTGAAATTCCATTGCCGGCATTCTCCTCTTCATGTAAACCTTGTAAAATAAGAGAATAGCCATAAGTATTGTGACATAATGTGAAATAACAGCCCATAATGCGATAAATATCGATATAAAAGCATGATGCAAAATGGACGTATCAACTCCCCCAAGCTTAAACCTCGCTTGTCTTCAAGCGAAAAGCCGATAACAATAAATATGTCCTCATGTTTAGAGGTAGAGGCGTCGATAAAAATAAAATACGGACATGAAGGCATCATGATTATTCTCATAACAGCAAATTATATAGATTTTGTCATATGATTACTTATGTTCAAGTGATGATCTTTTCACAATGCAGAAGTATGAATCAGAAACCTTATTGAGCACCAACAAATTATAACCTCAGTCATTGAAGCAATTGCAATTTATCATAACTTCGGAAAGAGTCTATGTCAGAGCTTAAAAGCAAGTCCACACACTCAACTATCACTTAGTCCTTCATAATTGCTAACACTCACGCAATACTTGTGGTTACGGAGTTTTAATCGGACCTGAGAGAAAGATAGGGGCTTATAGTCTTGCCCCACAACCTTTTACCTCAAGGGTAATGTCAACAATAATAATTCATGCTCCCTACATCCAATTATATATATATATATATATATATATATATATATATATATATATATATATATATATATATATATATATATCATGTTCTTTCCAACATGCTGGGCTTGTCAAAGGATAAAATGAAAAAGGGAAAGGTGATGATCACCCTGACTCTTGAATAAGGTAGAGGATAATAATAAAAGATAGGCCCTTCGCAGAGGGAAGCAGAGGTTGCCATGCGCTTTTATGGTTCGATGCACAAAATCTCAATGCGAAAGAACGTCACTTTATATTGCCCCTTGTGATGTGAACCTTTATTATGCAGTCCGTCGCTTTTATTACTTCCACATCACAAGATCGTATAAAGCTTATTTCTCCCACACCAATCAATCATACATGTTTAGAGAAATTTTTATTGCTTTGCACCGATGACAACTTACTTGAAGGATCTTACTCAATCCATAGGTAGATATGGTGGACTCTCATGGCTAAACTGGTTTAAGGGTATTTGGAAGCACAAGTAGTATCTCTACTTGGTGCTGAGAATTTGGCTAGCATGAGGGGGAAAGGCAAGCTCAACATGTTAGAGGATCCATGACAACATACTTTATCTTAGATATAAGAAAACATAAATCATCACGTTGTCTTCCTTGTCCAACATCAACTCTTTAGCATGTTATATTTTAATGAGTGCTCCCAATCATAAAAAGATGTCAATGATAATATATCTATATGTGAAACCTCTCTTTCCTTATTGCTTCCTATTAATTGCAATGATGACCAAAGCTATATTTGTCAACTCCCAACAACTTTTAATCATCATACTCTTTCTATGTGAAGTCATTACTCTCAATAAGATCAATATGCACTCTTTGTTTCTTTTTATTCTTTTTCTTCTTTTTATTCTTTACCCAAGATCATGGCAAAATAATCAAGCCCTTGACTCAACACTAATCTTTATTATATAGCTCACGGACTTGATTACATAGAGGGATCATAAAGCAAAACTCAAAACTAGATCATGCCATAAACTTTATTCTACTAGATCAAGATACTACTAAAAGGATCGAACTAAGAAAAACGGTAAAGATAGGAGTTGTGATGGTGATACGATACCGGGGCACCTCCCCCAAGCTTGGCAGTTGCCAAGGGGAGTGCCCATACCCATGTGGTTATGTCTCCTTTGCTGGTGAAGAAGGTGGGGGTGATGGATAGTCGCACATCGAGCGTAAGAGGTCCTCCAGCTTGCGGATAATGCCCTTGAGTGCAACAATATGCTCCTTCAACAAAATATTTTCACGCGTGAGATACTTGTTCTGTATACGAGCTAACTCAATCATCTTGAAAGCTTCAATCTCAGTTGGGGTAAGAAGATTATGATCAAGTTGAAGGATGTCTTCTGCTGCCGAAGCTTGATCCTCCGTGGCCTTCTTGATCCCTTCATCCTTATTGATCTCCATGGGTTCTTCCCTCTTCAGCTCTATCTTCATTAGCCAAGCATCGTTGTCACCATTGTCGGAGGAGGGGGAAGACATGATGCCTGGCCTTGACAACCCTGACAGAAAACAACTCGAATCAAGAACAGAAGATAATTGCGTGATACGAGAGTCAAAACCTTCGGGAGAATATATAATGAATTTTTACCGACCAAAATACGTATCGTGCAAGAAAACGGAGTCCGGAGGGCACACGAGGTGCTCACGAGGTAGGGGGGCGCCCACCACCCTCGTGGGACCCTAGTGTCCTTCCCGGATTGCTACTTATTTTTCTATTTTTCTAAATATTCCAAAACGGAGAAATATTGCCTTAAAAATTGTTTTGGAGTCGGTTTACTTACCGTACCACATACTTATTCCTTTTCGAGTCCAAGCAGTCCGAAAGTGTCCCTTATGTATTCCTCCGGGGTTACGGTTTCAATAATATTGGTTTCAACATTTATGGGATTACCTGAGATATAATGTTTGATTCTTTGACCGTTTATCACCTTCAAATTTGTGCCTTCGAAGTTGTTGATTTTTATGGCACCGGAACGGTAGACCTCCTCGATAACGTAGGGACCTTCCCATTTAGAGAGAAGTTTTCCTGCAAAGAATCTTAAACGAGAGTTGTATAGCAATACATAATCACCTACATTAAACTCACCCTTTTGTATCCTTTTATCATGCCATCTTTTAACTTTTTCTTTAAACAACTTGGCATTTTCATAAGCTTGGGTTCTCCATTCATCAAGTGAGCTAATATCAAATAACCTCTTCTCACCGGCAAGTTTGAAATCATAGTTGAGCTCTTTTATATCCCAATATGCCTTATGTTCTAGTTCGAGAGGTAAGTGACATGCTTTTCCATAAAACATTTTATACGGAGACATACCCATAGTATATGCAGTTCTATAGGCCCATAATGCATCATCAAGTTTCTTGGACCAATTCTTTCTAGACCTATTAACCGTCTTTTGCAAAATTAATTTGAGCTCTCTATTGCTCAATTCTACTTGACCACTAGACTGCGGGTGATAAGGAGATGCAATTCTATGATTAACATCATACTTAGCAAGCATTTTACGGAAGGCACCATGAATAAAGTGTGAACCACCATCAGTCATTAAATATCTAGGGACTCCAAACCTCAGAAAAATAACTTAAGCATTTTAATAGAAGTGTTATGATCAACACTACTAGTTGGAATAGGTTCTACCCACTTAGTAACGTAATCAACAACAACCAAAATATGTGTATATCCATTAGAGGCAGGAAAAGGTCCCATATAATCAAATCCCCAAACATCAAATGGTTCAATAACAAGTGAATAATTCATAGGCATTTCTTGACGTCTACTAATATTACCAATTCTTTGACATTCATAGCAAGACAAAACAAACTTACGGGCATCCTTGAAGAGAGTGGGCCAATAAAAACCGGATTGCAATACCTTATGTGCAGTTCTATCTCCAACGTGGTGTCCTCCATAAGCTTCGGAGTGACACTTGCGTAGAATTTGTTCCTGTTCATGCTCAGGTACACAATGTCTAATAACACCATCTACTCCTTTATAAAGATGTGGGTCATCCCAAAAGTAATGTCGCAAATCTTAGAAAAACTTTTTCTTTTGTTGGTATGTGAAGCTAGGTGGTATAAATTTAGCAACAATATAATTAGCATAATCAGCATACCATGGAGTGCTACGAGAAGTGCTTATGACATTTAATTGTTCATCAGGAAACCTATCATCAATAGGTAGTGGGTCATCAAGAACATTCTCTAACCTAGATAAGTTATCTACAACGGGGTTCTCAGCTCCTTTTCTATCAACAATATGCAAATCAAATTCTTGCAGCAAGAGAACCCATCTAATAAGTCTAGGTTTTGCATCTTTCTTTTCCATAAGATATTTAATAGCAATATGATCAGTGTGAATAGTTACTTTAGAATCAACAATATAGGGTCTGAATTTATCACAAGCAAATACAACTGCTAAAAGTTCCTTTTCGGTAGTAGCATAATTTGTTTGAGCATTGTCTAGAGTCTTACTAGCATAATGGATAACATTTAACTTGTCAACTCTTTGCCCTAGAACAGCACCTACAGCATAATCACTAGCATCACACATAATTTCAAAGGTAAATTCAATCGGTGGCTGAACAACAAGTGCGAGAGACTAATGCTTTCTTAAGTATTTCAAATTCTTCTACACAATCATCATCAAAGACAAATGGTACATCTTTTTGTAATAAATTAGTCAGAGGCCGAGAATTTTTTGAGAAGTCCTTAATGAACCTCCTATAAAATCCGGCGTGACCAAGGAAACTTCTTATACCTTTGATGTCCTTGGGACATGGCATCTTTTCAATAGCATCAACCTTGGCTTTATCAACTTCAATACCTCTTTCAGAAACTTTGTGCCCCAAGACTATACCTTCATTAACCATAAAGTGGCACTTTTCCCAATTCAAGACAAGATTAGTTTATTCACATCTCTGCAAAACTCGATCAAGATTGCTCAAGCAATCATCAAAAGAGGAACCATAGACGGAAAAATCGTCCATGAAAACCTCACAATTTTTTTCACAAAAATCAGAGAATATAGCCATCATGCATCTTTGAAAGGTAGCAGGTGCATTACATAAACCAAAAGGCATACATCTATAAGCAAAAGTAACAAAAGGGCAAGTAAAAGTAGTCTTTGATTGATCTTTAGCCAACACAGGTATTTGAGAGAAACCAGAATAACCATCTAGAAAGCAATAATGTGTATGTTTGCATAATCTTTCTAGCATTTGATCAATAAAAGGTAAGGGTAATGATCTTTCTTAGTAGCTTTATTTAATTTGCGAAATCAATTACCATCCTATAACATGTGATAATTCTTTTATGGATCAATTCATCTTTATCATTAGGGACAACGATAATACCTCCATTCTTAGGGACACAATGGACAGGACTTACCCACTGACTATCAGCAACGGGATAAATTATACCTGCCTCCAGAAGCTTGAGTATTTATTTTCTTACCACTTCTTTCATTTTAGGGTTCAAACGTCGTTGAGGATCATGAACTGGTTTGGCATCCGCTTCCAAATTTATTTTATGTTGACATAGAGTGGGACTAATGCCCTTAAGATCATCAAGAGTATATCCAATAGCAGCACGATGCTTCTTCAGAGTTTTAATAATCTTTCTTCTTCATACTCTGAAAGGTTAGCACTAATAATAATAGGATATATTTTCTTTTCATCAAGACAAGCATATTTAAGATTATCAGGCAACGGTTTAAGCTCAAACACGGGATCACTCTTGGGTGGAGGAGGATCCCCTAGGATTTCAACAGGCAAATTGTGTTACAGAATAGGTTCCTGTTTAAATAATACTTCATCTATTTCCCTTCTTTCATTCATAAACATATCATTTTCATGGTCTAGCAAATAGTGTTCTAAAGGATCACTAGGAGGTACGACAATAGAAGCAAGACCGATAATTTCATCCTTACCAGGCAATTCTTCCTCACGATGTTGTTTACTAAATTTAGAGAAATTAAGCTCATGAATCATATCATCCAAGCCAATAGTAACAACATTCTTTTCGCAATCTATCTTAGCATTAACAGTGTTCAAGAAGGGTCTACCAAATATAATGGGACAAAAGCTATCTTGTGGAGAACTGAGAACAAGAAAATCAGCCGGGATATTTAGTTTCCCACACCAAGACTTCAACATCTCTAACAATTCCCACTGGTGAAATAGTATCTCTATTGGCAAGTTTAATTGTGACATCAATTTCTTCTAACTCAGCTGGTGCAATTTCATGCTTGATTTCTTTATATAAATCATAAGGTATAACACTAGCACTAGCACCCATATCACATAAGCCATGATAACAATGATCTCCTATTTTAACAGAAATAACAGGCACGCCTAGCACATGTCTATGTTTATCTTTAGCACACGGTTTAGCAATTCTAGCAGTTTCACCGCAGAACTGAATAACATGCCCATCGATATTATCAGACAAGAGATATTTAACAATAGCAATATTAGGTTCTACTTTGACTTTCTCAAGATGTGTATAAGTTCTAATATTGCTTTTACGAACCACAGTTGAAGCTTTAGCATGATCCTTTATTCTAACAGGGAAGGGTGGTTTCTCAACATAAGAAGTGGGAACAATAGGATCATTATAAGTGACAGTCTTTTCTTCAACTTTAATAGGTGCAACTACTTTTACTTCTATGGGAGGATGATATTTAAACTATTTCTCCTTGGGGAGATCAACATAAGTAGCAAAAGATCCACAGAAAGAAGCTACTATCTTAGAGTCAAGTCCATATTTAGTGCTAAACTTACGGAAAATATCGGTATCCATAAAAGATTTAACACAATCAAACTTAGGTGTCATACCTGACTCCTTACCTTCGTCGAGTCGCAATCTTCAGAGTTGCATTTAATTCTACCCAATAAATTCCATCTGAATTCAATAGTCTTCATCATAAAAGAGCCATCACAAGAAGTATCGAGCATGGTGCGGTTGTTTTCAGAAAGCCGAGCATAAAAATTCTGAAGAACTGTCACTCTTGAGAGCTCATGATTGGGGCATGAATATAACATTGATTTAAGCCTCCCCCAAGCTTGAGCCTCCTTCACGAGGCCAAAAATTATATATATAATTGCGATCACGATGAACAAGATGCATAGGGTAATATTTTTGATGAAATTCCAATTTCAATCTTTTATAGTTCAATGATCTCGTATCATCACATAGCCTATACCATGTCAATGCGTCTCCCTTCAAATATAAAGGGAAGACCTTCTTCTTAACAACATCATCGGGTATACCTGCAAGCTTAAATAGTCCACAAACTTCATCCACATAGAGTAGATGTTCATCAGGATGCTTTGTTCCATCTCCTGTAAAAGTATTAGCTAGCAGTTTTTCCATCATACCCGAAGGAATTTCAAAAGGAGTTTCATTTTCAATAGGTTCAGTATGTTGAGGAGCAACTCTTTGCTCTACTGGATGGGGTGAAGATACCCCGAACAAGCCCCTCAGAGAATTACTTTCCATAGTAACAAGTGACAGTAAATTTCAGCACACTATATAAAATTTTCCTTACCAAATTCCACCTACCAAAGGTGCTTGTGACGCCCCGATTCAATCGTACACTAATCATGCACGCAAATGTGTACGATCAAGATCAGGGACTCACGGGAAGATATCACAACACAACTCTAAAACATAAATAAGTCATACAAGCATCATAATACAAGCCAGGGGCCTCGAGGGCTCGAATACAGGTGCTCGATCATAGACGAGTCAGCGGAAGCAACAATATCTGAGTACGAGACATAAGTTAAACAAGTTTGCCTTAAGAAGGCTAGCACAAACTGGGATACAGATCGAAGAGGCGCGGGCCTCCTACAGGATCCTCGTAACTACTCACGGTCGTCGTCGCCGGGCTGCTGCGTAGTAGTAGGCGCCCCGGTGTAGTAGTCGTCATCGACGGTGGCGTCGCTCCTGGGCTCCATCGTCCAGTCGCAGCAATCGAGTAGAGATAGGGGAAAAGGGGAACAAGGCAACCGTGAGTACTCATCCAAAGTACTGCAAGCAAGGAGCTACACTACATATGCATGGATATATGTGTAAAGGGCCATATCAGTGGACTGAACTGCAGAATGCCAGAATAAGAGGGGGATAGCTAATCCTGTCGAAGACTACGCTTCTAGCAGCCTCCATCTTGCAACATGTAGAAGGGAGTAGACTGAAGTCCTCCAAGTAGCATCGTATAGCATAATCCTACCCGGCGATCCCCTCCTCGTAACCCTGAGAGAGAGCGACCATCGGGTTGTATCTGGCACTTGGAAGGGTGTGTTTTATTAAGTATCCGGTTCTAGTTGTCATAAGGTCAAGGTACAACTCCAAGTCGTCCTGTTACCGAAGATCACGACTATTCGAATAGATTAACTTCCCTGCAGGTGTGCACCACATAACCCAACACGCTTGATCCCATTTGGCCGGACACACTTTTCTGGGTCATGCCCGGTCGCGGAAGATCAACACGTCGCAGCCCCACCTAGGCACAACAGAGAGGCCAGCACGCCGGTCTAAACCTAAGCGCACAGGGTGCAGGCCCATCGCCCAATGCACACTGCATGTTGCGAGGGCGGCCAAAGCGTAACTAGCCCCTTAATACAAGAGCAGGCTTACGTTCCAATCCGTGGCGCCGCTCGATCATTGGCGTCACGAAGTGCTTTACCGATACCACGACGCCGGGATACCCATAACTACTCCCACGTAGATGGTTAGTGCGTATAGACCAAATGGCGGACTCGGATCAAATACCGGATCTCGTTAAGCGTGTTAAGTATCCATGAACGCCGACCGGGGCCAGGCCCACCTCTCACCAGGTAGTCTCAACCTGCCTGTCGCTCCGCCTCAAAGATCCACTCGCGGGTGCCCCACAAGCCGACCGACTTTAGTCACCACATGTATCATGTATAAATATATAGTATATACCCGTGATCACCTCCCCGAGTGATCATGGCCCGATAGTATAGCACAGCAGACGGACAAGAATGTAGGGCCACAGATGGAAATACTAGCATCCTATACTAAGCATGTAGGATTGCGTAAAGGTAACAACAAGAGTAGCAAGGACAGGCTATGCATCGGGATAGGTATAACGAAAGCGATAACATGCTACACTACTCTAATGCAAGCAGTATAGAGTAGAATAGGCGATATCTGGTGATCAAGGGGGGGGGGGCTTGCCTGGTTGCTCTGGCAAGAGAGAGGGGTCGTCAACTCCGTAGTCGTACTGGGTAGCAGCGGCGTCGGTCTCGGTTTCTAGCGGAAGAAGAGGGGGAAGAAACAATGAATACAATGCAAACAAGTGCATAACAGGACAATAAGCAGAGCTAGACGTGTTCTAACGCGGTATGAGGTGATACCGGTGAAGGGGGGAAACATCCGGGAAAGTATCCCCGGTGTTCCGCGTTTTCGGACAGATGAATCGGAGGGGGAAAGTTGCGTGTTTTCTATGCTAGGGATGCGTGGAAGACGAACAGGTTGCGTATCCGGAATCGTCTCGTCGTTCTGAGCAACTTTCATGTTGAAAATAATTTAATCCGAGTTACGGATTAAAAGATATGATTTTCTAAAGATTTTATTAATTTCTGAGATTTAATTAATTATTTAAATTAATTCGAAAATGGATTTATGACATCAAGTATGATGTCATGCTGATGTCGACAATCAACAGGTTGACTAGTTAACTTTGACGTGTGGGTCCCAAATTGTCATTGACTGTTTAGTTAATTAGGACTTAGCTAATCTAATTCTGTTTAATTAACTAACTAGTTAATTAGATTAATTTAAACATGATTAATTAACTTAATTAATTCACTAATTAATTAACTAATTAATTATTAATTTTATTAATTCATTTTTATTTTATAAAACGTTCTGGGGCGGGGCCCCCTTGTCATAGGCCCTAGGGGCCTTATCGAATCTTGGCGTTAGGCGCGAGCACACCCGAACAGGCGATGCCCGAGAGGGCACTGGCGCGCCTGACGACGACGCATGGCCGGGCGGCGGTCATGAGCGACTTGCCCGGGCGAGGCCAGCAGTGCGGCGGCGGCGGTCTGCGATGGCGGACGCGGCCACGGCGGCCTTGTGCAAGGGCGCGTAGTAGGGCCGTGGAGAGCGGCGGTGCTCGGCGGGAGTGGCGGTGGTGAGCACTGGCGGCCATGAGAGGAGCAACAATGGGGTCGGTGTGGCAAGGCCACGGCGGGCTCATGTCATGGGCGAGGGAGAGAGAGGAGGGGCGCGTGCTCACATCGAGGAGTAGGGTAATGGCAGCGGGGGTCGAGGGGGGTGACGGGGACGACTTTGGCGGAGAGGAGGCAGGCCGGCGGGGCAGCTCCGGCGAGGCGGTGATGGACGGCGACGAATCCGAGGCGACGCGGGGCGGGGAAGACGATGTCGAGCAGAGGCGGCGTTCGACGAGCGGCGAGGTGGCCCGGCGAGTCGGGGTGATGGACGACGGCGCAAGGGCGTCGAAGCGGCAGCGTCAGAGGAGGACGGGAGCTTGATGGCGGTCTGGCAAGGGCAGAGGCGGGAGAGACGGGCGAGCGTCAGGTGGGAGCAATGGCGCCCGGCGTTAGGTGGTTCGGGGACGGCGGGGGAGGCAGGCGTCGGTGGCGAGGTGCGGTCGGGTGAGCCCGATCCAGATCGAAGGTGGGGAGAGCGAGAGGGGGAGGGGGAGTGGGGTTACGGGTTAGGTTTTCCCCCCCTTCTCGTGGGGATAAACTAGGGGCGATTCGGCCGGCTGGGCCAAGTGGGCCGGCCTGGCCGGTGAGCTGGGCCGTCTGGCCCAGATTGGCGAGGCCTTTTTCTTTTTAGTTTTGTTTTGTCTTTTGCTTTTGTATTTTCTTTTCTTTTATTTCTTTTCCTATTCTGTTTTATTTAATTTAGAACATTTAGGTATTTTATAAAAATGGGTTTGTTGCACCATAATTAACTTTGTAATATTTAGTACAATCCAAACATTTTTGTTTTAATTTTTGAAAACTTTTATTGTTATCATTAATTTGGATTTTGAAATTTGGACCGGTTTTGTCCTAACGATAGATTAGCAGCAGTAACCGCGGTGACGTGACACCATTAGCGTGGGATCACTGTAGCTTAATTATCCGGGCGTCACAGTGCTACACTCCCCGGCAACGGTGCCAGAAAAGAGTCTTGATGACCCACAAGTATAGGGGATCTATCGTAGTCCTTTCGATAAGTAAGAGTGTCGAACCCAACGAGGAGCAGAAGGAAATGATAAGCGGTTTTCAGCAAGTTATTCTCTGCAAATACTGAAATAAGTGGTAACAAATAGTTTTGTGATAAGATAAATTGTAACGAGCAACAAGTAACAAGAGTAAATAAAGTGCAGCAAGGTGGCCCAATCCTTTTGTAGCAAAGGACAAGCCGGAACAAACTCTTATAAAAGGAAAAGCGCTCCCGAGGACACATGGGAATATCGTCAAGCCAGTTTTCATCACGTTCATATGATTCGCGTTCGGTACTTTGATAATTTGATATGTGGGTGGACCGGTGCTTGGGTGCTGTTCTTACTTGAACAAACATCCCACTTATGATTAACCTCTATTGCAAGCATCCGCAACTACAACAAAAGTATTAAGGTAAGCCTAACCATAGCATGAAACATATGGATCCAAATCAGCCCCTTACGAAGCAACACATAAACTAGGGTTTAAGCTTCTGTCACTCTAGCAACCCATCATCTACTTATTACTTGCCAATGCCTTCCTCTAGGCCCAAATAATGGTGAAGTGTTATGTAGTCGACGTTCACATAACACCACTAGAGGCTAGACAACATACATCTCATCAAAATATCGAACGAATACCAAATTCACATGACTACTAATAGCAAGACTTCTCCCTTGTCCCCAGGAACAAACGTAACTACTCACAAAGCATATTCATGTTCATAATCAGAGGGGTAATAATATGCATAAAGGATATGAACATATGATCTTCCACCAAATATACCAACTAGCATCAACTACAAGGAGTGATCAACACTACTAGCAACCTACTAGCACCAATCCCAGACTTGGAGACAAGAATTGGATACAAGAGATGAACTAGGGTTTTGAGAGGAGATGGTGCTGGTGAAGATGTTGATGGAGATTGCCCTCTCCCGATGAGAGGAGCGTTGGTGATGATGATGACGAAGACTTCCCTCCCGGAGGGAAGTGTCCCCGGCGAGAACAGCCTCTGCGGAGCCCTAGATTGGTTCCGCAAGGTTCCGCCTCGTGGCGAGTCTCGCCCCAAAGGTTGCTTCTAATTTTTTTCTCATCGAAAGACTTCATATAGGAGAAGATGGGCGTCGGAGAGCCACCAGGGGGCCCACGAGGTAGGGGGCGTGCCCCCACCCTCGTGAGCAGGGTGTGGGCCCCCTGGCCTTCATCTTTGGTGACGATTTTTCTTTATTTATTTTAAGATATTTCGTGGAGTTTCAGGACTTTTGGAGTTGCCCAGAATAGGACTCCAATATTTTCTCCATTTCCAGCCCAGAATTCCAGCTGCCGGCATTCTCCCTCTTCATGTAAACCTTGTAAAATAAGAGAGAATAGCCTTAAGTATTGTGACATAATGTGAAATAACGGCCCATAATGCGATAAATATCGATATAAAAGCATGATGCAAAATGGACGTATCAGGGCGCCATGGCGGCTGGGGGAGGGGGGCAAGAAACAGAAGGCGGTGGGAACGCGACGGCGGCAAGCAAGAATGAAGCTTAGGGAGGAAGGAGAAGGGGGCGACGGCTCTGAGATTGGAAGAAGGCGTAGAAGGGGTAAAGTGAGCAACGCGCCCACGGTTATTCCTTTTTACGGGGAAGGCGCGGGCCGCCTCCTTTCCCATTAACCATGATGTGACGCATGCGTGCGGAAACCTCCCCATGCATGCCGCCCACGTCACGTGCACCCCTTCACGTCGCGCATTCAACGCGGGCCATGGGAAGCGCAGCGCGGGAAAAGTTTTACCGCGGTAAAAACCGCCCTGCCTGCCCGCACACTGTTTTGGGCCTGGCCCAACAACTTGTCACGCGTATGTGTGGCCCAGGCCCGGGGGCTCCTGTCGGTGTACAAAAAGGGGGTGCACCTTTGGACCCCTTTACATGTGCACGGGCAGTCGGAGCCGCGCCCGCGGCCACACCAAGCAGAATAGGGAGGTGAACCAAGGTAAAACCGAAGCCCAAGACAACCAAGGCAACGCCAAGGCCAAGAACACAAAGAAGCAGAGAGGCGAAGCAGGTTCCCCCGGCAAGATCCTTGCCGGGGGCAGTCTCAGCGGCCCCGGCAAGACCCTTGCCGGGGCGGCTCGCCCACACCAGCGGAGTGAGCCACCCTCGAGCCCACGGGTTCCAACTCAACCAACCACGTTGGAACTAGGGCTCGGGAGGCACCTCCACGGGACGGGCCTCGCTCCTGCCCTCGATAAAGCTAGGGGACACCTCAGTGGCGCATTAAATGCGTCTTGTCCTGTAATAGGGTGATAAGCTTGTAGTACTGTACGCCTTTCCACCTCCTGTGTGCCACTGTGGCAGCCCCTTTCGACTATAAAAGGAGGCCCATGGCGTACTGGAGAGGGATTCGGCTCTTTGGAACCACACAACCACCATAGCTAGTTCGAGAGCTTAAGAACTCTCTGAAATACATCCACCAAAGCAGGACTATGGTTTTACGCATCCTCGCGGTCCGAACCTGGGTAAACAATCCTTGTGCTGATTACTAATCCTGCTCTTCTCACAACCCTGCGACCCGACAACCATAGTAGGGATTCTTGTGATCCCATAGGTGCCGTTCCACACCGACACAGACTTCGTTCACCAGCGATCCACAATGACTCTTGGATGCTCAGAACGCTACGGCTAACCGGTTGGAGGATTCACAATCCTCAAGTGTAACAAGTCTTGAGTCCGCGACGAGAAAGACTTGATGATGCCTAACACTCTTTGGCTCTGGGTGTTTGGGCTTTTTCCTCGCAAGGATTTCTCTCTCTCAAAAGCTTCGGAGGTGGGTTGCTCTCAAACGACAAAAGTCGTGCACTAACTATGAGCAGCCACCAATTTATTGTGTAGGGGGTGGGCTATTTATAGCCATTAGGCAACCCGACCTGATTTGTCCGAAATGACCCTGGGTCACTAAGGAACTGATACGTGTCCCAACGGTCAGATTTCAAACACACGCGGCAGCTTGACTTGGGCTACAAGTAAAGTTGACTCATCCAGCTCTGGATAAGATTTGCTCTCATTGTCTTCGCTCGAAGACATAGGATTTGGTTGAGCATCACTTCAGTCAATCTGACTTTGTTCACTTGGACCCCACTTAACAGTACGGTGGTTCCTATGACTCAACAAAGAATAAAATGAAACTACGAAACAACTATGTCTTCGCGCTCCAAAGTTTTCATGCGATGTCTTCTCATGTCATAGTCTTCAATGTGAATATCTTCACATACCACCAATGTCTTCAATGTCTTCACACATTTTTAGGTGTCTTCTCTGGTAGGTAAACCGAATCAATGAGGGACTACTACCTATGTTATCCTGCAATTCTCACAAACACATTATTCCCTCAACTAGGTTTGACGTCAATACTCCAAAACCAACTAGGGGTGGCACTAGATGCACTTAAATGGCCGACCGCCCATCCTTCACGGTCTTCATGAAAACTTCTAGATAAATCATCGTGTTGTGGTAGAAATACTTTAACCTTTGCATGCCCACCAATCATGTAGTTTGAGAGGTAATCTTGAGTAAACTGCTTTGGCAACCACTGCAAAGGAAAAAGATTCTGACATTGTCATCTAACACAACTCATTATGGGCAGTAAAAAGAAGGCTGCAGAGTTCTTACTTACCATCCAGCAGTTCGCTGTTATCTTGGATAAAGTGTAAACAAATAATTTAATTGCCATCTTTGGACCCATTTTACTAACAATCTTTATCAGCTTCCTCACTTGATGCTGGTTCATCAATATCTCATTGCCCCATACGCAGAAAGGGTCGAAGCGCGGATCTTTACCAATGACATATGTACCTAAAAGCACCAAGTTAATATTAGAAGCTAAACAACAATTGCACAATGATGTATACAACACTCTTTTATAATATGCCTATATACATTCGTATGTGGTAGTCCATTTGAAATCTCTAAAAAGACAAATATTTAGGAACGCAGGGAGTATCTTATAACATCCAATATACTCACATATTAGATGAATTAACATCTTATATTATGGGCCGGAAGGAGTTTAGTGCATTCTTACAAATTATCGGCTGATTAAGTGCTGCTGTATCCATGGGTTACAGTTAGTTTGAGCTAGTTCGGGCTCAAATAGCCCTAAAGTATATATAAACATCAGGGCTAGTTTGAGCTAGTTGCATCTATAACCCACCCAAAAAAACTATCCAACCCAAGAGGTGCTAATTGGAGCTCGTTCTCCTAGTGCATTTATTGTCAATCTAACCCTGCCATCCAAACAACTCTTTGGATGAAGTTAGTTCAGGGTTAGTCATGAGCTAGAAACTAACTCTAACCTCTAGCTAAGTTGAGTATCCAAACAGGGCTGTGTTGTTGTTGTTGTTGTTATTGTTGTTGTTGTTGTTGTTGCTTTTGCTGATGCTCTTCTACGTATATCTAGACATCATTAGAACATTAATGTAACACTCTTCCTTGTTGCTATGTAGCCTAGGATTGCATATTTAGACATTAAGTACAGTGCATGTAGCTATGTAGCCTCAGATATATTACATATGGCCCTAGTTAACCTAACGATAAATGGGTTGCAGATATATTCAGTTAAAAGTCCGATTCACTAATTAGTCCCTTATCAGTCGCCAGCCTATATGGTACCAGCTACCGATATCCTGAATAGTGAGCAGATATAAGCCATGGGATGAAACTAACCTTGATGGAAAACAACAGTCATTCCCAAAATTTTCCTGTGTAGGTACATCGAGAAGCATGTTAAGCACAACAGGCTAAACATCAACCAAAATTATCCATGGCAGACAAAATAATCTCCAAAAGATAGCTTCAGTGTGCAGGTTTAAGCACGCTAGTAAAGCAAAACAAGTGGAAAGGTGTGCTAACTATAACAGGCCTAACATTTAACAACAAGCAAACATAGTCATTCAATTTGGTATTGTGCCGGTCTAAGTACACTGGTTATTGTTAAATAAAAGTGGAAAGGCGTGTTAACTACAAGATGCAGCAACCAAATGTAGTCATTCATAGTGGTATTGTTGAAACTGAATCGATGAAATTGAACTGCACAATTCATACTTGCACATATAGAACATCACGTTGTGAATAACTGGAATAAACAAGGCATACTACGAACAACCAAAGATAGCATTTGAAACTGGACATATGCTAACTACAAACAACCGAACAATCAAAAAACTTTAAAAGAGGCATATGCTAGCTATAACAGGCTTAACAACAAGCAAATATATGCATTCCTATCGGTATGTTTAAAACAAGATTGATGAAATGTACTACACAGTAAATAATTGCACATATATAGCATCACATTGTGAACAACTGAAATAAACAAGGCATACTACAAACAACCAGATATAGCAATTAAAACTGGATATATTCTCACTACACTACAAAAGGGACTCGACAAAACAAATCATGGGTTTCCCCCTGTGAAGAGGCACGCAAAACAAATCATGGGTTTCCTCACTTGTCACAGATGGGCTCGTTCCCGTGGGAAGAGAACGGACCCTGGATGCGCTCCATGTTGTCGCAGATGGGCTCCTTCCCCTTGGAAGAGTACGACTGTAGGGTGCCCTCCCTGATGTTGCAGACGGCGCTTTCCCCTTGGAAGAGCAGATGGGCTCTTTCCCCTTGGAAGAGCCGGAGAGGGTGCCCTCCTCATGGTCGTCGTCGATGAGGTCTGACTTGGAAGCTGTGGATCCCAAGCCAGCGTCGCAGAACGTGTCCTTCAGAAATGATAAAAGGGGCTCGATGGCGATGTAGAATGGCAAATTGTTGACATCGAGCTAGAGGAGATCAGTGGCGGGGCCATGGATGAGATCGACGGCGGTTGAACCCGAGGGGTTGGGGGTGGGCCACTTAACCTGTGACATAGCCCGCCTCAGGCCGTCGCTGTCGATGACCTCGATGTCATAGCCGGCGGCCGAGACATGCCCGCATACTCTAGCCCGCTGCTTGAGTGCCTGCCGCAGTAATGGTCGTCAGCTTCCTCGGCGACGTTGGGCGAAGAGACCGCTATACACCTCTTTTGGGCCAGTCCCTCCTCGAGCTCCATGGGAAGCGTAGCCGGGCTTAGGCTGCGACACTCTGGACTGGTGGATGGGGATGGGGATGTAGATATGTGGGAAAGGGGAGTTTGGCAGGCGTCATCTAAGAAACTCAGGGCGGCCTGGGTATGGAGATCGGTGGGTAAGCTGCACGGGCAAACCGGCAGATGTTGACAATGGAGGCCTTGCAGCAGCGGCAGCGGCGGTAGGGACCTTGCTAGGGTTTCGAGCGAGGGAGGGGTGTGTGTGTGTGTGCGCACGCCCGAGGAGGTTTTGGTGTGTGTGTGTGTGTGCGTGCGTGCGTGTGTGTGTGTGTGTTGTGTGTGTGTGTGTGTGTGTGGAGGGGGAGGGGCGCGGGTGTTTGAGGAAATGACGCGGGTACTGAAAATTTTACTATTCTAGAGTGAAATGTCGGGCTATTGAAAATTTTGATGACAGTGCATCACACACGATCCGGAGATAACAACCGTGTGTTATGAAACATAAAAGCCCTCGAGGTAGGCAGATATTTTCTAGGGATGCAGGCGGGATTGGGAACAAGAAACATCGCACACGGTCCGGAGATAACAACCGTGTGTTATGAAACAGAAAAACCCTCAAGGCGGGTAGATAATTTCTAGGGATGCAGGTGAGATTGGGAACAAGAAACATCGCACACGGTCCGGAGCTAACAACCGTGTGTTATGAAACAGAAAAACCCTCGAGGTGGGCAAATATTTTTGAGAGGGGGAGCCTCGTGGAGCTCAATGTACTGTGCAGATGTGTGCGTGATAGGGGCACCAGCGTGGCACACGGTTAGTTTGAGTGAACCGTGTCTGTTGTGTCATACGACTTGTCTAATGTTCATAAATTTGGCGAAAAATGACGCGGGAGAGGGTCAGAACACGAACACACTTGCATGTGGACCAAATTTATGTATCAAAAGGGTGGTCTGATTTTCAAATACCAAATGCAACTTCGATGTGGCACCTCTCGCTTAAGCGCACGGTATTGCTTGCCCCCACCCCCTCCACTGTCGGCACAAAGGGAATCCTAAGCTATGAATGCATGCCCCTCCCCCCAACCAAGGTTCACCTAGCAAAGTGTGAAGTAGCTAGCAGCCCTCCTCCTCCCTCGTGTCGGCACGAAGGGAATCCTAAGCAATGAATGCATGCCCCCCAACCGAGGTTCATTCACCTAGCAAAGTGCGAAGTAGCTAGTAGCCCCCCTCCCTCGTATCTGCACGAAGGGAATCCTAAGCTATGAATGCATACCCCCAACCGAGGTTCACCCTAGCAAAGTGCGAAGTAGCTAGCAGCCCCCCTCCCTTGTGTCGGCACGAAGGGAATCCTAAGCTATGAATGCATGCCCCCCCAACCGAGGTTCACCTAGCAAAGTGCGAAGTAGCTAGCAGCCCCCTCTCTCGTGTCGGCATGAAGGGAATCCTAAGTGATACGTCTCCAACGTATCTATAATTTTTTATTGTTCCATGCTATTATATTATCTGTTTTGGATGTTTAATGGGCTTTAATATGCTCTTTTATATTATTTTGGGGACTAACCTATCAACCGAAGACCCAGTGCCAGTTTCTATTTTTGTGTAACATCCCAAAATTCTAAATTTTGGAATGTTATAAATAAATAGATAGTTTTGATTGATTGTTTGATTGATTGTTTGATTGATTGACTGAAAGTGAGTGAATGAATTCGAAACTTTTTGAAAGTTAAATGAGAGGGAATAAAAGGACTTTCCCAAACTTTCATTTTTGCTTTTATGCTTTTCGTGAATTCAAGTACTCTTCATCACAAAACCCTCGAGAGAAGATGACATGACTTCTTCCATTTATTTAATGACAAGGGGTGTTGAAAATATTTGAATTTCATTTGGAAAATATTTCCAATTCTGAAACTTTATGCAACTCAATGATTTTCACGGCGAAGATAAAATGACTTCTTCAAAACATATGAAATATGAGTTGGGAGTTCAAAGAATTAAATTCAAAGTTCTTTTGAAATTATTTTCAATTTGGAGTTATTTGAGTTTTATTCAAATTATTTTTCTCCAAAAATAAAATACATGGAAAATAGGGTAACATGATTCCCTACAACCTAAAATTGGAGAGGAATAAATTTGAATTCATTTTGGTATTTTTAAAATGATTTTTATTGGATTTTATTAGAGCTGAAGCACTCTTTGCTTTATTTAAATTTGTGTGTATTTTATTTAATTCTATAATAATGTCCATGTTGTAGAAAATCTTTTTCTGCAAATTTTGGTATATTATATGCCTATATAAAAGTTTTAGTCATTTTGTTTTTATTTTATTTTAGTTCTCTGAAAATTTTGTTTAAAAAAAAATCCGCAGCGCCTTTGGCCAAAGGCCGAAGCCGCCACTTGCCACCGGCAGGCCAAGGCCATCACGCGCGCCGCACCAAGGGAAGCCAGGGAGCACCGCTCCTTTTTCCTAATACTAGTAGGATTTGATCCCGTTTCGTTTATTCCGATTTGTTTCTAGATCTTTTCCCTTTTGTTTCCTAATCCTAATCTATTTCTTGTCCCCTACCCCAAGCAAAACCCTCCCCTCCCCAATATAAATACCCAAGCACCCCCCTCTAGAACATCAAATCAACACCTCTCCTCTCCTCTCCTCTCCTCACCCCACGTCGCTGCGCCGCCTCGCCGGAGTTCGCCGGACCACCGCCGCCATTGCCGCCCCGCCCCACCACCTCCGGCCATCCTAGCCACCCACCGACCCTACCGTCCCTTCCCTGACGCCAGAGGGCCACCGGAGGACGTCGCCGGAGCTCCACCAGAACCCCATCATCGGAACTGCTATAGTAAATCCCGACCTACTTTTTTTTCGTTCTGTTTTTTTTTCAGAATAGTTTCAATCTTGTAAAATCCATAGTTAATTATCTACGAGGTATTTTTGAGTGATTCCAACTGCCTTGGAACACAAATTTTATGAAGTTTCTGTTAGTTCAATTGTATTTCATATTTGAGCAGTTTAAATTTGTGTTTGTATGAATTTTCTCAAATCACTAGATTTGAGATATTTTGAGTTAGGAATATTATTTTTGACCGGTTCTTTTTGCTCCTGGTCTCTAGGACCTTTGTTTATCCAGTAGTATTTAGTATTTTATTTTCAGGTTAATTTAAATTAGGTTTTTAGCAAAACAGTACTGTTTTAATATTAGTTCTGTTTTAGCTTTTCTTTATTGTTTTTATTAGTTTTAAATTATTTCTTTTTGTCACTTTTGACAAAATTAGTTGTGTTTCTGTTAGACAACAGGAGAAAATTTATTTTATTTAAAAAAATTATTTTCCTTAGTTTTGTATGAAACCTTCTATAGGTCATAGTTAGAGTTTTATAAAAGCTTTTTATTTGTTTCTTTTTGCAAATAAAATTTTATGGAAAAAATACTTTCTGTTAAATTAGTTATTTTACATTTTATTTTCTGTTAATTTATTAGTTTAGTATTTTAATTGTTGTTAAGTTTTTACTTACGGCAAAACTATATTAGATGTTTGTAGCAAAGTCATAGATCTTCGTTAGTAGTTTTTCTTTGTAGTTTTATTTGAAGTTTCTTTTGATTTTGTTTGAGTTTTATTATCGATTTTCCTTGCTGTTTTGATTGTTATTTCGAGTGCTAAAATTGTTTGCTAGGATGTTTGCTTATGTGAATGCTATGTTTGACTATATAGATTTTCAGCGGAGTGACGATTAGTTCTACCAAGTCATTTTCGACAGCGTTATTATCTTCATCAAGTAATACCGAGCAAGTTCACTTTGACCATGTTTTCATACCTATGTGTTTTATTGCATCTAGTGTCATCTTCGCAACAATCCCTCCAGAGTGATATTGAATCCTTGTAGTTGAGTAGTATGCATGAGGTAGGAACCCATCACCTGTTACCAAGCCCGGACGTTATTTATTTTAATGCTACGCTATAGTAGACGGGGTTGGTATGAGTGCTCGGGAGTGGTGTGAGAATGGAGGATCTCGTCAATGGCGACAACTCCATGATGGAATCTGCAAGGACTGCATCTTCAAGGCCTCAAGACTTCAAGACTCGAGACAAGAATTCAATACACACTCTTGGGTGAAGGATGGTTGACGGGCACCTGGAGAATCCGGTGGTTGGCGGGATGCATGGAGAAGCGCCATGACATCTTGCGGAAAGCTTCACCTGGACCCAAAGAGACGGAAGAATACTTCATGCCCGAAGCTTACTGTGCAACCGCAAGTCACTATGGGCTCTGGCTTGGTTGACCTTAGTGGTGACTCTGGCTGGGACGATGCTAGCAGATGTAGAACTACGGTAGGATTGGATGAGCACCGGACGGTGGTCGGGGAACTCTTCGAAGACCATGTTTGGCCGTCTTGTTCTCAAACACCGTGAAGTGCGAGAGCGTAAAAGAGGATCGAATCTTGCGGGTAAAGTGTACAAACCTCTGCAGAGGTTAAAACCTAATCGATTAGCCGTGTCCCCGTTACGGACAATTTGAGCCTCGGACTTGGATCTATCTGGAACTCTCAACACCGGATGATAACTTAATTGTGGGCAACTTATGATGAATTTGGGCTATGATACATCGGTTGGCGGAACCATGTCATGATAGAAAACTCTATAGTACAGACTTCATTTATTCCTTTGATGTAGGGAAAATAAAACCAGCTTTTACGCAAACAAAACTCGAATCTGAGCCACGAGCCCTCTCGCATATAGTATAGTTTATCATCTGTTCTCTCTTATTGTGATCTTGCGGTACATTCAATGTCTTGACCTACACGGCTGCAACGTATCATGTTGCAGATATTTCCTCGACAGTAAGAGTTACGATCTGAGGTTATGGTCTACACTCAACTGCCGATGGCGTTGATGGGACTCCACACCCGTTTGATTGTTTCCGCTGAGTATTATGAGGTATATATCATTTTACGTTATTTATACATGTGATTGCACTTTGATATATACATTGATGTACCGTGTGTGCCAGCATACTGATCCAGGGATGGCACAGATACACAGAGGCTTGACCGTCTGAGGTTGGGTCGCTACATTTTGTGTGCCTATTTTGGAGTTTCGCGGAAAAGGAATACCAAACGGAACGAAACCTTCGTGATGATCTTTCTTGGAATGAAAGCAATCCAGAAAAGTTGGAGTGGAAGTCTGGAACACCACGAGGCGGCCATGTGCCAGGAGGGCGCGCCCAGGGGGGTAGGCGCGCCCCCACCCTCGTGGGCCCCTCGTAGCTCCACTGACGCACTTCCTTCGCCTATATATACTCTTATACCCTAGATCGGTTAGAGAGAGCCACGAAACAACTTTTCCACCGCCGCAACCTTCTGTACCCGTGAGATCCCATCTTGGGGCCTTTTCCGGCGATCTGACGGAGGGGGAATCGATCACGGAGGGCATCTACATCAACACCATTGCCTCTCCGATGAAGCGTGAGTAGTTTACCACACACCTTCGAGTCCATAGTTATTAGCTAGATGGCTTCTTCTATCTCTTTGATTCTCAATACAAAGTTCTCCTCGATGTTCTTGGAGATCTATTCAATGTAATACTCTTTTGCGGTGTGTTTGCCGAGATTCGATGAATTGTGGGTTTATGAACAAGATTATCTATGAATATTATTTGGTTCTTCTCTGAATTCTTATATGCATGATTTGATATCTTTGCAAGTCTCTTCGAATTATCGGTTTAGTTTGGCCTACTAGATTGATCTTTGTTGCAATGGGAGAAGTGCATAGCTTTGGGTTCAATCTTGCGCTGTCCTTTCCCAGTGACTGTAGGGGCAGCAAGGCACATATTGTATTGTTGCCATCGAGGATAAAAAGATGGGGTTTATATCATATTGCTTGAGTTTATCCCTCTACATCATGTCATCTTGCTTAATGCGTTACTCTGTTCTTATGAACTTAATACTCTAGAAGCATGCTGGATAGCAGTCGATTTGTGGAGTAATAGTAGTAGATGCAGAATCGTTTCGGTCTACTTGACACGGGCGTGATGCCTATATTCATGATCATTGCCTTAGATATTCTCATAACTATGCGCTTTTCTCACTACAAAAAAATACACTTCCGTGATGGTACGTGTTTGTCATAGTAGGTCACGTTTTCTGTCTTGCATGTACATCCATGACAAATTTATGACAGAATCAAGATAGTCATACATGTGCTGTCGTAGAAGTGTTCCATGACATTACCAAAATTATTATCACGGAAGTGTCCACTTCCATGACGATAAGTCGCATGTCATAGAAGTGCTTTCGTCAAGGGTGACCGACACGTGGCATCCACCGTAACGGAACGCCGTTAAGCTATCGGGTCTGATTTTGGATCTGATAACCCGTTAACAACCCCGACCAATGGGGATTTTCCACGTGTAAAATCATCATTGGCTGGAGGAAACACGTGTCAGCTCACCGTTGGGACAGACGTCATCCACTCATTGGATCCAAAGCGCCTATGATACGTCGACACATGGAACGGCCCAACAGAGGCCCATTCCTGTGGAAAGGCCGGCCCGTTTGACTTGGTCAAAAGGTGGCGGGCCGGCCCACGACAAGCCTGTTAACGACCTGTTTGCATATAGCCCATTTACAGCCCGCTAGCCCAGGGACCGTTTATGGCCTATCCGAATTAGGCCCAGTAGCGTCATCTGGGCCGTGCAATATAATTCCAGCCTGTTTTAACTTCTGGCCCATGTATGACCCATGACGTCTTTTGGCCCATATGAGGCCCTTAGTAACCCTCGGCCCATTAACGGCCCATGGTAAAACTGGCCCTAATGAACAGTGTATTACTTTATACCCATTAATGGCCCATTATTCCGTTTGGCCGTTTCAGCCCATGTTATCATTCGGCCTTCTTAGGGCCCATTTATTCTTGGGCTCATTTCCAGCATTCGTTTACTTTCGGCCCGTTACTGTCATTTTCTGCTTGTGGGCCAAATACAACCCGTGGTTACAGTCGGTCCGTTTGTGGCCCGTTAATACGTTGGGCCGTTTTCATAGCGTCATCAAATACGACCTATTAATGATGGCCCGTTATGGTCGGCCCATGAACGGACGATTTCAACTCTAGCCCATTTACGGCCATAATGTGGTCTGTTATTGGCCCATGTTTGGCCAACCGATTATACGGACTGTAGAAGGCCCATTGTGTCTACGCCCCGTAGAAGGCCCATTGTGTCTACGCCCCATAGAAGGCCCATTGTTTCTACGGCCCTTAGAAGGCCCATTGTTTCTATGGCCCGTAGGAGGCCCATGTTAACTACAGTAAATATGTAGCCCATTGTAATGTGGCCTAGTTTCAAAAAATAGGTTATTCCGGCCACTAGCAAACCGCGGAAAAAGAACTGCACTGACTACAAGAAAACAAATAAACAAGACAACGGAAATAAATAAGCAAGTAACTTACGCTAGGCTATCACGGCTATTACACATATTACATCCACTGGGCATCAAAGTTCACCACAAATGCAAATATAGGGAACAAAGAAGCATATAAACGCCGCAGAAAAACAAGTCCAGAACTGAAACCACTTCAGAAGAGCTTAAGAAACAATATCCTGGGTACCCATAATGCTGGAAAGATGCTTAGCAAGCTTATTAACTTTCTCTTGTTTGGCGCTTAAATCCTCCGGCACTTGTCGTTGCACCGAAAGTATGCATCTGAATTACGCAAGGACTTCCTCGGTCCTTGACTTCTGTCGCATAACATCGATCGATGTCTTTCAACTTGAAGTTGAGACTCAAGAAGCCGAACTGATTCGAGCAGCAAGTCGAAGAGCTGGTGTCGTGATAGTAGCCGATAACTCGAACACTACATCAAGACAGGACTTTGGGGTTGTCTTAGTGTCTTCAATATAGTTTTTATCAGCTTTCTTGGAGAACAACAGGGATGTCTCACTATCTTGAACCTGATCTGCATTACTTCCTTTACCATTGCATAACGGGTTACTCTTCTCCAATATTTTATCCGTGTTCTAAAGGAGAAACAAACAAACACATCACATGTTTACAATGTAGTATATGAAACTCATTTTGGTAAACCAATTCAGTAGTAAGGTGGATAGGATAACAGCATGAAACAAACATATATCTATGTAGTATGGTCACTGTATGGTCTATATCATTCTAGTTTATGTTGCCAAATCAAGATAGATACAGTTCGAATCATATCTATTTAAGACAAAGCAGCATAGACAGAATATAAGTGTGAGAAACTACACAACAATAACAACACTTGTAATGTGCATGGCATGAGAACATAACTGTTTATTCAATTGAAACTGAAATCAACATAGAGCAAGTTACAACAGCAAACATGTTAAAGAAACAGGTTTAAAACATACCTGTTGCGCCATTGGAGTTTCAATTGCATCCTTCAAATTTGAAATTAGTTGGTATGAGTAAATACAGTGATGCGAACCATAGCTATGGAACTTGACCTGAGAACAATTCTTCTTCTGCTTTAAGCGTTGACTTGGGGTTCGGAGTGGTGGTCCCCGTGCTTTGGGCACTGCAGTTGCCTTACTAACTGCTCGTGTTTGGGTGCTCTGTGGTGGAGATGGTGCTGTGTCAATGGGGCTGGGTTACTATCTGCTGGGGTTGGGGTTAGAAGGGTGTAGCTGGTTCTCTGTCCAACTGGGTAGGGGTACAATCTGCGTGAGTCTGGGTTATGTGTGGTGGGGCTGGTTCTTGGGCAAGTACAACCTTGGTTCTATCTCCATCGACAGGTAGCACGATCTTTTATGAAGACCGTGTTTTTACTCGACAGATCTGCCATCACCCCTCCAATTGAAATGGCTGATAAACAAGAAAAGTAATTGAATGTCTGAGACATTGTAAGATAGACAGTGCAATGGATAGTAGGGAAGAAAACAGGGCATGAAATAATTCACATTTATGTTGTCTAACCAAACAGAATAGCAGGACATAATTTCAAACATATGATGGCTAATTAAACAGGATAGCATGACACAATTTCACATGTATGATGGCTAACTAAATAGGATAGAATGACATACTTCAAAATATGATGACTATGTAAACATGATGACATGATATAACTATACGATGTGTCTATTAAAGTGGTTGGCATGCCATAAATCACAAACATGCCATCGATGGAAACATGATGGCATGATATAATTCACGGATAGAATGACATAATTCAAAATATGATGACTATGTGAACAGGATGAGATGATATAACTATATTATGTCTTTAAAAAATGGGTTGGCATGCCATAATTTAGATACATGCTGTCTATGTAAACATCATGGCATGATATAATTCAAATATATGATTCATATACTAAGGAAGTGAGCAGAGGGCAATCACATATATGATGTGTCAACTAAGGAGATGGCATTCAATATCGTGTATATGATGTAAAAACTAAGCATTGCAATACAACATATGCATGATATGAGTAATATAACCCTGCCAAGATTGAGCATACACCTCGGGGGTAATAGGACTGGTCATCGCCTCTCAGTATCCTCCTCTCAAGAGCTATCAGTAACCAGCAAAATATCTGCTTCACCGGTAGCATTATGCGCTCTCAAGACCTTGTTTTCACTCCAGATTTCCCCATCACCAATTCAAATGGCTGATGCAGGAAGAGCGATTGAATATAGAAACATTGTCGACAAAAGCAATGAGAAATACAAAAAAAGGACGACATGATATAATTCACATATATGACGCTTGGCTAAACAACATGGCATTGCATAATTCACATATATAATGCCTTGCCACAAGATATCATTGCATAATTCACATATATAATGTATTGCAAAAAGATGGCATTGCATAATTCACATATATGGTAATTAGACACTAAACAGGTGGCATTCACGCAAATCATGTCTAAACTAAGCAAATAACATAGCAATGCAAGATACCATACGCACGATATGAGCAACATAACCTTGCCAAGTTAGAGCATGCACCTCGGGGGGGGGGGGATAGGACTGGTCATCTGTCTCTGAATCCTCCTCTGAGGAGCTATCCGTAACCAGCAAGATATGCGCTTCGTTAGATAGCATAGTCTGCTCTGAAGACCTTGTTTTCACTCTAGAATTTTCCATCACCGTGTCAAATGGCTGATGCACACGAAGAGTAGTTGAATGTACTAACATTGTTGACAAATGTAATACGTAACGAAAAAAAGGATGGCCTGATATAATTCACATATAAGATGGTGGCTAAGTAGGATGGCATTGCAAAATTCACATATATGATGCTGGCTAAACAAGATGGCATTGCATAATTCACATAAATGATGAATAAACTAAGCAGATGGCATTCACACAAAGCATGTCTAAACTAAGCAGTTGACTTATTTGATGTATAAAGTAAGCAATGCAAGTCACCATATGCATGATATAACCAACATCGGCATGCCAAGTTAGGCGAAGACCTCATGGGGTAAATAGGGTGATCTTACGCTACGAATCCCCCTCAGAACAATTATCTTCCTCTTGATTAAAATCCGAAATGGGTGGAGGGGGGGCTGCCTTTGCGCCCACCATGGAGCGACGTCTGCATGAAATTTTATTGCCACGCAAGGCTCGTCTCTTTTGCTCTACATGTTCAGTTACATTGTGTACAATAACTGACATGCATAGGAATAAAACATAGTGAGATTATGTAAGGAGTGCATGCACAAATCCAGAGTGATGGTAGCAAAGCGTGGATAGACCCAAAACCAATGATAGCAGGCACATAATAGCTTTAGTTAAAAATACAGATAATGGCTCCGTTAATGTTTGTTTGCACCCAACATGAAACTCATAGTAGACACCCGAGGTTAACGGATAGTAGACAGATAGTCTGATTGCTGCCCCAATATGTACCCCACAACAATTTAAAACTCAAGTTTGACATAAGTTTGGACCTGAGTGAGTCTAATAGGTGAACACGACGACAAAGTAGCATGTCATCATATTAGCGATGCATAGCGTGGCGGACATGGAAGAGTGCGACCTCTCTTGCGGACCCATGTAGTCCTCAAGGTCATCTGCTCGATTGATGATGGTCATGCAGTTGTAAATGGCTGCGCGGTGAGGGAAGAAGATCTCGAGGCGGCGAAAGACACTCTGGAGAGCGGATCCCTGCTATGGTGAACCCTTCCGTCGTTGGAGCAGCTGAGCTGGGGTGGAACACAGCACCGCACGAGCAGGACAAACCACACAAGGTTTTCTTTGCCACATATCTATAACAGAAGTAATTGTGTAAGGGCTTGTTTGAATTTGAGGATTCTAACAATGCAGGGATAGAAAATGGACATGAATAGGATAGGAATGCACGTGCAAAACAAGAATTTAAAAACATAGGATTTCTGCCAATCTGGGTGTTTGGTTCACAAGAATTGGAAGATCACATGATGCAAAGAAGCATGGTGAGATTAAGTCAAACCACAAGAAGTGTACAACCTCTTTGGCGAAGACATGTCGATCTCAGCGTGATTGGGTTGGCCGGTGAGGATGCTCCGGCTGACTTGGCTGTAGGAGGAGGGGAAGAAGATCTTAGGCATCTGGAGATGGAGCCCGAGGTACTGCTCCGCTGTGATGGAGGGTTTCGTCGTTGGAGCAGCTCCGGTGAGTTGTACGATGTCGAGGCTGAAGCAGGACAAGAGAGACAACGTTAACCTGAGTGGAATTCTAATAGCATCTCCAATAGATGACGTAAAATACATAACCACAAAGTGATAGATGTATACATCAGCTGCTCATCTCCGAACTTAACTGTCGAAACTGAATTTAACTGTCGAAACTAAACTTAACTGTCGAAACTGAATTTTGCTGTCGAAACTGAATTTTACTATCGAAACTGAACGCACTAGAGGTGAAGCTACACGTCAGTCGACTGACTTTTTCATCTCCGGTCAGTCGATTTTGCAGCCGTTGGATACGAAATCAAGGGCCTGCAGTTCATCTTCAACCTCCACCCCCCTGAGCCGCCAGCCACCACCGGCTAAATAGCCGCCCCCCGCCGCCCGTGGCCGGCGGTGCACCGCCCCACCCGCCCCGAAAACACTCCCCACCGCCGGTCCGCCGCCGCCCCGGCCATCCCTCTAGGCCCCCCGTGCCGAGCTTTTTCTCCGGCGATCCCCACCCCACCACCGCCGGCGACCACCACCCCACCACCGCCGGCGACCACCGCCCCACCCTGAACCCTAAGATAGATAGTGGGGTACTTCTCCGGCGAGCCCCCCCTGCTACGGCTGGTTCTTCCTTAACTCCGGTGAACCCCCCACCCCTGAAAATCGACTAACCCAAAATTCGATTCAGTCGACTGAAGTGTAGCTAAATCGGAGCAACGTCGCAAGCAAGAGCAAGAGGGAGAGCAGCAGCGCGAGCAAGAGCAGACCAGGCAGGGGACCGAGAGCAAGAGCATAGCAGCAGCGTGAGCAAGAGCTAAAGCAGCAGCAGCTCCTACTGATGTGGACGTCGCCGCCGAGGGAGCGACGCCGTGGAGGAAGTGGCCGGCAACGCCGCGGTGGATGGAGCCGCGCCGTGTCGGCTCGGGACTGAGCGCCGGCAGCACCGTGAGATCGAATCAAGAAGAAAATGCGGCGATTAGTGTACAACCTCTTTGGTGGCGCCGATTAGGCCGCAGCTTCATCCGAGGAAACGGTGATGCTGATGCTCTTTCAGTGGTGTAGGTGAAGACGACAGTGTGGGAATGGAGGTGGCACGAAAGATGAGGGGAACATCGGGGCAGCTCCTTGGAGGTGGAGGACGGGGTGGCTGAACCGGCGAGACGACCAGATCAATGACGGTTCCTCATCCCGTACGGTGGATGAGGGACGTCGAGGTGTTGCTGTGGACGACGTTGTCGGGGAAGAGGATCCGGCTAGGTGGCGGACGGAGGAGGGTGTGGGGCTTCGCGAGTTTTCCTGGCCTCGGTGTACGAATGGGTGGGCGGATGGGATGGGAGTGGGGAACCATGCCTTAGGGACGCGCTTGTCCGAAATGTGGGGTAAGTTACGAAAGTACCCCCACCGATTTGAGGCGGTTCTTTCGGTTCAGGGGTATCACGGGCATTTCGCGTGTCGGGATTTCACATGAGGTGGGAGTTTTTCGCGTTGTAATTCTGGAATAGCAAAGCGCGGGTTGAGATGGAGGAAGTTGTCCGAACTGTGAGACAAAGATATATCTTAAATATTTCGGGCTAACAAGGCGCGGGTTGAAATTTTCGGACAAGCCTAACGTGTACTGTACCAAATCAATTCGCACTACAAATGTCATTCAAAACTTTGAATTCATGTTATGTTCAAAACGTGTATAATGCATGCAACCTAGTACTCAAATGAACGTTTTAGTGCATTCCAAACGTATATACTACCGCTTCAATATGAACTAAATTTGAATTCGTTTCTCTATTTGAATAAGATCTACAATAATGATTGTTGTGAAGTCAAAGCGTTTGAATTCATTTCTCTATTTTAATAAGATCTACAATCGTCATTATTGTCAAGTTAAACCATCGTTTGTGTATTATCTTCGCAACACACCACATGATTAGTCTCGAGTTACATATGAACTATTTGTACTATATGAACTCGAACTCGATTTTTTGAATCCACTTTATGTTGATTTCAAATCATAGTACATTTCAAGATCTAGCTAGATCTTCACAAACTAAACCATGTCTCATATGTATAATGTGTTTATCACATTATGTATGGTGCCCGCCCCTCGCCTACAAGTATTTAGGCGTGAGTTGCGAGACACCACACATTACCACAAATTCAAATAAAATGTGAGAATGTTAGATATATAGTATTGTTTAGATTGTTCGATATTTAGTTGTAAGCTGCAAACGCCACACATTATCACAAATTCAAATAAAATGTGAGATTGTTCGGTGTATAGTATGGTTTAGATTGTTCGACATTTAGCTGTGAGTTGCAAACGCCATGCATTATCACATTATGGTATAACATGTGCAAAACCACAACACGCGTATCACCGCTATATTCATGCATGCATATGTTTAAAACACTATGATCTCCTATTCAAATATATGAATCCACTTTCATATCAAATTATGATCTTTGTTAGTCTCTTACACCCACACAATCCTCTAACCTTTGTAGCTACCACTAACTTTCTCTCGTGCTTGCACATGCCCTCCTCGCCCTCCCCCTCCCTCAACATTCTGTCCATCGCGCACATTCATTTTTCTTCTTCTTTAGGTCATTCTCCCACAGTCTCCACAACTCCTTTCCGACACACACCGATCGGTAAACCTCTCCAGCGATGTCTGCCTACAACATACACACGCACCTTCAATCTCCTCCTTTATGTGTCCTTGCCACGTGTCTCTCATACGGTCCCACTCACGTGTAAACTCTCGCCCCTATTTTCATCGATCTCACAAACATACACTCC